>CM076578.1:1180646048-1181113711 GCA_034641835.2 Pinus albicaulis | reverse complement strand
GAGTATAGAAATGCAATCTCCAAGTCCAAAAATATTAAGATCCAGGACCCCTCTCTAAATGCATGAGAGGGGTTTAAATACTACTTAGCTAAATCTAAAAATAGTTTATTACAAAAATTAAGGATTCGGTTCAATGACCGTCCTTTTCCTAGGCAAAAATACAGTGAAATTAAAACTAAATCTATCTATCTATGAATTTGATCTTTAAACTTGAAGGCATCTAGCATAGTTTTGAGAAGATGCGGTTGACCGACTTCGGAATTCAACTGTCCTGAAAAGACAGAATCAGCAAGCGTAGGAGAAATCTTCTCTGTAGCATTGATGATACAATTAAGCGCACTGTGTTGACTATGTGGCTTCACCAAGTGCATCCAATATGAGTCCCAATTCAATCTTGTCAGCCCTTGGATGGATTTTCTCTTTCTTCTGCCTTTTGACTCCATTCTGTTTGCAGTTGATTTGCTTGTGGGAGATATCCTGGAACAGTTTCAAGAATCAAGTTAGCTTTGTGTAAATTGTCATTTACACAATCAGTGAGAGTGTTTGCTGCTGTAGCTGCCTCCTCTGCTGCCTTTTCCTTTTATTGGAGCTTTTTTCTCTGATATTAATTTTGCAATTTCATATTGATTTTTCTTCCCCATTTTCTCATATTATACTTTTAGCCAAATTAGTTCCTTTTTATCAATTTATCCTTTCGCAGTAGTTTTCCTTTGTGCCGAACACGCTTCACATCTTTTTCCTTGCTCAGCATTAAGTATCTTGAATTTGATCAATGTTTCCTCATTTTTTTTTATAGTTATTTCAAGTCTCTTCGACTCCCGACTTTTCTCAAGAAGAGCTTTATGTTTCTCTGAGAACTCCTGACCTCTAACAGCTTCTTCCGTAACCTCTAAAAGCTCTATAGAGTCTAATTTTGGAAAACTTACGTACCTTATTTTGTGGTAGAAACTGTGTCGATTTGCCCACTTGGACATTTGAACTCAGAACAAATAACAAAGCATCCTCTTTTTTTTTGTAACGTTCCACTCGTGTTTGATTTTCTTTCAATGGTTCATCTTCTTTGGTCCATTCCGTGTGCATTCCGATAGATTCGGGCGTTCTCCGGAAAATTTTTCCATAAATTGCTTATTATAAGGCGCCATGAGGTTCCGCAACTTATACATCAACTTCACGTCTTGTGGTGAATGACCCGATTATCTCTTTCCGCATGGAGTTCGAATTATCTCTGTCGAAAATATCCGTGCTATCTAGCACCCATCTCACCATGTATGTATATGGAGAACTGGCCTGCTGCGAGCTTGCGTAAATGAGCAAAGCAAGTTCTATGGCTGTCAGACGTATTTTGAATCCGTCGTAGCCGCAAATTTATCACTCGTGTTTTCTTCCTCTAGCAGATTATACATTTCTTCCCAAGTGGATATACCGGCATCCTTATTACAAGCGGTGTCTGCATACAGCGAGGCCATTTCTTTGTTTTCAGAATTTAAGCTCTTCTCCTTCTCACCCATAGTGTTTAGTGGAAGCTTTGTATAGACGTTTGCTCCTTTGTGGTTGCATTTTACAAGTAAATGAGAGTAATGGCATAAGAAAGGTGATGAGACTGTTTTAAATGTGAAAGTGGATGAAATATAATATTTTAATCGTGAAACGACTTTCAATTCAAACACAATCTCATTTACCATTAATTTTCAATCCAATCATTTAATTTAATCATTAAAGCGCATAACAGATTTGACATATGGGAAGATTGCCTTGGGATAGCGCGCCTACATGAATCTGTGACATTACGATCTGCGATTTGCTGCGCAATATCGCAATATCGCAATGTCGCAATATCGCAAAATGAAGTCATCACAGTTATGAAAATAGCGCAAAAGCGGAAATTGCGCAATAGCGCAAAAGCGCATATCGCAAAATCGCAAAAGCGCACAATTGAAAAGAGCGCAAAAGATATTCATTAATCATTTCTATTTTCTGCGCTATGCGATCTGCGACCAATGCGTTTTATAAAAGATATATACCATTTTGTTATGGATGCGCTATCTTGTTTAAAGAGCAATTTTATTATAATCTATCATAAACTTAAGTGTTTCTTGATATTCTTTCTAAGGGATTAGGTTTATGATAGAAAGTTTTATTTGAAAAGGCAAACAAATCCTAATTGATTTTTTGGATTTTTTAACTAAGGGTCCTCATTTATTTAGTATTATTACTAATATTAAATAAAAAGGGGGTTGTTGTCAGGTCACAACAAAGTTCCACTCTTGTTGTTAATTATGATGATGAGTTATGTCTTTTCCGACTGACATATAGTTGCATATACTATATTTTATGCTTGTGTTTGTTTTGTTTCTTACGTGTGCAGGTGTCCTATCACGGAGATCGTGAGGATTGTGATCTGCTAGAGCTAAGGAACGAGAGCGCTAATTTCTCTACGAGCGACAGCGTTGGATTCCAAGTAAGCTTCATCGTTAGTTGAACCTTACAATTAGAACCCGCACTATAGCGTGAACGATCGTTGCTAGACCCGATCCTGGCTATAGGATCGCCTATCCGGGTAGGGATTAACCCTCTTCAACAACAGATGGATTACCAATTGAATTAATCAGCTATTACCTAGGAATGAATTACATGAAAACAATGTGACAATTAATGGAAACAGAGTTTCAACAATAGATAACATAGTTTCAATAACGCATAAATGATTTTAGCAAAACAGAGTTTTAACAAGGCATAAAGGAAAATAACAATTAACACACTACAGAAATCGATGGGTGAATCTTGTGAGGAAGGTAGGCCCTTTCCTTCTCACAAGATTCCCCAGAAAAAGGAATTAAGAAGAAGTGCTCAAAATAATCTTTTATTCATCTGTCAAATGTAACATATTACAAAAATGATCCATGTTCCTTCTCTGTAACTCCCTTTCAGCTAAAATTCCTATAATTTGTAATGTTCTCTAATGCTGATGTCTCCTCTATTTAAAGATGAGACATCTATTACACAATTGATTACATCATACAAATCCTATTCTTAACCTGATCTGATCTTCTATGCTGGAATAGGATATTCTATTCTTCCATAGCAGAGATGTTGTTACGATGGTTATGATGGTGCTAGATTTAAGGTGCAATTGTTACGGCCAGTGTAAAAACTCCCTTAATTATCCTTTTTTGTTGCTGTTGTGCCTGAAATACTTCCTCAGAATCGCAAATCATGAGTTGTTTCAGCAACGGGATTTGCGTACTATTTTGACTGTTTCAGCAACGCGGTCTTTAGACATTAACAATGAATAATCTGCAGTCTTCAAACTATTTCAACAGCTATACATTTTCGATTCATGGCTAAATATGAAAGTAATGTAAAATTACATGTAAAACAAGTTAAACATATAGTAAAGAGAAGAAACGGTATATACCTTTGGAAGAATAAATGGAAGTGATAATATAGGCTTTAAATATGGACTGGAAAAGAGTGGAATGATAGCAAAATGTATGATAAAAAAGGTACATTATAGGGTCCTAACATCCCCCCCAACTAAAAAGGTTGCATGTCCTCAGGCAACTTCAATCTGAATCAGAATCTGGACACTTGCTTTTGGCGTGCAAGTTACTTATGCAGTAGCTATAGAAGGTACTGTCTGTTGAAGCTCTAAACCCTTGCACATTTTTCAACTTTTGCCAAGCTGCTGCTTCATCCTTTTTGGCCAACCTATGATTAGCATGATATTCCTCTGTTGGCATCCACAGAATAGGAAAATGAAAGTGATACCCTATCCATTTTTCAGCACATTGTTGAACACACTTGATGTAGTCTGGTACCCTGGATATTGTTGTTTCAAGATTAGTAGGACTGAAAGGATTGTAATACTTCTTTTCCTTAGAATATTGTTGCCAAAAAATGTTACTTGCTCTTAAGGCAGCAGTTTCTTTGGCCCTAATAAAGTGTTGACAGTCCTGGAGTATTGTTGCCCATAGTTGTCGCATATGTTGAGTCATTCCTGGTTTCTGCAGAAATTGAGGATATTCTACAACAAAGGTGGCAGGATTTTGTGGTTCTGGACGTATCCAGAGGAGACGATTATCTTCATTGTGCCTAGCCACTAGAAAAGCAGTCTGCCATGTAATCTGGTTGGAAAGGAAAGAGGCAAATGCCAGAATGTGGATATCGCCAACAAGAGGGTTAAGATTAAGATTTCTGTTTACAGGAATGGCTTCATTATGAAGATATAATTCACACAGTAAATGTTGATCACTAGTAGAGGCCTCTGCAAAATTTTGCACAAAATCTTCCGATTTAAACACCTTATAGGGCCTTCCATCTTTGATTGCTTTTATCTGAAAGAATGCAAGGCATTCTGCAATGAAAAGAGAGTAATTTAAAGATGGTTTTCTGGCAGCCAATAGTTTTTGTACCAAATCAAACATTAGGAGAAATTTTCTTTTTAACTCTTTATTCTACTTCTTGTGAGCGCGAGATTGTTGGAGTGTTTTCTCCAAAGCCTCCCAGTTTGAGTATATGTGGTTCTTCCAAAGTGATTTATGCTCCTGCAATATTTTGCCTTATGAAATGGCATACTCTTTCCTCCACTTGTTCATTATTTCCATCTCATCCCATGGTTCATTTTTTGTTTCAGCATTGCAAGTGGTAGGCTGAGGTACAGTAGGGCAGGGTACTTGTAAATCAGCTTCTTCTTCTGAAATTTTTGAAGGTCCTACTGGTTCTTGTGTAATAGTAGGGAATTCCTCTTTGACTGCAGAAGACATAGATGCTCCCAGCATTGGGATTTGAACTACTTTATATCCTACCTAATGATAAATATTCCCACATTTGCTGCACATGTATTCCTTATACTGATCATTTTCTTTGTCTTTTTTTGCCATAGATGCTGCGTGAGCTAAGGTATACAAATTAGGTTCATTGTCATAGGATTCCCTTGCCATTACAAATTATTTCTTGTAGGCTTCCAGTTCTGATCTTAGAAACTCATTTTCTTGTAAGAGGGAAGCCAGGGTGACTGGCTTTTGTGTAACAGTCACAGTCTCAGTAACTGGTTATTGTTAGCAGCTACTGAATGAGTAGCTGGTTCTTGTGTAATAGCTATGTGATCTGCAGCATCCTGGGCATCTAGTTTCTGTATGTCAGCAGTTGGTTCTTGTGTTTCAGCTGTAGCTGGTTCTTGTGTGGCAGCTATAGTTGGTTCTTGTGTAACAGCTACTGAATGAGTAGCTGGTTCTTGTGTGACAGCTACTTCTTCTGAAGAAACTGATGTCATAGTACCTTGGGCATCTGGTTCTTATGTTTCAGTGCCCCTGGGTGAGACAGGTAAATATTCCAGGATTTGGGGTTGTGGTGGTGCATGTGTTTTTAAAATAATAGGTAGAGAGTCTAGGATAGTGGCACTGGTGGCTGCTTCAGTTAATGCCCTCATTCGTCTTCTAGGTAAAAAGGAAAAAAAAGTAGTAGTTTGCTTTCTTTTATGAGTGGGTTTTTCTTGAGGGGGAGGGCTATCAGAAGTAGTGGTTGCTTTGGTTGAGGCCCTTCTTCGTCTTTTTGATAGAAAGGCGGTCGTCGTTCACCTTTTCCTTTTGGAAGCAGAGGAGGAGGGGTTATCTGTTTGAGAATCATCACTAGAGATATGAACGGTAGGATCATATGATTCTGCCAAATTGTGGGATGGAGTTGGTATGATAGGAGGGGGAATTGGATTAATTGGTTCTGTGGGTGGAATTTTTGGAGGGTCAGGGGTGTTCTGTGGTTGCTATTCTTGGGAATTTTCAGCAACTTGCTGAGGGTCTAAGGGTAGATTGTTTAAGGGAAGGTTTTGTTGAGAAAAACCTTTTCAGATTAGTAATTGGATGAGACGTGATGGGTGAGGGAAAGGAGGGGGAATTTTACCCATCTACAATAATACGACATATTTCTAAGACATCCCAGTAAATAATAAGGAATATTCAAAAGTCTACCATGTCGTAAATGATTTAACAAGACAAAATCATGCTGGTAAACTAACCGGTAGTGGCCTTCACAGGTGAGGTAATGTTTAACAAACTCTGCAACTTTTGGCCAAGGAGGCGGCAACAAGTTGAGTCGGACACCTGGGCCTTAAGGCTCAACTTGTTCTCCTGGGAGGAGAAAATCCTGCTGTGCATTAAGAATGATATGTTTCCGGCTGAACCATCGAATGCTTGTGATAGGGAGGCTCGAAACCTGTGCTATGTCACCCTGTGAGACTAGAATCCGAACACCTTGAACTATAGAATGATCTTCTTGAAGATTTCGTGCAAATTCAAGAACTTTTTGTGGATCAAATTTGAAGATCATATTCTACCCACTCGCTTACCAAAAATCTGGTATACCTTTGGGTATAATTCGAGCGGGGTTATCGTGCCAGGTTCATGTCAAATAACAGGTCCTCCCATAGCTAATCAGCTTTGGTAAAATGCACAGTCAAAGAGCCAAGTTACCGCACTCGAATAGACTAAGTTTTATGAATGATAACATGGAATGATGGTGAAGAGACGAGGTAATAAGTAAGAAAAATTACAGTAATCGACTTGTTGTGAAATGATGGCGTAAAGTTTCAATATTCCCCCCCAACTACGTCTGAAATGATGTCTTTAAATGTGTGGGGATTGTGGTGATAATAAACAAAATCTTCTCATTAACCATAGTTTAATTGTACTTACATATAAAATTTACATACCTCATGTTTACCTTTAATTCATACTTCGAAAAATATAGTGCTTACTCATAATAGATCGGCAATAGTTATGGAAGAAAATTTGGAAGCTTTTTGAAACATGAGGGAGATTATATTGGAGGTCTGTTTAATCATAGGAGAAGGCAGTGAAAGCATAGGATTAGCATGAGAAATAAGAGAAGTGAGAATGAAAGAACTGAAGAAGATAATTTCATGACAGGAAATGCTGCATGGTCATGTCTTTGAAGAAAAATGGTGTTTCAGCAACAGGAAAAGTGGGTGAAGTGTTGCTAAAGAGTGGTGTTTAAGCAATGGAAAAAATAGGGAAAATGTTGCTGAAGAGTGTTATTTTGATAATGGGAAATATAGGGAAAATGTTGTTGAAGAGTGTTGTTTCAACAATCGGAAAGATAGGGAAAATGTTGCCGAAGAGTGTTGTTTCAACAATGGGAAAAAGGGAAAAATGATATGAAAAGGGGAAAAGAAATGAGAGGGGATGAATGATGGAATGTTTGTTAGGTCCCTATATTACTAGTATAGTCCCTTACTTTTGTTAGTGTAACCCCCTTATTGTTATTATTGTACCCTTGTAACCCCCATTTTGTTATTATTGTGCCCTTAAATTATTATTGTTAGGTCGGCTAGGATTACATTGTGGCCCACTAGGATTACATTATGGCCCCATGGACTCCTATATATAGAAAGGAGGTTTTGTAATTGAATCATCCAAGAATTGTTCATTTATGTAATGTATTGGAGGTTTCTAAGTGCTCATTTCTGGCATGAATATCTATTTTCTTTTTTGGAGTCAGTTACACAACATTTGGCATCGTAGCTTTGTGGGATTCTAGGTTTCACGCGTCTAAACAGGTCATCGTGGAATTTTCGCTATAACTTTTTTTCTACGAAGCTTCAGAAGCTGAAATTTCTAGGGTGCGAAGCTGAAATCTTGAGGAAGGTTGTCTAAAAATTTCAGATCTTTGTTCGCAATATTTGAGGAGATATCATCTGTGGAAGTTAGGTATTTTTTCAGGCTCATAAACAGGTCATCGTGGAATTTGCGCTATAAAGTTTTTTGTATGAAGGGTCAGAGTCTGAAATTCTAATGGTGCGAAGCTGAAATCCTGAGGAAATTCGTCAAAAAATTTCAGAACTTGGTTCACAATATTTTTGGAGATATGATCTGTGGAAGGTAGTGCTTTTTCAGGCTCCTGAATTGCATCTCAAAGAGGTGATCGTGGGAAAACTTCAATAACTCTCTCTCTGGGAATTGGATTGAAGTGCCGTAAAAATTGGTCGCAAGTACACAGACTGAAGTTTCTGAGCTATCAATTTCAGAGACAAAGGACAAAACAGTGACACGGGGCAAGTCGTACAAGTTCGCTCTACTGAACCAGTCCAGAATTAGGTCATTGTGGGAGATTGGACACAAATTTGTCTTGGAGAATCCAAATCAGGTCAGACCTGTGGCATTTGAAAGAAGCTTCGGAGATCTACTACAGAGCTGAATTTCAGACACGAAGATGAAATAATTTACAACTATAGAGATAATTCAATTTCAATATCGAGCTCCTAAAAAGCTAGTAAAAGGTGTGTATTTTTTTTCCGAATTGCATAAGTCTTGTTTGAAGAATCAAGTTGAATTGATTCCAAGGGCATCTTGTAGAATAGATATCAATATTGGATTCTAAAATGGCCCCTAAAAAGAATTCAACACCCATCAAGCCTTCAGAAGGCTCTACCATGACTCATGAAGATGAAGAATTGCAACATGATCTATCAAAATTACAAGAACACGTGCAACAAATTTCACTCTCGCAAAGAGCAACAAAAAATGAAATGGAAGTTTTGAAGAAAGGTGTGGAAGTGAAGATGGATGGTTTGAAGAAAGGCATGGAAGCTAAGATGGATGGCGTGGAAGTAAAGATGGAAGGTTTGAAGAAAGGCGTGGAAGCTAAATGGATGGTGTGCAAGCTAAGATGGATGGCGTGGAAGCTAAGATGGATGGCATGGAAGTGGGCATGGAAGCTAAGATGGATGACATGAAAGACAACATAGAAAACATGAAGAATGATCTAAAAGCATACATGGAAGGCTTGATGACAAGCTTAAAACTAGAAATGATTCCTAATGGCGGAAATATTGGAGAAGAACCTCATGATGAGAACAAAATAAATGTTAATCATGATTTCATAAACTCAAATGTTGGTGGGAAGAACCACCATATTCCAAAAATGGATATGAGGAAGTTTGATGGAAAGGATCCTGTAACATGGATACTACATATGGAGCAATATTTTGATCTCCATAACGTGCAAAACACACAAAAGGTGCGCATTGCAACTTTACATTTAGAAAAAAATACATTTGTATGGTATCGATGGCTTTGGTCTCGTAAAAAAATTGTCACTTGGTCAATTTTTACGGAGGAAATGATAGCACATTATGAGTATACAAAGAGCAACACCTTCTTTACCCAATTGATAAATCTCAAACAAAAGGGTTTAGTGGGGCAGCACATTGAGGACTTCCAAAAATTGAGTATAAGGGTAACCGATATTTCAGAGGACCACAGGATTGATCTCTTCTTAGGCAGTTTAAAGGATAACATTCAACATGAAGTTCGTGTTCTGGAACCTGATTCATTAGAGAAGGCATTCAAGTTGGCAAGAAAAGTTGAATGTAAAATTATGGGAACAAGGAAGTCTACTACTGAATTCTATAAAGAAGGAAGTGTGGCTACATCTAGATTTCCACAACCTACAAGGTTGACACCACAACAATTGGAAGAAAAAAGAGCAAAAGGGCTTTGCTACAGTTGTGATAGAAAATACACTAAAGGTCATAAGTGTGCTGAGAAGAAATTATTTCACATAGATTGTGAAGAGGAAGAAGAAAATGAACAAGAAGAGGATATACACCAGGAACCAACCCTAGAAGAGGAAGAAATGAATCCGACCATATCGTGTAATGCACTGGCAGGAATTACCACTCCTCAAACTCTCAAGATACAAGGACAAATCAAGAAGAAAAAGGTAATAGTGTTGATTGATTCAAGTAGCACCCATAATTTTATTCATTGTAAGGTAGCCAAGGAATTAAATTGTTTCCTATACCCAGCACCAGAATGTCAAGTGATGGTTGCAAATGGAGGAACTATAAATTGCTCTGGAAAATGCCATAATATTAAGCTAACCATGGGGGAATATGTTGACTAGTCCAATGCTTTCCATTCCTATGGGAGGTGCTGATGTTGTACTAGGAGTACAATGGTTACAATCTTTGGGGACGGTAGCTTTTAATTTTCAAGAACTTTTCTTGAAATTTTTTTCAGAAGGAAAGGAAGTCGAATTACGGGGTACTGAAGGGAAGCCAGGAAGGATAATAAGCTCTAATGTCATGACAAAGCTTCTAAAGAAAGAACAACGAGGCGTAATTGCACAATTATGCTCACTAGAAGTTCCGACATCAAAATCATCTATTTCTGCAGATCTCCAACAAGTCTTGGACAATCATTCCAAGGTGTTTGAAACTCCCAAAGGACTTCCACCTATTCGTGATCATGATCATGCTATTCATTTGATTCCAGGAAGTGTTCCTCCAAACATCAGGCCTTATAGATATCCTTACTTCAAAAAGAGCGAAATTGAACGTATGATTGCAGAAATGTTAGAGGCGGGTATAATTCAACCTAGTCAAAGTTCTTTCTCTGCTCCTGTAGTATTGGTACACAAGAAGGAAGGATCATGGCGAATGTGTCCGGATTATAGGGAGCTCAATAAGCTCACCATTAAAGACAAATTTCCCATTCCTGTGATTGATGAATTATTGGATGAATTACATGGATCAATTTATTTTACCAAGTTGGATCTTCGTTCAGGATATCATCAAATTAGAATGAAGACTGAAGATATTCCAAAAACAGTGTTGCTACGCCTAGATTTCCACAACCTACAAGGTTGACACCACAACAATTGGAAGAAAAAAGAGAAAAAGGGCTTTGCTACGATTGTGATAGAAAATACACTAAAGGTCATAAGTGTGCTGAGAAGAAATTATTTTACATAGATTGTGAAGAGGAAGAAGAAAATGAACAAGAAGAGGATATACACCAGGAACCGGCCATAGAAGGGGAAGAAATGAATCCGACCATATCGTGTAATGCACTGGCAGGAATTACCACTCCTCAAACTCTCAAGATAGAAGGACATATCAAGAAGAAAAAGGTAATAGTGTTGATTGATTCGGGTAGCACCCATAATTTTATTCATTGTAAGGTAGCCAAGGAATTAAATTGTTTCCTATACCCAGCACCAGAATGTCAAGTGATGGTTGCAAATGGAGGAACTATAAATTGCTCTGGAAAATGCAATAACATCAAGCTAACCATGGGGGAATATGTGTTGACTAGTCCAATGCTTTCCATTCCTATGGAAGGTGCTGATGTTGTACTAGGAGTACAATGGTTACAATCTTTGGGGACGGTAGCTTTTAATTTTCAAGAACTTTTCTTGAAATTTTTTTCAGAAGGAAAGGAAGTCGAATTACGGGGTATTGAAGGGAAGCCAAGAAGGATAATAAGCTCTAATGTCATGACAAAGCTTCTAAAGAAAGAACAACGAGGCGTAATTTCACAATTATGCTCTCTAGAAGTTCCGACATCAAAATCATCTATTTCTGCAGATCTCCAACAAGTCTTGGACAATCATTCCAAGGTGTTTGAAACCCCCAAAGGACTCCCACCTATTCGTGATCATGATCATGCTATTCATTTGATTCCAGGAAGTGTTCCTCCAAACATCAGGCCTTATAGATATCCTTACTTCAAAAAGAGCGAAATTGAACGTATGATTGCAGAAATGTTAGAGGCGGGTATAATTCAACCTAGTCAAAGTTCTTTCTCTGCTCCTGTAGTATTGGTACACAAGAAGGATGGATCATGGCGAATGTGTCGGGATTATAGGGAGCTCAATAAGCTCACCATTAAAGACAAATTTCCCATTCCTGTGATTGATGAATTATTGGATGAATTACATGGAGCAATTTATTTTACCAAGTTGGATCTTCGTTCGGGATATCATCAAATTAGAATGAAGACTGAAGATATTCCAAAAACAGCATTTCGAACTCATGAGGGTCATTATGAATTTTTGGTCACGCCTTTTGGCCTTACCAATGCACCTTCTACATTTCAAGGGTTGATGAATTCCATTTTCAAACCCTTCCTTAGAAAATTTGTGCTAGTATTTTTTGATGATATACTAATCTACAACAGGTCTTGGAAGGATCATGTTGAACATGTTGACAGGGTGCTCAAACTATTGCGGGAGAAACAATTATATGCAAAAACATCCAAATGTTTCTTTGGAGTACAAGAGGTGGAATATCTAGGTCATATTGTATCTCACGAGGGTGTTAAAGTAGGCCCTAACAAAATTAAAGCCATTAAGGAATGGAAAGTCCCCACAACCATAAAGCAGTTGCGAGGATTTCTTGGGTTAACAGGGTATTATCGCAAGTTTGTTAAGAATTATGGGAGAATAGAAGCACCTATAACAACATTATTGAAGAAAGATGCATTTTCATGGACTCCTGAAGCAACTAAGGCCTTTGAATGTCTTAAAGAGGCAATGTGCCTAGCACCGGTCTTAGCTACACCAGACTTCACAAAAACCTTTATTGTGGAATGTGATGCCTCAGGAAATGGAATTGGTGCAGTTTTAATGCAGGAAGGAAGACCCATTGCTTTTGAAAGTCGTCCGATCAAAGGAAAGTATTTACAGAAACCTATTTATGAGAAGGAAATGTTAGCAATACTGCATGCACTAAAGAAATGGAGAACTTACCTAATGGGAAGACACTTCAAGGTAAAAACTGCTCATGATAGTCTTAAACACTTTTTGGAACAAAGACTATCTTCAGAAGAGCAGCAAAAATGGGTCACAAAGATGTTGGGTTATGACTTTGAAATAATCTACAAAAAGGAAAGCTTAATGTTGTTGCAGATGCACTCTCAAGAAAGAATGAAGAGGTGGAAGCATTGCTTTGTGCCATTTCTATTATCCAACTAGATTGGATAACTGAAGCAAGAGATGAATGGAAGAAGGACAAAGATGTATGGACACTCATTCAAAAGTTGCAGCAAGATCCTAGTACATCGGATACATTTAGTTGGAAAAATGATTCCTTATGGTACAAAGATCGCTTATATCTTTGTAAGAATTCCCAACTAAAACAAAAGATTCTTCTGGAATTGCACACTTCTCCTTTAGGAGGACACTCAGGATTTCTAAAAACTTACCACAGGGTGAAGAAAGAATTTTTTTGGGATGGCCTTAAATCTGATATTCAAAATTTTGTGGCAGAATGTTTGGTTTGCCAGCAGAATAAAGTGGAGACAATTAAGACCCCGGGACTTCTACAGCCTTTATCCATTCCAAGTCAACGTTGGGAGGAGATTTCAATGGATTTTATCACAGGTTTACCTAAGTCCGAAGGAAAGAATGTCATCATGGTGGTAGTTGATAGACTTACCAAGTATGCACTCTTTTGTGCATTATCTCATCCATTTAAAGCAAGTACAGTTGCTACTACATTTATGGACAGAATTCAAAAGCTACATGGAAGCCCAAGGGTTATTGTGAGCGACAGAGATCCCATTTTTACCGGAAATTTTTGGATGGAGTTATTTTCTTGTTTGGGTACTCAATTAGCTCATAGCTCATCTTATCATCCTCAATCTGATGGTCAAACTGAGATAGTAAATAAATGTTTGCAAGGATATCTTCGTTGTTTTGTATCCGATAAACAAACACAATGGGTCAAGTGGTTACCTCTCGCTGAATGGTGGTATAACACTTCCTTCCATACTGCAGCAAAAATGACCCCATTTATGGCACTTTATGGATATCATCCACCATCCATCACATCATCTTTAAGGGAAAATTCGAAGGTTCAAGCAGTGGAAGATCACATCGAGCATCACCAAGAAGTTCTCCAACTCTTAAAGGATAACCTGAATTTGGCACAAAATCGAATGAAACAACAGGCAGATCAACATCGCAGCGAGAGAAGTTTTGATGTAGGAGATTGGGTATTTTTACGGCTACAACCATACAAACAAATGTCCCTCAAGCAAGCTAAGAAGGATAATAAATTATCACCAAACTACTATGGTCCTTACAAGGTGTTGCAAAAGATTGGTTCTATGGCATACAAATTGGAGCTTCCTGCTTCTTCGCGAGTACATCCAGTTTTCCATGTTTCATGCTTAAAGAAGGTTATAGGTGAAAATCTTCTAGTTCAAACAATATTTCCAAAACTTGATGAGGAAGGAAAATTCATATTGGAACCAGAAGCGGTCACGGAAACAAGAACTCGACAACTACGGAATCGATCAATTTCAGAGTATCTCATCAAGTGGAAGAACTTACCCACCGAAGATTCTACATGGGAGGATGAGAATTTTATACAGAAGCACCCAGAGCTACTCAAGTGTTGAGGACAACACTTTTTTGAAGGAGAGGGGCATGTTAGGTCCCTATATTACTAGTATAGTCCCTTATTGTTGTTAGTGTAACCCCCTTATTGTTATTATCGTACCCTTGTAACCCCCATTTTATTATTATTGTGCCCTTAAATTATTATTGTTAGGTCGGCTAGGATTACATTGTGGCCCACTAGGATTACATTATGGCCCCATGGACTCCTATATATAGAAAGGAGCTTTTGTAAATTGTATCATCCAAGAATTGTGCATTTATTTAATGTATTGGAGGTTGCCCCCTCGAATTGTCTTATTTCTAAGGCATTGATATCTCTTTTCTTCTATTTTTGAAGCTGGTTACACAACAATCATACATTTCGCCACATGAAGACAACCTTATTCTCCAATTATATAGAATCATTCTTAATTTCAACAAATATTTGGCCTTATATTCTATTCATATGAGTGGATTATTTTGTCCTATAAATGTGAGTTTCCCCATAGGTAGTTGTTCTTAATTTCCAAAACTTATGTAAATGAAGCTAGCCATCAAATTATCTATAGCTTTTGAAGAAGGCTAATAGGAATAGGACTAGGCATATAGAGATGAATAAGAGCAAGAGTGGAGATCGTTGCCTATAGTTCCTATTTGGACTTACTAAAATCCATAACACTTTTTTACCCAAATTAAGTAGCAACTCCCCTAACTAACATTCATATCCCTTTTTCCAATTGCTTGATGTGTTGTTGGTTTATGAGTATGGTCTTTGTAGAGTTGAAATGTAAAAGAAAAAATTAATGGATTTCATTTACCAATTAAGTTAATTCATAAAGTATGTACAAAATAATCTCAAACCTTGTTTTGGATAGAGAGATCCCCATTCCACTTAAGTAATGAGGTAGTCTTAACAAAGGTGATAAAGCAATATTTTGTCTATTTACATCCTTGACATGTATTTGTTGTATTAAAAGTCTCCTTCCTAACCAAATTTTGGTGGCAAACAATTGTATTTTGTGTTCATTTTTGTATAGTTAAAATAATATTAAGCATATTACCCTACAATGCACCTTTGTTTTCACTTTTATATATAGCAAATCCCCCTCTAAATACCATTATTATTATTGATCTTTCATTCCATAAGAAAGCCATCATTTGGTGAACTACTATTTTTTAACAAAACAAGACATCTTATGTGAGTTATTATGTAGTTGTTGTTGAGTGTGTTGGAAGTTGTTGTCATTGATGTCAAGCTCACGAGGAGCCTCTTGAGTCTATTAGTAGTGTGTTAAGATTATGCTGTCATTAATGTCTTGGTTGCTTGTTGTGTCTTGGATGTGTAGCCTAGTAGTCTATCCTTGAAGGTATTTTGTATACATGTACCTTGTTTAAAATAGTGTAAAAAATACTTGGATAAATATCCCTCTAAAAGATATTTCCAATGGTATATGGAATGTAGTCTAACTCCCCAGGAATGAAGAGAAACATGAGTTTGAGATAATGGAGCCTAGGAATGGCTCCATATGATTCAAGGTTCCACTATGTTGGCACGTATTTAGTCGTTTGGGGTCTAGGACAGGCAAGTTGTTCTGGTCATCGCACTAGCCTAGATGGGTGGATGTCAGATTAATCCGACCGCTATGAAGAAATATGGGCTTCACAGATTATCTGGGCATTCAGGGTGCATAAGGTGTAATAGGTTATACTCAATGAAAGAATCTGAATATCAAATTTCTCAAATAGGTTATGGACCCCCCGTACCGGTGGTAGAGAATGACATGGCATATAGGTGGTAGTGACATGGAAAGTAGGTCAATGATATGGAAGAAAGAGGACATGACACACGACATCCAGATAAAACACAGGTGGTGCCAGTAGGGAGTTGTAACATCCCTCATGTTACCCCTATTTTTGTAATGTTAAAATTGTAACTGTGTAATGCCAACATGGAGGTCATGGTTGACTAAGACATTATGTCTAAACATAAAATACATTAAATGTGAATTTTAATTTAGCTGGCTTGAAAGGGGGTACACATGGATCCAATGTTCTAAGGGGGATTCCGGTTACGTGCCTGTTGGTTGCTTGTGGCAAGTAGCGAATTGGTGAGCATATGAAATAGACTAAGAAATGAGAAAATTTAGGTGGAGACAACTCAAGTTGTTAAAAATGTCTATTGTCCTAAATGTGGCATACTAATAAAGGAGACAATGCTAGTGGTCATAGCTAAATGGGGCCTCACACATTCCTTAAATATGGTTCTAAGTCATGACTATAAATGCAACCTCGACTGTTCATTTCATATGGGCACCTTAAGATGACATGCTAATACTAGTGGATATATGAAAACAACACGTCATGAAAATGGATAAACAAATAGTAGATAAATATATTTATTTTTTCTCATCATATCAAAATAAAAAGGAAGAATAATATATTAATGTTAATTTGTGTCTATTTTAATTATCATTGAAGCATCAAAGGGTGGCCCTACCAAATATAAATCAAGTGAAGGCAATTTCCATAAAATATTCTAGACTCACTTTCTTTCTTTGTTTCTTTTCTTTCTTAAATCAAAGGTGTTTTGTATAACATTGTTTAAATTTCTATTATTGTGAGTGAGTTATATTATTTCCATTATTTTTAAAAGTTATTGTAACATATATATAATTTTTTTTTAAATATTATTATATCTATCTACAAATCACATGTTGAAAGCATTTTACATCTCATTTATGTAACTAAGACGGGATGATCAAAAAACATAAAAAAACGTACTATTACCATGGAATATAAAATAAAAGGTAATTTATTTATTTATTTAAACTGGATCAGTTTCTATTTAGTATTCAAAAAAGAGGGGAAAGAATTCCCTGATACATTCGAGTTTTGGAGAAGAGTACCATGGAGGGGTTAGGTGGCAAAATACTGAGCCTCCTTTGTGACTACTATTACTACTATAATGCATGACATATTCCTAATATATTCTACCAAACTGAGAGAGCCTAAAAGAAAATTTAAAAGACATAATCTAAAGAGTAAGATGAAGGAATGCATATTAGTTAGTGTTGTCTTGATTTTCTCCCGGATTGACCATGGAAACATTTCTTGAAATACAGCTTGGCATGATCTCTTGTTAAGCATATATTTTAGAATCTGCATTGACTCTTTTATGTGGGCACAACGGTTAGAGGAGTTGCTCAACTGCTCCTTAAAATATTGCGCCTGGTGTTGGAGGAAAGCAATGTCCACTTGATGTTTTTGTTCCATAAGCTTCAGTTGTCCTCTGATCTGCTCCATCTCGGCTTGGAGGTCGGCACAATAAAACAAATTTTCGTTTCTCATGACTGCTTGATTGAAGGGGCGAGGAAAAAACACTGTTGTAGAAAATGAAGTGTTCAAGAAAGTGGAGGTGGAACACTAATGAGGATAATGGAATGCTGAAGGGACGATAGAGAAGGAGATTCGGGAAATATGCAGCAGAGAGAAAGAAGGGTAATAGGGAGGAAGAGCGAAATGTGAAGGGTAAGAATGATGAAAAGAGAAACCAAAAAGGAAAAAACAATGAAAAGATAAATGCAAAGGGAAAAGAATGCGAACTGCGAAAAGCGAAATGGAAAGGGTCGCGAAGTGCGAAATGGAAAGAGCCGCGAAGTGCGAAAAGAATGCGAACTGCGAAATGGAAAGAGCGGCGAAGAGCGATAAGCGAAAAAGATAATGAGTGCGAACTGTGATATGCTATATCGCAATATTGTAGTTGGAAAAAATAATGGCAGGTCTTAAAGGATAACAAAAAATGGAGTGAAGAGCGATTAGCGACGTGAGACTTAACAAAGGTGGAGCGTAATCACAATCGAGAGAAAGGGGCAGAAAGACTTAAAAGGAAAGGGAAAAAAGTCTGATGAGTGAATTGAGATGCGGTGGATGAAGAGGTGATAGGAACGACGCCGAAGTATGATCACAATCAGAATTTGGAAGCGACGCAGGATGAGAAACACGAGGAAATAAATTCACGGGTAGATCGCTAAGGAAGGAAAGATAAGAGAAGACCTGCCCTGACAGAGTCATGAAAAGGGAGAGAATCAGGTAGGGAAAGATAATGTAAGGAGAGTAAATCATGGCATAGGAGAAAAGGACGTGGCTCCTTGAAGAAAAATTTGACCGACAGGTCTCTTACAGGCATTATTTTCCAAAATGTCTGATTTCTTGTTGTTTTTTCTGAGAATGTGGAAGAAGGAGATGTCTTCCATTTCCTTGCACAGGGTGCGACATCTATTAATTAGATTGCTAAGAGCTATATTGGGGGTCAACATAGAATTCATCATCACACTTATGATAATTGGCGAGTCACCGAATATCATGACTTTTCCCATTTTGAGTGTCTTAATAATCTCGAGACCTTTCAATAGTGCATAGGCTTCAGCTCTGTTATTGGATAGAAAACCAAGCCCCCATTCGTAGGTGGCCACAATGAAACCTTGTTCATTTTTATATATCCTCCTGCCCCTACAATACTTGGGTTTGTTTTTGAAGCGCCATCAAAGAATAATGCTGGCCTTTTTATCCCGTCAATCCACTCAATGAACTCTTTCTCTTTGAGTCTAATCTTCCACTCCTCATTGTGTGGAAGTTGATTGACTGGATTTTTTATAAACCTTGGAGGATTATCAAGAGCTTTACGAAGAAAGTTTCTTTCTTCAAATTTCAAATTGCTAAAGTTTAGATGGCTATTTTTTTTGGAAAGGATTGTTTCAATTGTCAGACTCCAAGTCTTGCTCTGGAATTTTCTTGTGCAGGGTCTCTGCTCTTGAAAAATATCCTTGTTCCTTATTAACTATATTTTCCATAGAAAACCATAGGGAAGAGTATCCAAAACTATTTTGGTAACCGACTTGCTTTTTTTCCCCAAGGGTAACTTATTTTCCATTTTATGATCAAATCCGAGATTGAGCTGATAACACCAAGATCAATCCAGGAGAATTCAGTTAGAGAAAGCTGACATTGTGAGGCAAAGGGGCATCCAAAAAAGAGACAAAAATCAATCTCTTCAGCCTTAAGGCGGAGGGGAAATCTTGAAGTGCATCTTATACCTCTTTTTTAAAAGTTTTCAGAGGTAAGAATCTTCCCTTTGAGCAGGATCCAAGTGAATATTTTGACTTTGGAAAGCACTTTAGATTTTAGTATTTTTTTCTAGATGGCCCAATGTGGAGTGGGGTAATGATCTTTGAGAAGGGACTCATACCCAAATTTAATTGTATAAGAAGAACCGGACGGATCCCATCTGAAGCTGTCTTGACAGTATTTTTTCAGAGGGGCAACACCATGGAGCATTTATTTCAGAATTTTTTGATCATTTTCAAGGAGAGGAGGCATGAGTGGAAAGCCTCACCCCTTCCATAAGTTGGTATTCCCCTCCCAGCTAGAAATTTGGTCCAATGTATTGATCACTTGGCTTCTGAGATAATTTTTAATGTGAAGAGTACTAGGGTTGTTTGAGAGAGGGGGTTACCCCATAATTTTATCTTCCCAAATATTTACACTCCATCCTCCATGATGGACTTTGGAGATATTGCTGATGATGAAAGGAATAGATTTTTTTGCAGAGAGCCCATATTTTAGTGCAAGTTTTGTGATGAATAGTATTTTATAAGAGATTTTTCCTTGACGTGGAGAGGTATTTTGACTCCAACACTCGCTTCCACCAATTTTGTTGTCCCGTTATAAGGCGCCATGCAATTTTTCCCCAAAAGAAATGTTCAACAAAGTAGGAATGTGAATTACCAATCCTCCATTTGCACGATTTTGCGTTACCTGTCTCCATTTAACCAAATTGAATTTATTCTTCTCACTTTTCCCTCCTTGCCATAAGAAGTGTCGTAAGATAGCTTCTATTTTGTGCTGGATGCTGATGGGAGCCTGAAGAATGGAAAATTGGTATAAAGGAAAGGAAGATAGAACATATTTTAAGAGGATGATGCGCCCAACCATGTTGAGCCAAGAGGATCCCCATTGCTGAACTTTATTTTTCATTTTTTCGATGCTGAGATTCCAGATCTCAGTCTTCAACTGTCCAACACTGACAGGCATGTCAATATAGTTGAAATGGGTCCAATTCCATTGGTAGGAGACCCAAAAAATTTGAGCTATGCTGTGGATAGTGTTGATAGTTGCGTTCCACCCATAAATGCAACTTTTGTGATAGTTTATCTGTCCTCTAGAGTAATGTATGAATTTGTCTAAAAAAAAATTGAACCTCTGGGCAATGATGTTGGTGGCCCCACCCATCAAGAGGGTATCATCAACAAACTGAGAGTGATTCATATTATTGACTCCATTCTTAAATTTGATGCCAGTGATTAGCCCTGATCTACATTTGTGATCCAAAGCCCTGCTGAAATATTTTTCCATAAGAATGAAGAGGAAGGAAGAGAGGGGACAACCTTGCCTAAGGCCTCAGGAAGATTGGAATTAATTCCCATGTCTTCCATTGATTAAGGGGGATATCCAAGGACCGAATGTGCAACTTTTGATGAGAGATATAAAGTCTACTTCAAATCCCATTTTTTGAAGGACAAAGAGAAGGAAGGAGTGTCTCACTGTGTCAAATGCATTGGCCAGGTCAAGTTTCAGGACAAATCCTTTATCAGATCTCGTCATGCTAGAGGGAATGGCTTCTTGGACCAAAAGGATGGAGTCAGTTATTTTTCTTTGGGAGATGAATCCTCCTTGATTTTCAGAGATGATATTCGAGAGGTGGGTAGCTAAGATTTTGGTTATGATTTTATATGAATAATTGAAAAGGGAGATAGGCCTTAATTTGTAAAAGGATGAGGGCAAGGAAATTTGAGTTAGTGAATCCCCCAACCTTATTTTTCCTTTGAACCCAAAGGATCATTTTGGTGAGGTCTTTTTTTATGACATCCTAAGAGGTCCAGTAGAAACTTATGGAGAAACCATCCAGGCCCGAAGATTTGTTGGGGTGGAGGGTCCAAATTGCGTTAATAATTTCAGCCGCCTCAATTTCCTTGGTGAGAGATGTATGGATTTCCTCCATAATCAAATTTGGGGTATAAGTAAGCAAATCATTATGGTTCTGGATTTTTAGTTAAAATATTTTTGTAGTGGCTGTATGCTGCTGTTTTAATATCCTCCCGATCTGTGTGCTTTTGTCCTTCATCATCTGTGATTTTTGTGATGTTATTCCTTGACGTTCTAACTGTGGCTTGTTTATGGAAAAAAGAAGTGTTTTTTTCCCCGTCCTGCAACTAGGGATTTCTAGATATAAGCCTCCATTTTTCCTCTTCATTCCTGATAGCTTTATACCAATTCCAGTAGAGCTCTTTTTCATGGTCCTGCTTTTCTTTGTTTACTCTGTGGACGTCGATGTTAGTTTGAGCCATTTCAAGCATTCCCTTAATGTCATTTTTGACTTTGTTTGGTTCACTGTAATGGAGTTTGATCCACTCTTTGAGCACTATGCACATAAATTTAAATTTGGATTCTCAAATATGAATAGGGGAGCCCTCAACATGTTGTAACCAAGAGCTGATCACGATCTGTCGAGCTTCAAATAATTCACACCAGAGAGGATTATATCGAAAGGGGAGGGGCCCCAAGGAAGTATGATCTCCTAATGTAAGGGAGACAGGATAATGATCAGAGGTAGAACAAATCAGGATGGAAGAGGAGGAAAAATAAAAATGAGAGATGAGGGAAACATCAACAAGAAAGCAGTCTAGCCTCTCTATAATATTTCCAGCCCCAATTCTACAATTATTCCAAGTAATTTTTTGATTTTCGGGGATGATGTCCACCAAATCATGATCATGCATAAAGGATTCCAACTGCTCTCTTGCAAGATCAGGATTAAAACTACCTCCTATTTTTTCATTGGCATGCAAGATTAGATTTAGATCCCCTCCAATGACAACATTAGGATTTTCCTCACTATCTATGTCAGCTTTCATAGCATTCCAACAAACTTCTTTGTCTCTGTAGTGGTTTGGCCCATAAATTTTATAAACAATAGTATTGATATCCTCTTGCAGGATCTAAAGTACGACTTTGATCCAATCATGAGTCTTAACAATTGTAATCTCCTTCCAAATGTTCTGATTCCATATTGTTGCTATGCCTCCCGAGGCACCTCTAGATTCTACCAAAGTGCCCGTGTAGTTCCTAATTTTATTAATGATATTTCTCATTTCAGTCTCTCCTTGTTTGGTTTCTTGAAGAAGGACCATGTCTGGCTTTTCTTGATTGAACATGTATTTTAGGGCAGAGTTTTTGGAGGGGTGCCCTAGTCCCCTGCAGTTCCAAGTGAGAACTTTTATTATTTTAGGAATGCAGGTTGGGACACTGTCTTCCCTCCTGATTCATGTTGATTGGATTATTTTATTATAGGTCCTCCGATGTAGGAATCTATTGAGTGTTGAGTACCTAGTGCAATATCATTCTATGCTTCTTCATCACGATGGTGTTTGAAGGTTTTCTTCCTGGGCCTATTCTTTTAAGGATTTCCAAAATATACACCTGCTCTTTTGCTGCATTCTGGGTGACAATCAAAGCTGAAGAGGGCTCAGATGAAGAGGATGGGGGACATGACTTGGAAGGGGATGTATGAATAAGGGATTTAGGATGAGGGGAGGGGATGGACGACTGAGGAGGATACTCTTGATAGGAGGCAAGGGAGGAGAAAGGATTGCGGGAGGTAAATTGAGGATCGGGCGTTGAGGGAGGGTTAAGAGGAGGGTCAAGGATATGAAGAGAAGTTAAGGAAGGTTCCAGGTGTGGGCGAATGGGGGGATTGACAGATTGAGAGGGTTGGTGGGTGACTGAGGCACCAAAGATCTTAGAGTTTGACGCTGTCTTTTTATTTTTAATGACTTCCCATTGAGTTTCAGGATCTGTATTTTCAAATTCAATAAATTTTGCACATCTATTAGCGAAATGAAGGTATTCATGGCATAACTTACACTTTAAGGGGATTTGTTCGTAGTCTAGTTGCTTTATATGCGTCCAGTTGTCCACTTTTAGATTGATCACCTCTGGAAGACCCTTTCCTAGATCAACCTCAACATAGATTCTTGCATAGGCTTGCATGTTGTCCTTCGGCTCACTTCTGTCAATAAAATTTCCTATGGCATACTAATCTCTCTTACCGAATCGTCTCCCTAGCAGTGAAGAGGGAGGTGAGGGAGACAGACCCAAACATGGAAAACATTGGGAACATCGAGTTCCGGGTTGAAGTCTGGAGTCCATTTGTTTAGATAAAGCCCTCTGGTGTCCATGAAGTATGGGCCATTCCTGAATATGAGATATTTTTCCTCTTTGGTCTCAAAATGGAACGTATAATAGCCCTTGCCACAGAACATGATTGAGATTTTCCCATTAATCTTATCCATCCAGTTGTGCTCTACCCATTTCTAGACAACCTTCGGCAAGGGCCAGAGACCAGTAAATTGCCCAATAAGGCCTTTCTCAGTAAAAGAGAGGGCAACCATTCGAGGGATTGTTGGAGGAAGAGAGACTTCCTAAATCCCATACAGTTTTTTAATGAAATTAGATATTGCAGGCCTTGTTCGAGGCGGGTTCAGAGAGCTGAACAACACCGAGAATGCTAAGGCGTGGTCAGGAGGGGGAGCCACCTCCGGGATGTCCTCCGAAGGGTCCATGCGCAAATTATTCTTCTTGTGAAAAGGTGTTTATGCTCGAAAAATAATTGTATTTCTAAAAAAGGTAAATTTAACAATGTTCATGTTTTGTAGTTTTTTATTTTTAACTTGGTTTTCCACTTTTAATGCTAATTTATTTTTTACAATTCAATGTTCCATATGCAACATCAATTGGATCCTAGTGAGTTTCCCAAATAATATTTATTGTGCCTTAGGTTTTGTCAGCTTGAGGGAGCCCAACATGTTTAACAAAAATTTAGGTGCAACGCATTTAAATATATGTACTTTTTCATGCTTCTTAATGCCATAAATAAGTTAAAAAATTCAAAGCCGAACATGTTTAGCAAAAAATTAGGTGCAACAAAGATATGAGCTTTATTACGCTTCACAATGTCATAAATAAGTTAAAAATTTCAAGGCTTGGGAGGAAAAATATAAAATAACAAGAATTAACCAAGGCTACCTACTATCATAGAATTATAATTAGCATTGATTCATTATGAAGATATAATAACAACAAGACAAATAAATAAGTGTTATTGTAGTGGTAATGTCCTTGCTATTGTTGAGAAAATGAATATAAAGTAAGATTAAAAGAACGTTTTTATGCATGTTAAATTTGTTAAAGTACTTTATTCAATTAAGTGGTTCACCCTGCTTGAGTCTTACAAAATGCCAACTTTTCATCTTTGTCTAAGAGACTATGAAAATTTTGTGAGATATTGGCATAATTTGTGCCTTGGCTTATAATGTTATGTGTCCAAATCTAACATATAACGAGGTTTAGAAAACATTTAAATTTATTGAAACCTGAACCGCCTACTAAGATTGTGTCACCAACATATTGTAATTACACTTCCATTGGATTGGGAATTTGATTTTTCATTCTCATAGTGCAATTGGGAAGCAACTACCAAATGTGAAAAAGCACATGTTCACTAAAATAAATAGTCATCCAATGTATAGATTGAACAAATTGGCAATCACATCTCTCCAACTCATTGGTTGCTTGGATGCGAGCATTGCATGATTACATTGTAATAAAGGTTGTTATATCAATGAATCCCTTGTCTTTATAAATATATATCAATCCTTCTTCCTTTATCCATTTTCCATTCCTTTACCTATAGGTTTATCTCTAATAAATCTTTAACAATATCTAAAGTTGGATTTTGTGATAGTGATTTGAAAGCCCTATGAGATATGTTCTCCCTAATAATACACTAAATATATTTCACATATGTATATGTACTATTTTCCATGGCTAAACTTGCAAAGTAGGTCACTGGTAAACTCAAACAATATGGGGTTGAAACTATTCAATTTTCACATATGATCTTATTGTATATATGAGCTAGCCTTTCCTGTTGTGATAGAGACAATCCTCACATCTATGATGTTCACCTCTTTTTAATACTCTTTAACAAATAAATTGTATCCACTCCAAATTCAAATGTTAAGAAACTCTATTATTAATCTCAATTATGATTATGATTTATTCCAATATACTAAAATGTATAAAAAATTTCATGTAGTTCTGTACTCGACCTAATTTTTGATATAAATGAAATGTATTTAGCATTTGAAATTTTAAACCTATTGAAACTATCATCATTATGACTTGTATAAAAAATGAACAAGTCACAAGGAGGATAATTTGACTTGATATGACCACTACCTTTTCTTGGAATCTTGTTTCTCAAACTAGGTTTTTTACTTGTAAGAAGTTTGACCTATTTAGGTAAATTGCCATAATGAGATTTTAAGTGAAACATGGAAAATATTATCAAAACATTAGTATTAGAACTCAACCACATCATTTTACAATCAACAAACCTTGATAGATTAATAGATTAGGTAAATGACCACACTGAGATTCTAATTCTAAATTAAGTAAATGGCTGCAATGAGATTCCAATTCTAACATGAAAAAGATTATCAAAACATCAACATTAGGAACAATAAACAACATTATTTCACAAACAATAATCACCAATATTCTAATAAAATAGTAACAAATTGATAGGATGCTTGTTGTGTTAAGATATTTCAACTTTGATTTTATGAATTGATTTAAAATTAAAAGCACCGTATGAAGTATCATAAGACAAATAGTAAAAAGGAAAAAGCTTACTGGTTTTTCTATGAGCATGTGCCGCACATGCAAACATCAACTCAATACTCAGTTAAAGGTTACATTGGAATTTAAAACTTACATATGTTATATAAAAATTTTCTTATTTTATCTATAGTGTAAATAATGTTAAAAATAAAAATAATTTTTAGCATCCACATAATAAATATGACTTACTATGTTGAAAATATATATTTTCTTGGATTTTAGAGGTTGGGGATACAGAGGCATATTGAATGTAGAGTCTAAAGCTAGATACAAGGTGACATTGAAATTTCATATTCATTGGAATTTAAAACTTACATATGCTATATAAAAATTTACTTATTTTATTTATAGCATAAATAATGTTAAAAATAGAAATAAGTTTTAGTATCCACATAATAAATATGACTTTCTATGTTGAAAATATATATTGTCTTGGATTTTAGAGGTTGGGGATACAAAGGCATATTGAATGTAAACTCTAAAGGTAGATACAATGTCCTTTTCAACTCTTGATTGAACAAACATATACAAAATAACTCATTTAAAGAGAATGATATTTAGCATTTTAGTTGGTTTTACACATTACTTTTAAAAATGCCCTTCTATGATAGTTTAGATCTGTGGTGATTTTGTAATGAAAACTCTTACAAAAATCATAATATATGAATTAGTAATTTTTAATCGTCAAACCAAATGAAAAATTAACAAAGAGCATTGATGTACCAATCGAATCATGAGTATTTCCCTGTTTTTGTTGTTAATATAGATAGCATTAACCTATTACATCCACATCTTTTAATCCAAAAAATATCAATTGGTATATCTCAACTAGTTCATGTGTAGAAGAGATTAACCCGTGAGACAAAAAATCAATAAGAAATAAATAGAAGTTTTGATTGACAAGGTATTAAAGAAGAAAGATATTTAACATGAACCATTGAACCTTCCAACATCCACAGAAGATGTTGCAACCATTTTCAACTAAAATTACACATTATTCCTTGGGAATCTTATTCGAGGATTCATATTCTACCCTATCATTATTCACTTACTCATTGGCTTGACATGGATTTCCTTGCCCTAGATATTTGGATTTTATTAATACCAAAAAGAAAAATTAGTATGTCAAAAAATGGTGTTCAATTCTATGCATGAAGGATAAATCCTACTCTTATGACTAAGAATGTGAAAGAATTTGCATTTGGATGGGTTGAACTATTTTTTTAATAAATAAGGACTACATCCATTCTTGTTGTGTTGCTTTTGCATCACTATTGGTAATTACAACCAATGTCATTGATGTTGATGACGATGGTTTTAATTAGGGCTCTTACAATTAAAATATCTATCATTCATACAAATATCCTAGCTAAATTACCCACAACAATCTCTAAGACCATGGAAATAGGAATACCAATGTAGAGACAAGGTGACAACCGCAACAATATTTAAGAAAATGGCCACAAGAAGACGAGGCATACATGTTGAGGTTGTACGAGGTGAGGTTGGGTAATTCATGTTGCCTATAAAAGGAATTGAGTAGGGGGTGGGGGGTAATTCATGTTGCATGTCGAGGCAATGAAATACCATGACACAATGAGGAACATAAAACCTTTGGAGTTTTAAATGTCAATTGTAGTCATTCATCATCTAGAAGAAGTTGATTTGATTAATGGAAATAATGATCCAAATAACACAAGTCTAAAAAGACACGACTTAGATAATAGTTAGCATTCATGTATGCAAACGATTCAAAGCATAACACATTGGATGGTTACATGGTCGCTAATAGAATATATGATAGGTGATGGATTATATGGTGCACCCAAGCATTGATGCTAGTATTGGCATGTGTTCAATTCTACCTCAGGATTATAAACATATTAAAGTGTGGATTAAGAGAATTGTTCTTTCTTGTAGCAACAAATTTCCAAAGTTTCAAGCTATGTATTGGCACTTACATATTGGCCCTATAGTATTGTAATGGTGTTAAAAAATCTATAGAGTGAGATGGATGAATTATCTAAGAACTATAAGATTATATGTCAAATGTGTAACATACCAACCTTATCCACACCTTTTCGAAGTATGGGGTATCAAATTTTCACTTTTATCATTAATAACAAAACCCTTTTTTGAGATGGGCATCACCTTTTTCTTGTCACGAGCTTTCCATTGGTATATAATTTATTAAAATATGAATCTAGATTGTTGAGATAGGTCATTTGAATATTTTCAACCTTGGTTCCTTGTTAATGCTACTAAGAAATTTCCACATGTCAGAGGACATGGAACCCTATTCTACATGTCAGCATGGGGTTACACCATGACAACATCAAGGTCACATGGCCTACCATGTCATCCACTGGCCCAATTAATTTTCTTTACATGTATTTGCATAAGTGGGATTTAAACAAAACTTTAATTTACAAATCCATGTAAATATTCATATACCACCTTTATTAAATAATAAATAAATAACACACGCAAATAGAATCTCATGTGTGACCACAATCCCCATTGGAACCCCAAAATTTTTAGCAACCACGAATGAGGTAACCCCATGTAGAACCCCAAAATTTTTATCGACAAACAATGTATTTTTTCGAAACACCAATGATGCAGAACCCTAAACTTCTTACTCGTTTTCCATGTGGTCAACCTAAAATTTTTTTCCCACCACCCATGAGGTGGCACTAGAAAATTTGGCGGAAATTCCAACGGCCAATTTGTCGCTATTCCGACACATAGTCGTCACAAGAGCGACAGTTCGAGGGCGGGAAAAACGTGGTTTTCCATACCGTCGCAGTTCCGACGCAATTAAAAAGTGTCGCAATATCGACACTTTTTCCATCGCTTCCAAACAAGCGTCACTCTTCCGACGTTTCCCAATCCGTCGCACTTCCGACCTTTGTAAACTGTCGCACTTTCGACGAAATGTGGTCCGGCATTTTGAACGTCGCTCTTCCGACGTTTGCAAACTGTCACAATTACGACGAAATGTGGTCCGACGTTTTGAACGTCGCTCTTCCGATGTTTGTAAACTGTCGCAATTTTGACGCAATGTGGTTTGATGTTTTGGACGTCGCTCTGCCGATGGTTGTAAACTGTCACAATTCCGATGAAATGTGGTCCGACATTTTGGACGTCGCTCTTCCGACGTTTGTAAACTGTCGCAATTCCGACGAAATGTGCTCCGATGTTTTGAACGTCGCTCGTCCGACATTTTTATACTATCGCTCTTCCGACGTTTTTAATCTATCGCAATTCCGATGCTTACAAGGCGTCGATATAGCAACAACGGGTTCAATTAAAAAAAATAAAAATGAAACTTTAAAAGAGGAAAAACGCTATTTTGAATATATTATATGAAGTAAAACAGTCCATGAAGTCATTACATTTTCACATCTGAAGATTGGAACCCAAATATCCATCCAGAAAAGTGGAAGTCCCACCCCATACAATGATAGAAAAATACCCCATGTCACATACAGCGACTTGATATAAAACCCAGTAACGGTCCACATGGAGATTATCGACAATCTGAGAAAGCATCCAAATATGCCCGAGGTATCTATAAGAAAGTGAAATAGCAGTATGTAGAATAGTAAAGCAACAGATAGAGTACGTACCGACGTCCATTGTTCCAAATACAAATTAAAGTACCCAAAATCCTTGAACAGAGAAAAACGCGAATCATGTGAGGAGTGTGATATGTCCAAAATATAAAAAGACCATCAGACCATATCAATAAACCAGCAACATAGACCAACATCGCTAGTTTTGAAGGCATAGTGATAAACATTAATCATTTTTTTTTCACAAGAGAAAAAACGTTGTTTTGAATATATTATATGAAGTAAAATAGTCCATGAAGTCATTACATTTTCACATCTGAAGATTGGAACCCAAATATCCATCCAGAAAAGTGGAAGTCCCACCCCAGACAATGATAGAAAAATACCCCATGTCACATACAGGGACATGATATAAAACCCAGTAACGGTCCACATGGAGATTATCGACAATCTGTGAAAGCATCCAAATATGCCCGAGGCATCTATAAGAAAGTGAAATAGCAGTATGTAGAATAGTAAAACAACAGATAGAGTACCGACGTCCATTGTTCCAAATACAAATTAAAGTACCCAAAAATCCTTGAACAGAGAAAAACGCTAATCATGTGAGGAGTGTGATATGTCCAAAATATAAAAAGACCATCAGACCATATCAATAAACCAGCAACATAGACCAGCATCGCTAGTTTTGAAGGCAGAGTGATAAACATTAATCATTTTTTTTTCCACAAGAGAAAAAATGTTGTTTTGAATATATTATATGAAGTAAAAAAGTTCATGAAATCATTACATTTTCACATCTGAAGATTGGAACCCAAATATCCATCCAGAAAAGTGGAAGTCCCACCCCAGACAGTGATAGAAAAATACCCCATGTCACATACAGTGACTTGATATAAAACCCAGTAACGGTCCACATGGAGATTATCGACAATCTGAGAAAGCATCCAAATATGCCCGAGGCATCTATAAGAAAGTGAAATAGCAGTATGTAGAATAGTAAAGCAACAGATAGAGTACCGACGTCCATTGTTCCAAATACAAATTAAAGTACCCAAAATCCTTGAAAAGAGAAAAACGCTAATCATGTGAGGAGTGTGATATGTCCAAAATATAAAAAGACCATCAGACCATATCAATAAACCAACAACATAGACCAGCATCGCTAGTTTTGAAGGCAGAGTGATAAACATTATTCATTTTTTTTTCACAAGAGAAAAAATGTTGTTTTGAATATATTATATGAAGTAAAATAGTCCATGAAGTCATTACATTTTCACATCTGAAGATTGGAACCCAAATATCCATCCAGAAAAGTGGAAGTCCCACCCTAGATAATGATAGAAAAATACCCCATGTCACATACAGGGACATGATATAAAACCCAGTAACGGTCCACATGGAGATTATCGACAAATTTGAGAAAGCATTCAAATATGCCCGAGGCATCTATAAGAAAGTGAAATAGCAGTATGTAGAATAGTAAAGCAACAGATAGAGTACCGACATCCATTGTTCCAAATACAAATTAAAGTACCCAAAATCCTTGAACAGAGAAAAACGCTAATCATGTGAGGAGTGTGATAACCATCTGCAGAAACACAGGCTCGCTTGTAAGATTGGGCTCGCTTGATTCCAAAATTGGTAACCATCTATTGCATCTGAGATGTAAGGTTCAAGCTCGCTTGTTTCCATTAGTAGCCCGCTATAGCATCCACCCTGTTCATAGAAAAAAGGTTCCTGTACTAGATATATAGAGAAAGAGTATAATACGTAGACCATATAAACATGGCTCTGTATTTCAAAAAACAGGTTTAAAATAGAAACAGGGCAACATTTTTTTTTCTAAGTAAAGTTAATCTATTAAGAGTGGGAATAAAATTACATCGAAGTCAAAATCATTGCCCAGACTCATGGCAAATTTGTCATCAAAAAATCAAAAAATTAAGAAGACTGCCCTCATACGGGGAAACCAGTCTTGAACGTTTAATTTATAGAATTCAAAAATATTACAAAGGTCCAGCACAGTAAAATTATCTAAAAGCAGCCCAATTAAGTGGGCCGCGAAGCAAGAAAAACAAATTAACCAAACTACTCCTCCGACTCCTCGACGATTCGGCACCATCCTTCGGAAGGTCCAGGATCGCTAGGTGCTACCTCCACATTCATGCCACAACTCCCCTCCTGAAGGCCTGAATGCTGGATGGCTTTTTCCGAGCTCAGAACAGCCGGACGGGTGCATTATTCCTCCGTTTGGGCCTCCTCACGGAAAACCACAGTGACTGAAGTTGTAATTCGTGGGCGGTTGAGAGAGAAATTAAAGGAAAATTGTGCAGTGCGCGTCGTGGGAGAAGGTGAACTAGCGGTGAGGAAACGAGGAGCAGGGGAATCCATACGGTGGCCAGATCCTATAACCCTACCCCGCCCACTCCTAGTATTTGGATAGCGACCTGCGTAATAATCACTGGACTGGCCGGAAGACAACTCAGTTGAGGGGATGGAGGGAGCGCCCAGGAGTTGACCTCTAGTGCTCCCCCTGCGGCAATGCATGCTTTGACGCATGCGAGGCATGGGTGTATTCTCACTAGCAGTGGGCACAAGAGGAGACAGAGAATCAGAATTCCAAGAAACAAAGGAAGACAGACAAGGACTAGACCGAGAGAAATGCAGATATGCAGCAAGGTCTACGCAGCATTTCAACTGGCCACTTCTCCTTCTCGTCACAGTGAGCAGGCAGTGTAACCCAGCAACCGGCTCGTCTGAAAAACCATAGCGAAATGCCATTTTATCGACCCGACTGCAATGCAATCGAAGGACGCCCGTCATAATTAATATTTGATCATTAATGAGAGCCGAAGGCCGGATCATATTGGAGCATGCAGAATCGCTAACAGGAGTGGAGGTCCGATCTTGAACAGTGTTAAAACTTAATGCGATTAGATTTGAAAACCTTGGAACTTAATTGAACATCGTTAAAACTTAATGCGATTGATATGAAATCGCCACATCCATGTCCCATCACCTTAAATGCTATCGAATGCACCCGCAGCCGGGAGCAGGGCAAGTTCTGATTGAGGACACGTGGTAGAAATTGATTGGAGCGGATCTTTGTTTGGGCCTCTCGCGCAGTGGAAATCCGGACCCGAAAAATATTAGGGCGAATTTGATAAGAAATTCGCGTCACAACTCTCCCTCCGTACGCCAGCCCAACTTCGGACCCAAAAAATATTAGGGCGGAATTCATTTGGTTTTCGCGTCACAAAATTGGCCGACATTAGCAGGCTATTTTGGAACGCGAATTTGGTTTGAATTATGGTTTATCGCCGTTTGAAGTCCGGCGGGCTCGACTTAAGAACAATTTTGTTTGATCCCATCTTATAAAATTTGTGTTGGTTTTATTTGATAATACACATATTTATAATAAATCATGGGAATACCACACTAGTAAACATGTGGAAAATTTATATAAATTATTGAGAACAATCATTTTTATGTAAAAATTTCCAAATGTGCTTTTGGGAAATAAGAATTCGAGTATTTGGTTCATATTGTTTTAAAGGAAGGAGTGAAGTTGGAGCCTCAAAAGATGCAAGCTATTACAAAATGACATATTCTTAAGAAAATCAAGGTTCTTAGAAGATTTTTTAGACTTACATGATCAGTATGATGATAATTATGATAATTTCACAAAACAATCACTAGCTATTTTGAGGGATGAGATATTAGAACTTCAACTTGATGAGGATTTTTTACGAGCTTTATTTCTTCTTTTGAAATCAAGAAAATATTCTCCCAAACTGAAAATATGTCTTCTTGAGATAATTTCTGAAAATTATGAAAATGTAATTTAACTTTTGCTTTCTCAAATTCAGTCATACAATTTCCGAAATCCTAAAGAATTATTTGAAAATCTTCCTTCTCCTAAGAAAAAGGAAATTGTACTATCTTTTGACTTGCATATTGAGGATGATTATTCTTTCAAACACAAGACAAAAGAAATAGTTTCAAGGCTTAATATTTAGAATACAACTGAGCAACAAGTCATTGAAGGCCTAGAAGTAAATAACATACATCATACTTTTATTGATCCTATATCAAATTATATGGAGAATATTTTTAGCCCAAATCTGCAAACATGTTTTCTCTATAAGGATCAAATACATCAAAAGTGGCCTTTACACATCGTATCATTTATTATAAAGGCACATGATCATAATATACTTCCAATTTTGATCACAAGCAATCAAGATATCCATTTATTGTTACAGCTACTTGATTGGCTTCATTGGCATTTTTGTATTACCCGATTCAATAAGATTTTTAGTAGATTGAGTAGGTAGATGAGTGCCAATAAGCTCAGAATTTTGAGCATTTTTTTTAGTTTTCAATTTTCAGCTAGTTTTTCATTAAGTTGGTTTGAAAAATTTTGTGTGTTGTTTTAGTTTCAGATCAGATTTCAGTTTGCAGAAGACAGAAGACATTTACAGGTTCACCAAGGTCAATGGATGAGGACAACTGACCTGTTGTTCTTGACTTTTCACCAGGAAAAGCCATCCCCAAGTGGAGCCAGTGTTAGACTCCTATACTAATAGGTGTCATATTTCATGATTGACTTGATGGGCTATGTAATATGTTCATACATTTTCTTGTTGCAAAGGTTTTCCATATTATCAAAAAATCAAAAAAATTTAAAAAATGTAAAGAGGGTATACCCTAAAAGAAAAATAAAAGGGTAAAAAGAATAAAAATGGCCAAAAAAGTAAAAGAAAATGAACCCCACCAAAAGAAAGGCCAAGGAAAGTGTGCAAGTCTAAATGCCACTACTTTTTGCTCTTATGTAATAAATAAAATTGTGTGCAACTTGTATCCTATGCCACAATTTATGAATAGTCAAACAGTTTAATCTTGGCTATTTCATCTTTCAATTTCATGTTTTAGAGATAGAGAATAAAATCTGACCAAACTGTTTAATCTTGGCAGATAAGTAGATAGGTAGAGTAAATAAAAGGAGCTCAATAGCTTAATCTAAGCCCTTGGAAGTAATAAGGTTAGACTTAGATAGATTTCTACATGTAAAAGAAAAGAAAGTGTGATAAGGGTTTGCCAGTCTAAGTGCACCCTAATAAAGAAGAAAAAATGGTAGAGTAAAGTAGGTAGGGTAGGTAGATGATGTTGCAGAATTGCATGTGATGGACAATTACTCTAAATGTGTTAATATTTACTTTCATCACAAAGTGCAAAGGCAGACACTATACTGGAAGAAATTCAAAGCAAAGCAAAGTCAAAGTTATTAACTTCCCTTCTCATCTTCCCCTAAATATTTCACTAATTTCCCCTAAGTACTAAGGTATTTGAAAATTAGAGGGGCTTAAGGCATTTCCTTGACTTTTGGAGGGACCGGACCCTCGGCCCAATAATTGGAAAAGCCTAAGTACTTGAAGTCATTCTTCATAACATTCACTCATTTCTAAACATCTTTTCCTAAGTAAAATCTCATTTTACTTAGGAAAATTATGCATTATTTCATAAAAAACCCTCAAAATCACATTTTATTCAAAGTCTAAGTGATGAAGTGATTATAATGCAATTTGCTTTTAAATCTTCACTTTCTTAGTTATATTAATGTATTTTGAGTTTACATTGTCCCCTTGTCATATTAACATTGATTTTATGTATTAAATCCTTACAAAAATAACCTTCTCCTATTATATATAACTCCTTTTTATATAATATCCCCAAAAACCCATTAATGAATTTTAGCCAAAGTTATTTATTCCCACATGTTTAAATAAAAAACCCACTTTATGCCCCCTTTGGCTAAATATATCATAATATTAAATTCCGCCCCTTATGGTAATTAGATTAATCTGATTTAATTATCCTATAATAAAAGTATATTGAAAAAATAATTAAAACATGTTTTATTACGTGTTTTAATACAAAAATAATTCTTCCCCTGTGTATTTTAATCCCCCGACTTCCTTTCCCAAGGTTAAATCTATAAACCCTTTGTAAAATCTCCAATACCTCCCTTAACTGCTAACCTTGGTTAAATCATTTCCCGATCACTTTCCTGCATTTTTATAAACAAATTTATTAATCCTCACGATTAATTAACTCCGCCAATCAGATTCCCCCCGATGAGATTAATTAACGTTTAATTGCGTCGGGCCCTCCATATTAAATCCCCGTCACTTCCACGTCCCCAACGCCATTCGATCAACCCATCTGAGATCAACGATTATTAATGATATCGCTAGCCATCCGCGTCCGAACAATAACGCGCGATGGCCCAGCGGTTTTCAAACAGTGCCATGCCACGCGTCAATCATTCTATGGAATCGCTCGCCCTCCGCCCAAAACCACTTTTCCCCAAAAGCGATGCGATGGAAACCGCTTACCGCTTGCCTCCCGTGACTGATCCTCTGTACCTACTGACGTCATCCATTAAATAAATAAAAAAAACCCCGTCACCCTTTGGACTTTGTGAATAAAACAATTTTTCCCGCGTCATTTTCATTATTCTGTGAATGACCAAAGTCTCATGCAGAGAATTTCAAAAACAAACTGTCAAGCGCCATCAACTGTATTTTGCTGAAGACAATTGCATACCAGTAATCCAGAGTTCGTACGCCATAGCCTGTACCTATTTAATCACTTTTCATCTCCCAAAAAACAGGTATTTACCCCAATTCCCGTTAAAACTCTGTGAAATCCTAGATTTTGTTTTAAATTCTACACGAAAGACAGAAACAGAGTTCAATTTGGTCTTGTTCAATCCCCAGAATTGTAAATTGCATTCCCAAAACTTGTAATTGTGTTTGTTCTTCACAAAAACCCGAAATTCATTTCTGAATCCACAAGAACCAGAAACGGAGGCTCCAGTGGCTCTGAACGTCGCACCTTTGAATGCCCCTCACAGATATTTAGACTATCTGCCCCTAGCAGATAGAGATTTTCAAATTAAAGACCTCGTTCTTAGTGATAATACTCTTCGAACCTTTTGCCACTGCAGAGATAACTTTATAAACGGTTCTGATATTATTGGATTATGGGAATCCAATCTCCCCATGTATCTTCTCCCCTTAGTCCATATTTTTCCTGAGTTAATTCATTACTGCCATGCAAACTATGACCCCAATCAAAGAGCAGTTTTTTCCCTGAGTCAGAACATCCTTTTCCCAATCACTACTCAGTCGATAAATGAAATGATGCAATTTCAACCTGGTCAAGCCCTCACTCCCCTGTCCATGGGAGAATTACTTGAAAGGTCTGCCAATTTGTCCCATGAAGAGTTAAATCGCATTTGTCAAACTTTCATGTTACCAGAGCATCAGCCCAAAGGCCCTCCCCCCTATGGTTATACTTTTTTCACTGATGTGGGCAAGCTTATTATGAATATGATATCATTTATCATGGGTTTCAATACTAGTGAATATGTTGATCAATTAACCCTAGTATTGTTGTCTATATTTACCCCTGGACAGTCCCCTGTTGTCAAGTATGATTTTGCATCCTACATTGCTGATAAAATCCATGATCAGTTCATGAGATTTGAGAATGAAAAAGTGTTCAAATATTCTTCTGTTATATATCATCTCATGATTTATTACCAATCAGAAAGTTTCCCTTTCCATGTTCAGAAACTTGACGCCAAAGGAAATCCTAGGTCTGTGATATTTTGGTCTGCCATCACCCATAATTCCTCTGATTCTCCTTACTCCTATAATGATTTTATTGACCTATTTGTACACCCTGCAACCACTTTGTTAATAGGAGTTTCCCCTCCTAGAGTCAATAATGAAATCAAGAAAATTCTACAGCTCTCAAAACAATATAGGGTAGGTGACTGGTACTTGTATCAAAATCACACTAAGATCATAATATATGGATGTGAATTGTGCCCATTCAAGTTGCCCAAATATGTCCCCATGAGACTCTTTGCACTAGAGTATTTCAGGCAGATGATTAACTCAGATATAGTTCATTTCTGCAATGCAAATAAAAAGGCTCAACTCAGGATCAAAAGTCAATTAGGTCCCTTTGTTTGTAACTCTAGAGATGCTGGAAAGGAAGCAGAAAGAATCTTAGAAGAATATCTCAGATTACAAAAAAGTTTTTACTGGGTGCCTTATGACTCAAATAGCTTTATCTGTGATAGAAGAATGAAAAATAAACTATCACCATACATTCATCACAAAATTCCAGAAATTGAACAATATGCCAATATGGATGAATGGATGGAAGGAACATTGGTAGAACAGGATAGTGAGCAGGTTAATGTTGAAAATGTAATGAAAGACCTTGAGAAAATACTTGACCTAGACTCTTTTGGACAGGTGCAGATACCAGGTATTGGTCCTTCTTCTGCAGGGACTTCTCAGCAAAATTTACAGGAGATCAGTGCATTGGCCACAGTACAATCTAAAGGAAAATAAAATGAGCCTGACATAAAAGTATTTGAAAAATTCACAATGACAGAGCAACCTGAGACTTCTAAAGAACAGGGTCAAGTACAAATTCCTCCTATTCAGATCAATGAGCCAGAAATTTCAATTTTACAAACTCCTATCAATATAGAAAAAGGCAAGAAGAGAGATGCTGAAGTTGCTACCCATGTTGGTGGATCTTTAGAACAGCCTCATGCTAAAAGACAAAAATTAAATCCTCTTCCAGAAGTAGATTTTGTTCAGGAAATTCCTAATAGCTAGAGAGAAGATTTGGATAGTCAACAAATAGGTACAGTCAGTGGGGCATCCACTACTTTACAGAGAAAAGAGCTGCAAAAGAAACAGAGTGTTGAAATATCTTCTTTCAAACCACCAGTTAAAGATGCAGGAGATATAAAGAAAACCTTTATCAATATAAAATTCAGGAATGATCCACTAAGACTCCAGGTTTACAATCAGTATTTGAAGATGGCTCCTAAGAATCAAGAAAGATTGATGTCAGCTTATGACATTCAGCAAGGCAAAATGATAATGAGTCACTTCAAACCAAAAGTGCAGCAGCCTCAAACAACTGCAGATTATATTAGAACAAATTTTGAAGTCTTAGTAAAGGATATTCATCCTTTAGATCAGATTGAGTTACATAAGCAGACTGGTGAAATGATCTATTTTACTCTGACCGATAAAGCAATGGAAACTCAGAAGTTGCAGGATTCTTTGGAGAACACTAATGCACAATTGCAGCTTGAAAAAGCCTCTTCTCAGGCCAAAGACAACAAGATAAAGACATTGGAGGAAATAATCATTGGATTGGGTCACAATCCTAAAGATGTCAAAGGTATAGAGGCCCTAATCAAGAAAAAAGATGATGATATTGCAGCTTTGAGAAAGCAGTTGAAATTGCCAGCTTCAAGACATCCACAAACTGAAGAGATGATAAAGAAAAAATCTGAAGAAGAAATGATGGACTTGCTTTTGAAACTGAATGAGCAACTACATGAAACAGAAAAAGAGCTTGAACAGGCATTAAAGAACAAGCCGTCTACTATTCCAGCATCAACAACAGAGGCAATTACAGGTACAGGTACATCCACAACAGGTCAGCCAACAGAGCTATCACAGGTAAATACTTCCAATTTGAGTTCTGAAGAATTAATAAAGTCAATGAATGAATTGAAACTTCAAGTAACAGAACTCCAGCACACAAATTTACAGCTTACTAATTTAGAAAAAAGATATAATCTCTCAAAAATGAGTGTTGCTGATAAAACAAGAGAGGTCAAAAGATTAGAAAAATTGGTTAAAGCATTGGAAAAGGATCTCACATTGGAGAAACCTTTAAAGGAAATAAATGAAATTCTTTGGGATAACATTATCCAATCAATAAAGGATGTCTGGTCTTCAATTCAGATTATGTATGAACATAATGATTTAGTCAAATTGGCTATAGAAGAAGTTCAAAGTACAAGAGAAGAATTGGGTAATAGGCCTGAGGAATCCAATCAACTCATACAGTTTCTAAACACTCAAACCAGACACCAACTTGCAGAACTTGGTATTCAGGACAGGATCGGAACAATTTTGGAAATAAAAAGAGTTTTTACTAAGAGAACCCTTATGCAGAATCTAGAACGAAGGTGCTCAGATATGCAAGAAGAAAGCATTGCCTTCAGAGAAAGATTTGATATTTTGTTGAAAAAAGGATTGCTTAGTCCTATAGTTTCAGAGGATAAACTAATGGACCTTGAAAGCTACGTTGAAAATTTGGACAAGTATGCTGACAATCAGGCCAATTATTCAACAAGTACATCAGAAGCAGCATTGCCAACAGGAAAAAATCTTCATGACAGATTGGAAAATTTATTTTATCTTGAGCATGAAGTAAAGCATTTGTTTCCAATTCAGCCTACCTTTTTCAGATATACTGAGGCTGATGAAACATTGAGAAAACTTCAACGGACCAGAATACCAGAAGATAAATGGTGGGAAGAATTGTTGGAACTTTTGTAAAATTTATCCTTATATTAAATTTTTCCTATTTACTACAGTATACCATGATAAAAAGGATAAACAAAGGTCAAAGTGTATCAGTGAAAACAAAGAGTATCAGTAAAGTAAGGCAGTCAGAACAGAATTATTGAGGATGACAACAACGGGCCAAAACATAGGGCCTGCCTCTAGCACATTCTCAAAAGAAGGAAACAACACAACATCAGTTACTTTTTATCTTATCTACGAGACGATTTGTCTCTATTTTTATTGTAACTTATTCATGAGTCACCCTAGATTATATCTCAATTTGTTATGAGATATTTTTGATAATTTTTTGTATAAATACTCCCTTAATTGCTCCTGTTTTACTAGTTTAAGCATTTTGATTATTTAAGTAAAGAATACTTGAATGCTCTTTATTGATAATCACTCAATTTCCCTCTTTGAATGTGTTGAAATATTCTTAATTGCCTTTCATCCATTTTAATTCCATCTCATTCGCTTTAAAGATCTAAAATTGTTCTCTGTTTGATTATCTTGCCCTGTAAAACCATCTTTTGTTTAGAAACATAATCCAGTGAAGCCATCTTTTTGACTCCATAGCCCAATGGCCTGAATTACTTCAATCTTACCCTCAGCTATCGAATTTCACCACCTAAATTCAATCAAAACCTTGAACTTTATAACTAGCCTAATATCTTTCAAAACAAAGCTAAATTTTAAAGAGAGAGCCCTCTCTGGGTACAGATTGGCTAGATTCTATACCTAAAAGATTGGTTTGTGGTTACTTCAGACCCCTTTCCTCTTCTCTACAACTTCAAGGAAAATCTGAGTGATAATATGGTTAGTGTTAGACTCCTATACCAATAGGTGTCATATTTCATGATTGACTTGATGGGCTATGTAATATGTTCATACCTTTTCTTGTTGCAAAGGTTTTCCATATTACCAGTATTGATGGATCACCCCACACCATCCCACCCACTAGAAACGGTGAAAAAGGAAACCCGAGAAAACTTCTGAAATATCTCAAGATGACTATATGGGTGGTTCTTATGAATAAACCAACCATTCAGAACATGCTCATCAATCCAAACTATGAGTATTATGTGATGATATTCAAGCAGGCACTGAATCGGATTTCTGACGCTATGTTAGAGAAACCCTAAAATCTCACTGAAAATAGGTGAAATGTGGCACCATTCAGAGATTGACATGTGCCAATTGGTACAAGTGGTAGACAATTGGCATGCTCAAACAACGAGGTGATGCAGGAATGACATGAGGGAGAAAATATTAGAAAAGCCCCAAATCTGGAGAACTAAAGCTCATCACCAACCCGAGATTGACAACTTTACATGATGTAACCTATGAAATCGTAAATGGAGAAATCATAGTAACAATAAAGTAACCTATGTAACAATAAATTCAGATTCATCCCGGGAGTGGTAATGGGAGAAATCATAGTGAACAACAGGAAACATGCAGAGTTGCTTACAATCAAATAGATGAAAAAACACATACAAAAAACCTAGATAATAATCATGAACAAGCTTAATATTGAATTATGAATTGTAAAGGAACTTACAAAATGTGACATTACGAACCTGGTCAAGCGCACAAGCAAAAATATCCTGGACATGACCCCGGTTGACAAGTTGTATTGCTCATGATGCAAGAGGATTTGTACCTGCACTGCCAAGTCAATCAAAATCCATCATTATCTATACAATAAATACAAGTAATTGATGTAGTATTTTTTACTCTAAGATGCATTCTTATAATAATGTTAGAACATATGTTGAAAATGTCAAAACATACCTGAATAAGCTCCTCTTTGTTTCAAGAACAATTTATTGGAGTCGCATGAACTTGGAACAAGCCTCCCACGATCTGAAAGAGTAGCAACTAAGTCAATAGTGACTTTTTTGTTGCTACGCTGGATCAAGGGAGGTTTGCTCCAAGATTAAATCGCTCCAATAAATTATTCTCTACTAAACAGGGCCAACCACGTGAAGGTGGCAGCTCTTATGGCCCCTCCTCCCCCCCTCACATCAACTCTCAATTCCCCAATACCCAATCTATATTTCATTTTTTACTTTCATGAGCATAAAAAAAAAATTCAATAACTAATAAAAAAACAATTCAACAAAAAGTACGCAAGGAAACATTGCAATTAATTCTTGACATAAAAATAGTATGATAAATGAGTTTTTTATATAACGCAAAAAACGTTCCAAGTATGGTAACGTTTGTCTTATAATAATACAATATTTTACATTATCAAATTTTATTTTTCTTCTTCCTATTTCTAAAGCTCCTAATTACATCATCAATATCATCGTGCTCTGCTCCTGTTTCGTGCCTTTCGACCCGCACTGCTGACCTAGTTGCGTAGTCACGATGTATGGTCTCATCCAGTGACGGGGCATCGCCTACAAAAACAGATAATATTAAATTTTAATTGTCAGTTTTTAAATATCATTGAACTAGTTCGGTAATATTAATAAAAAAAATTGCAATGAGATTATTTACTTGGTGCACCAGTTGTCGCCGCTGACCTAGTTGCGTAGTCATGATGTCTGGTCTCATCCAGTGACAGGGCATCGTCTACAAAAACAGATAATATTAAATTTTAATTGTCAGTTTTTAAATATCATTGAACTAGTTCGGTAATATTAATAAAAAAAATTGCAATGAGATTATTTACCTGGTGCACCAGTTGTCGGCGGTGACCTAGTTGCGTAGTCACGATGTCTGGTCTCATCCAGTGACGGGGCATCGCCTACAAAAACAGATAATATTAAATTTTAATTGTCAGTTTTTAAATATCATTGAACTAGTTAGGTAATATTAATAAAAAAAATTGCAATGAGATTATTTACCTGGTGCACCAGTTGTCGGCGCTGACCTAGTTGCGTAGTCACGATGTCTGGTCTCATCCAGTGACGGGGCATCGCCTACAAAAACGGATAATATTAAATTTTAATTGTCATTTTTTAAATATCATTGAACTAGTTCGGTAATATTAATAAAAAAAATTGCAATGAGATTATTTACCTGGTGCACCAGTTGTCGCCGTTGGGACTGTTGCCCTGTCTTCCTCTCTGGTGGTAAGATCCTCAAAGGAAACATTCTTTGTCATTTAAACAAAAAACGTTATAAGGACAACCATCAAGGTATAATTAGAAAAAATTATAAGTGGAAATTAATTACCGTCACGGCCCTCACTGATAGTAGCATTGTCGGCTTGGTCCCCACTACAATGATCAGGTTGCACGTGAGGATCATCTACATCTGGCTCTAAAATTGGGTTATTTGCCTCGTCAGTAGTGCTTCTCCCCCGATTTAAACAAAGTTGTTAGACATTAAATTTATGGATGAAAAAAAACATATTGAAAGGTTAATGTTTTACCTTATCAGGCATTCTAGATCTTGGGACCTGCCCCAAGCTTCTGCGACGTTCAACTACAGCTTGATAGCCGAAATGGAAAACGATATTTTTATCTTCCTCTGTAGTTTCTGTTCCAAATTCATCACCCTACATTACATATGATTGTGTATTTTTAATCATATTTGATAGGATTACAAAAACGTTGGAAGGCGATACAATTAATTATAAGATGTTTAGCTACTTAATTACAATTCTTGCAGCTAATTTCAAGTAGCCGCCCTGGCCTAGCTTGTGATGGCCCTTTTTTTTCAATCCTAGATTTGGTTTCCTTTGAGGTGTCAGGCAACCTAGCATCAAAAGATTGAAGTCATATATGACATAGCACACTTTTATTTTAGACATAGAGAAAATTAAAGCTATTAAATTAAAGTTGTAATTTACCTTGCGGGTCCAGTTGGCATTTTTCCTTCTTTCTTTGCCCTTTTCTCTTTTCCGTCATGGATGAGTGCTCTCCACTCACTCTCTAGAACTGCGAGAGGACGCTCATATCTAGGGTTAAATTCCAATTGTGTCCTATAGGTTTCCCTGGTATATTTCAAATATTTGTCGGCTACCCGAGCCACCGTTGTTCTGTCAAATGTGCCGACCCCAAAAAGGGCTTCTAGATAATCTAGAAGTTCTTTTTTCATGTTGGAATTCTGGTAATTCCACCCTGTGTGTATGGTTGGGCCAAAAATTACCAACGCATGGCTCTCTAGAAACCTGTAGAACTCAGCGTTTCCTACACAGAAAAAATAAGAAGATATTATCATTAATTTAAAATAAAAATCATGATAAATATGTTTTAGATAAAGTACATGAAATAGTTAAAATATTAAAATTTACCTGGGAGTTGTACATGCTTTATAGGGACACCTTCATCATTCACCAACAACATGCCATTAATGGTCCCTGTGGAGCTGACATGTGTAGCTCCAGGAAACGCAATAATGTAGTTGGCCATATCAGCCTCATCATTGCCAACACGTTCAGCGGTTGGCTGGGTGTCTGCTTGGGCAGGGTGTGTTTCTTGGCTGGCACCTAAAGGAGTAGAAGGTGTACGAGAGGGTTGTTGGGAAATCTCTTGCCCTTGTGTCCCACTACCACCAACACCGAGTTTAGCAAGTGCCAGAAAACGCTACATATAAAAGAACTTTTTGTTAGTTTAGTCAATGTAAAAATTAAAAATCAAACTATCACAATTCATCTCATGCAGAACAAAAAAAATATCATTTTAACTTTTTATTATTACCTGATATCTTTCTAGTTAGCTCATAAGATGTTTTATCCTTTATTCTGTTTCAAGTGTTTGAGGCGCGTCTATCAAAGTATTAAATTCCTACCTTGCATCTCGTGCCTTTTTTCGCAACAAGAACACTGGAGATAGGGATGAAGAAAGCTCTTCCTCAAAGAGGGAATCATCAGGCGTACCATGGCTAGGTGTCTGCATATTTGAACAAAATTAATATTATTTCAATTATGTAAATAAATAAAATACCTGAAGATAGAGCAATGCTGGCACTTTACATGTTCTTCCGCTGGCCTCTTTCCGCGATCATCCCGTCTCGGGGTTGTTCCTACACTGCTCTGATCAGTCTGCCACATTGCAATAAAATTATAAATGTAAAAACTTGAAAAAAATATCTAACTTGAAAACACAAAATGAAAACTGAAATAATTTCTAATAAGACACCGGAAGACAGAGTTAGAGTTTCAAATATGCCTTGCATTGAGTTCAGTCCTGGAAACATGTCATTGCATATTAAGGCACCCAAACAAGAGACGAGTTGATAATGAAGACCTTATTGAATATATTGTTGGAGAAACTTCTAGTAAACTTGTTGTGAAGACCTTGAGGATATTTTTGGAGCAACATTGTTGAAGTTGATGGTATAACATTGTTGGAGACGATCTTGAAGGGCCTTGAAGTGAAGCTTTTGGAGCAACTATTGAAAAATCCTTAGAGCATTTAAGTAAGGCACTTTCTATCTTCCATCACCTTTTTCCTTTCAATATCTTTTAAACGATTTTGTTGATATTTAATGTTTGAAATCACGTTATAATTCCTTGATTATATGTGTTTGGGGACTTTCCCTTTGAAATTACCCAAAAATACCCTGGCAATTTTATCTTCGGGATGCATGTCTGACCCTATTGTTCAATATTTTGATTGATAGTAGTAAACATAGAGAGTTATGGGGCTCTTGACTTGGTTTGGTTGGGCCATTAGATCCCTAACATCTACTAGCGAGAACCCCCCTTGAGTTGGAGGAGAGCTAGGCCGAAGTGAAAAGAGGTTGGTGAGGTGACAATGGGGCTATTGAATTACACATGGTATCACACTTTAGCTTTAGGACTTTATCTTGAGAAGTGCGAGATTTTGCTATATCAATTCTCAAATTGTTTACAACACTATTGTTAAGAACTAATAAGAAGTGATGTTGAGGGTTTTTGGGTATAAGAAACAATACCATTTAAAAACTAGGGTTCTCAGTCCTTGGCATTCCTTCACCTGGGCCTAGGGGCACACAAGAATAATTTCACACTAAACCATGCAAACTTAAAATTAACTTAACAGATCCATAAATTAATAATAATCATAATTCCTAATTTCCTATTGTACGATATAATGCAAATTATTCAAACATGAAGCAATGAAGACATGCAATGTTTGAATTTCAAGATTGATGAACCAATACAAGAAGTTAGAAACTACAACTTTGATTCAATACTCTGTGTCCTAACTCCAGGAAGGAATCTAGTTTGTAGTACAGAACATGCATCGTGTATTATATATTCTTAATTGACAACAACTAAAGGTCATCTACCTCATCAATTCCTTCCCATTTTGTGTTTTTATGTTATATTCCTTATAAAAGTGTCAAATTTCTCTCAAAGTAAGCAACCACTGAATAAAATAAAAAATATTTGAGATATGATTGAGAAATGGTCATTTATTTCTTCAAAGGATCTTCACGATTTATTTGGTTGTTTTTCATCTCAAGAAACAAGAAATGACCTAAGAAACTATCGTGATGTAATATAAGAAACAACATGGTGCAATGGCCATTTTCAAAGCCAAATGATGTCCATTGAGGACATGGCCTTTATTTGGTTCCTGTTTCATAGGAGTTTTGGGTAGAAATGGAACTTTGTTGTACCATTTCCAGTAGTAAAAAAGGAAAACCTTCTTTTTCCATGGGAAATAATTTACCTTTCCTTTTTCAAGATAATCTAAATCACAAAAAAATATGAACTATACTGCACACATTCTTGGATAATGTGAAAGTGGAAAAGGAATACCCTACACAAGTGATGCACACATGTACATTTGAACACTAATAGATTTTTGTAGTTGAAATGCAATGCTTGTTTCATTTAAATGTAGGGTTTTTAAAGCAGGGAGAAATAATGGCTGCCAAATTAATAAGCGTTTCTTTGGGAAAAATTTAAATCTTGTATTGGGTGATGAAGATAATAGAGGGTATTGAATCTTGATTCTTGACATCTAGAGAACCCTACAGCCTAACACAATCCAATGGAATTGACCAAAAAAACCCAAATAGAGTCAACCCTACTATAGGAGGAAGGGCTACTTGTTGGGGAGCACCATTTGCGAAACCGAGGGTGAATGATGTTACCCAAGGGTGAGGGCGAATGTTGTTACGCAAGAGGGGCGAGGGGGCGAATCTTTGTTTTGCAAGAGTTGAGGGCGAATGCAGGGCCAAGAGCTCAGGGCGAATGCTGAGGGCGAATGCTGTTCTGCAAGAGCTCAGGGCGAATGCTGAAGGCGAATGTTGTTCTGCAAGAGCTGAGGGTGAATGCTGAGGGCGAATGGTGTTCTGCAAGAGCGGAGGGCGAATGCGCGCGTGATATCAGACGTTAATGTAGCACACATGTACATTTGAACACTAATAGATTTTTGTAGTTGAAATGCAATGCTTGTTTTCATTTAAATGTAGGGTTTTTAAAGCAGGGAGAAATAATGGCTTCCAAATTAATAAGTGTTTCTTTGGGAAAAATTTAAATCTTGTATTGGGTGATGAAGATAATAGAGGGTATTGAATCTTGATTCTTGACATCTAGAGAGAACCCTACAGCCTAACACAATCAAATGGAATTGACCAAAAAAACCCAAATAGAGTCAACCCTACTATAGGAGGAAGGGCCTGCAGTAAGAACTTACCATTTTGCAAGAGCTGAGGGCGAATGCTATTCTGCAAGAGCTGAGGGCAAACGCTGAGGGTGAATGCTGAGGGAAAATGCTGTTCTGCAAGAGCTGAGGGTGAATGCTGAGGGTGAATGCGCGCGTGATATCAGACGTTAATGTAGCTATTGCGACGGATACGAAACAATAAAATCAGTTTTATGTAGCACGCATATAAGTTTCGTATTTTTATTTAGCGCGCATATAAGTGTCGTTATACCGACGATGGAAAAGGCGTCTCTATTGCGACGAAGGCCTCCAAACGTCGCAATTGCGACACTCAGACATTGTGTCGCACTTGCGACGTTTGGAGGCAGTCGTCGCAATAGCGACGCTTTGGGCCATAGTGTCACAATTGCGACGTCTTCCTCCAAACGTCGCAATTGTGACACTTTTCTAAGTGTCGGTATTGCGACACTTTTCTATAAACGTCGGTATAGCGACGGTTTTGGGTGGGATGGAAAAAATTTGGGGAAATTTCCGACATTTGGTCAAAAGCGTCGGAACCAAGTGTCGGAATTTCCGCCAAATGTAGTAGTGTTGTATATGAGTTTTGTATCTAATTTCAGTGAGATATAGATCATTCATGTGAAATTTTCTCATATACCTCTTTAACCTTTGTTCTTGGGCAACTGGTCAAGGTGTGAAGCAGTTTTCTAAGGCTTCGGTTATAGTCTCTGTAGTTTTTTCTTTGCTGTATCTTTTTTTGGTATTTATAACATCATTGCAGCATCATAAACACCTTGAAACTATTCCAACCTTCTGATGCCAATAAATCCTTGGTGGTGGGATTTCACATTATTGGATTTGCATATTTCTAATTTGTTGATATGTAAATCTGGATATGTGTACTAACTATTTTTTATCCTTGTGAATCTCATCTCCTTCGTGACTCCTCATGGAACTTTTTTCCAGAATCTAAACTTTCTTATTCTATATTCTTTTTGCCTTTCAGGAACTAGTTTTATTGTAAATGCAATTGTCATTAGGTAGCAAATTTAATCATGTTGTATGTTCTAAGGTATGCAAGTATCAACTACAATATTTTTTCTTATATTTCACTTCTAGCTATTAAATGATTTCTACTTTTTGTCTATTTTAGAAAAGGGACTAGATATTAAGAAATATTTTCATTAGTAGGAAATGGCTGAAAATTACCTGTACTAGGATCATAGAAGCGTTCAAATAAGGAAATGATTTTGCTTTTTCTAAATCCGCTATGACCAACAAGTGCTATTGTATTTCCAGCAAGAATAGAAAGGTAAAAATCTCGAAAGACATTTTTTAATTAGATGGATAACTGAAGCAAACCTTGTTTACTTCAATGTGTCCCTCTACTTGTGATAAAGTGTCATCTTCTAGAAGGTTGTGATTCATATCTCGCTTCTTTTTTATCACGATTATAACTTTATAGGCAGTTGTGATTAACTAAGTGCAAGTGTAATCGCATCACACAAAATGGAATACATTTTTTTATTTTTTTCCTTTTAATTAAAATGAAATAGAAAACTATATGGTTGTAATGTTGAATTTACATGCTATACACATATTTTGCAGGTCATTCAATTTTGTTTAAGCTTCCAGAAGGAAGATATTGTCGTTTCCATGTATAGATATAATTTATGTTTTCCATTTTACAAAAATATACCACATACTTTCCTACATATTTAGGGATGCTTGTGGATCTGTATATCCTAATGACTGTAAGTTTGGGTAAGTTAAACAAAAACTTGATCTCTCTTGCTACATTAATGAGAGAGACAAAGATACTAATTGTTAGGATACACAACTCACACTATCACTAGTGACTAGATTTTTATACTAATATCACACAAAATTGGATCAAGTAAGCATGATTTCATTCTTGTAGGAATAGATTATATGTGCTTCCAAAAGAAACCATACTTTTATTGGAACCTCCATGGGTAGTGGGGGTATTTGATCTTCGCCACTTAAGCCCCCAAAGGTTCTTTTGGGCTCAATCCTCAATAATCTCCTCTAACTTATTGTTATAGTTAAGACAAGTTATCTTCATTTCTTCTATATGTCCATCTTGATGGTTGTTTGCTATTGAATATGGTGAAGCATTAAATTGTCTATATTTGTCACCAACCTAGGCTGGGATGCTTTCCTTATCTCATATTGTCAGAGTTTGGGCCTTTAATTTTAAATTGGCATAGAAAGCATGGGTTCGTTAACAAATGAAGAATGAAATCACACTTTACGCATGGTATCCATTTTTACATGTTGTATTTTCACCCATGTCAGATGTGATATTCTGTTGTATTATTTGTAGATGGAAGGTGGCCTCATTCATGTTAAGGTCTTATGTAAGTATATTTCCATATGTATGAAGTATTTGAATTAGTTCATCAATCTTGTCTCCATGAATCTGGAAATTGTGCTCTCTTAACATTTCCCAAAATTTGATCTCAAATCGTCCACCCATCTATAAATTTTTCTCTCTTGATATTTCCCACAAATATATTTGAGATGGTCCACTCATCTATAAATTGTAATTGCATTGTGCTCTCTTCATATTTCCCACAAATAGATCTTAGATGGTCTTCTCATCTACAAATTGGGGAAAATTGTTTATTTTCCATTGATGATAAGGTTTTATCTTCCAATGTTACTTAATATCATGATCATTTCAAAATATAATATGAAAATTATTTAATTTGGTTCAAATGATAATTTTAATGTAATACTTACCAATCATTTAATTATTTTTATAATTTTTCTTGATACGTAATAGCAGTGAATCCAATTCAATATGACATATTCTTCATCAAAATTTGATAAAATAATTAATTTACTCATTTGCATTGAAAATGGATTTTGAATGAAGTATGAATTATTTCACACTCACAATAATTTTCAAAAGAAGTTAAAATTTTATTTATTTATAATAATAAAAAATTATATTAAAAATAAAAATAGAAGGGTGGGCACAGTACAATGTTGTCCACTTTAAAAAAAAAAAAAAAATTGTTTTAAATTTCTTTTATATTATGGATATGATTCATGTTAGAAAATGTTTCTGATAAATTTGATAACTTTGATGAAGATATTTGATAACTGATAAATGTAGAAGATATTTTTAATGATAAAATGTTAAGTATGTTTTTTTATTTTTAAAGTTTTTTTTGCATTGATTTTTTTAATATTTTAAGATATATGAGTAAATGAAAATAAATTATAAATATGAACAATACAAGTTTAAATTAATTTTTGATATTGATATTTAGTCATGATCACATACAAAGTTGGAATGTTTTTTTTTCTTGATAAAGTACTTTTGTCCATTCCTCCTTCGAGTTTTGGATAGGCATATTAAATCTAATGTTATTCACTTTCTTGATTCAAATTCTCAAATGAGGATTCCTATATATTTCACTCTACTTATTTGTCCACTATTGACTTCATTTGTTTTTCCTCAAACTGATCAATCCAACTCATGTGAGGTGAGGGATGGTATAGTACACCAGTGTAGTGTTTGAGAATTAGAAATGCCCATGTGATTTCACTCTATTTTTGTGGATTTTTAGAAGAAATTCATGTCTAATATGTGTTATCAAGTTGAAAATAAATTATCAAACTAAAAATATCTCTATAACATAATAGTATCCAGTTGAAAATAAATTATCAACCCAAAAATATCTATATAACATTATATTATCCATTACTAATTGTAACTCAATAAGAACTTCTAAAGGAAAAATGGAAGTAAATATTTTTTATTGGATCATGTGAATAATAAATGTCTTCAACCATGTAGAGGGTTCTTCACCATGTAAATTGTTGCAGTGATATGTTGCAATTGTCAATATAAATCGATGATATATACAAGAAATTATAATTTACAAAATAGAATTTTGGCCACCAGGAGTTGTAAATCTAGTATTGTTGAGATAATTGATTTCGCTTTATCTTCTATCTTTGAATGGAATTTTTTTTACTAATTTTTATTTCCAATGATTTTCTATATGTCACGATTCATCTCGAATTTATTTCTTATGGTGTTTCCTTTGCAACATTTGGTGCAGTTGCTAGTTTAATATCAACTTCATATATGTGTATATATGGAGAAAAAGTTAAAAAATAATGTCCAAAATAATCAAGAGTGAAAAATTCAATTACTTTCTAATAAGAGGGAGATGTATAATTGATTTGATTAATGTAAAATTGATATGTGGTATTGAAAAAATATTAATGATAGTAAAAATATTCAATGTATATCATAAATAAAATACTTCAACATGCAGGGCTAAGTAATATTGATGTGTATTTAAATATATATTAATAACAAAAATATATATTTTCATGTGGAAAATGGGCTCTATGTATTAAATATTTCAATACCTGAATGAAGTAAAATATTTTAATGTCATATATATATATATATATATATATATATATATATATATATATATATATATATAAGAATGGAAAGAAAAAAAATTATGGTTAAAACATTTCAAGTAGTATCACTATTCTACATTTTGATCCATCAAGTATATTTTGGATTAATATTGTTTGAAATTTGGTAAATATTTGTGTTGAATTACAAATTTTAATTGTTCAGTCTACACAATCCAAGTGCCTAAGAGTATTTTCAAGGAGTTGAGGCTACTCATGCATTCAAAATTAACTTTAAACAATGAAAGCATTTATATCAAGAGTCCAAAGGGATCAAATCTCTTGACGTGCAAGTCTTTTTTTTCAAATTTTTTGCTCTAAAAGAGGTTTTCACTTCAAGATATTTGATCTCTCTTGGTGCTTGCTAGATTTGTGGTTAAAATGGATCTATATTGTATTAATGTGTTTTTCAATATGAAGGAGATGTGTAATGATGATTAATGTACACTAAGACCTATATGGTCCTTAAGAAGTTAAAATATTAATCAAAATTCCAAAACATTTTACCTATATGCTCAAAAAGAAGTGAGAGAAACATTTCGAGATCAATATAGTTTTGTTGACTTAAAAGGTCAAGAATGGTGGTGGTATGAAAAATATTTTGAAAAATACAATGAATGTGTATATAGGATGAACAATCTAAAAGAGAGTGATATGACACAAGTATTAGATTATTTTGTCTCAGGGAATTTTGAGAATTTACCAATCCCTAATTTCAATATGCCAAGCTCTAAGAATTAGTTCTTATCTTAGAAATGTTCATTTTTTTTTTAATACTAGTCAAGGAATAAATATTTTTTGTCATTTGGAGGTTGGGGTTGATCACCTCCTTATAATATTTTAGTTCCCTTTTTCCCTCTAACTCTTTATCGCCCCAAAATATCTCCTTAAATTTGGAAGTAACAATATTTTAAATGTTATCCTAATTTTGCAATATGTTCTCCTCCTTTATCCCCCAATGGTCTAGACAAGCTTGTGCATCGTTATGTCACCATTATTTCTTGAGACAAATGTGGGGGTTTTTGCTAGAGTTAGAAGCAATTTTTGAAAACCTCTTGGCTTCCATGTTGTGTAATTTCTTCATATAGATAAACTACCTAGTAATAACATGTTTTCAATGAGGGCAAAACTTGTTTCAATAAGGAGGATAGGGTAGGGGGTATTCCTTTTATCTTGAGGTTGTACATTATAAATTAATTGTGTATCTGCTCGACATTTATCCATGATTCTCTAGATATACTGCAACCCAAATCCAAACCCATATAAATTAACATAAGTGATTAGAGTCTCAAAGAGGATCCACTTTTGATCCCATATCCAAATATCTGTTAACTTATAATTGTTTATAATCCCATGGTAAGCTTTCCAACCTCCATTTATCTTCTTCTCAATATTATGATTCAAATTGAGCTTATGATGGATGTTAATTCTCAGATATTTTTTATGAAGAAATTTCCTCCGAGTAGTTGTTGTTATATATGAATGTATTGTAGGCGATGTTTTTGGATTTAACTAACATGACTTTATTTTTGTAGGTATTAACAATCACACCCATCTTGGATTATTCTTAGTTTCTTACCAATATTGTGATGGATTATTTCCAAGAGAACAATATCACTAGCATAAATGAGAAGATTTATGACTATACAAGTGAGAGTGGAGCCAACACAACCCACATATTCCAAACACTCCTAGTTTTTCAATGCATATGCCAACAAGGGTAGGAGATAAGGTACACCCTTGCTTGACTATGATATTGCATTTAATTATTCCAACCAACCTTCAGTGGCCCTAAGCTTGGAAATAAAATTCTCATACAACATTTTCACAACAACCCTCAACTCGATAGGAACCATTATCTCTTCTAGCCTCTTCCATATTTTTTCATGGGAACAAGAGTCACAAGCTTTTCTATAGTAAACAAAACAACAAACGAGATCTATTTTATTATTGTGGCATTTCTATGTAATTATCCTAAGAGTAATAAGATGATACATGGTAAAATGATATCTCCTAAACTTAGCTTGGCCTTTAGCTCTTTTACCATGAGTTTCAAGTCAAAGACTAATATTATTTTTCAAAATAAACCCGTACACATTGGCTAAAATGAGTCTCATCACAATGGTCTTATAATTAGAGGGAATTTTTTTATCCCCACTTTTAAATATAGACAAAATAAGGCTCTATGTTCAATGCTTAGGGAATCCTTGCTTTATTGCCTAAGAGCTTATGTATGTGGGGGATGAATATAGACCCTCCCATTTTAAAAATTTAACCTTGGTAGCCTTCAATATCCTTAGGTTTCCCATTAGCGATTTGCTTAACTCCAAACTCAATGGATTCCAAAGAAAATATATCATCCTATACGGGGGAATTCAAATTGGTGTCCATGGTGTTAGGGCATCTATAAAGGTTCTTCAAGGGAATTAAATCATTCTTTTTAGTTATAAAAATCAAAATTTTCCTCCAAATCATTCTATGATCATATTTATAAAGATGCACTCATTAATATTTATTTCTATTTACATAGTATTTTTTTCCCCTTTCCATAAGAGGTTTGTACATATTTATTTGATCAAGATTTAAGGTCTTGTTAGGAGCATATCATACCAAGGGTTGATAGTTTTATTATTTATTTTATATGACACAAGCATAGATCTAGATTAACTCCATATTTATCAAATTCCAGGGTGATCAAATCTCTAGAGATGCAAACCATTTTTCAATTCTTTACACTCTAAAAGAGGTTTGCACCTCAATAAATTTGATCCCTTTGAATGCTTGATAAATCTGAAGTTAACATAGATTTAAACTAATATTAAACAAAAATATTGATAAAATTAATATACTATTATTATGTAAATTTAATATCTTTTTATAAACCTATTATTTCTATCTTATATATATATATATATATATATATATATATATATATATATATATATATATATATATATATATATATATATATATATATATATATATATATATATATATATATATATATATATATTATTTTAATTGAATGCGATATTTCCGTTCGAATTTTCATTAACATAATTTTATATTATACATGTTTATAAAACCTTTCAATGTTTTTCGAAAAATAATTTGTTAAATTAAATTTTTAGAAGTTAAAATAATTTTTTTAACTTTTTTTTTTTTAATTAGTTAAAAAATATCAATAAAACTTGATTTTTTTTTTGTTATTAGAGAAAATGGTTAATAAATATTTCACAATTTAATATTATTTTTTAAATTAAAATAATTTAATATATATTTTTTAAATGTTATGTCAATATTTTTATTTTTTATATGTTTTTATTTTTTATTTTTTTATTAGAGAATGGGAAATCATGTCAAGCTCGTACTCCCATCACAAGGGGTTGCTTTCAACTTCTACTACTATAGCTATGGCCTATGACAATCCTCCTCTATGTAAACAGATTTACTCTTGGGCGATTTGAAACTTGGATCTCTTAGTTTACACAATACTTCATGTCATGGAAATCGCCAATTAATGTGCCCCTGGGAATTCATCTTTTATATGTTATAGTAAAAATTAAAAATTATTTTTTAAATAATATTTTAATTTTAACATGAATTTTTTTATATAATTTTATTTTTATTTATAAATAAAAAAATTATTTCACGCCGTCTACCTTGAATCCCATGTAGAAAAGATCGGATGTAAATATTCTTTGATGTTTCCTTTAACATAAACACAACACTTATTCTCATAACCTTGTCATTAATTTATTAAATCTAAATTTCTATTTTTTATAATAATTTACAAGAATATTAGGTCTTTATTTGTCAGTGGCTTGCCACTTGAGAAACCAAACTAATGAAAAAAAAAACAAAGCATCATGCCAAAAAAACCTAGAGTGCAAAAGAATTTCCTTAGAAAACACAGTATCCTTATGATTGACCAAATCATATAAAAGCTATTTGGTGTGATCTGCCTTTGAATGGATAGAAAAATTATATTGCAAACCAACCTTGAAATGATTGATAAAACTAGAAAACCACATAGATTAAAATCTATACACAATGAAAAAGTTAAAACATTTCAAGAAGTATCACTATTCTACATTTTGATCCATCAAGTATATGTTGGATTAACATAGTTTAAAATTTGGTAAAGATTTGTGTGAATTACAAATATTAATTGTGCATTCTGCACAATCCAAGTTCCTAATTGGATTTTCAAGGAGTTAAGGCCACTCATGCATTCAAAATTAACTTTATCCCAACCAAGTAAAGGTTGGTTGGAATAAACGATTATCCTTTATCCTTGATAAATAAAGGAAGCCATTGAGTTTGGTGTTAAGCAACTCACTAATGAGAAAGCTAAGGATATTGAAGGCTATCAAGCTCAAATTTTTAAAATGGGAGGGTCTATCCTCATACACCACATACATAAGCTCTTAGGCAATAAAGGAATCTTTCCCTAAGCACTGAACATAGAGCCTTATTTTTTCTATCTTTAAAAGTGAGGATAAAAGAATTCCCTGAAACTATTGAAGGATTCTTTATCAAGGATAAAGGATTATTTATCAATGACAAAGTTGAATCTATTGAACCTCTGCTCCTACAAATTGAAGAAGGTAAGAAGATTCAGGAAACATTAAATTAGTAGCTCAATGAGAAAAATCAAACATGTGAAAGGATTGAAGTAGAAATTATTTTTCTAAGGAAAGAGCTTGAAAAATCAAAAAGTTAGCTAAGCTTCAATGAGAAATTTGGAAAAGGGACTGGAAGTTTAAATGAGCTCCTTGAAGAATAGAGGGATTCTAATAATAGATTAGGTCTTGGATTTGAGGCTGAGTCAAGCTCAATAGTTGATTTGAAGGGAAATAAATCAATTACCTTTATGCAAGTAGGAAAAATTATAGACATTGCAGCAAAAGGAGATTCAATGCAACAACAAGGAGAAAAAAGAAACACACGTCTCAATTTGCAGCAAAAAACCAATCAACGGGAGAAGATCAAATCCCACACATATTTCAAAGATCAACAGTGGAGAGGAATATCGAATTTATCATAGAGAAACTCAGAAATTCCTAGAAATTGATTTTCTTCGAGGTATGAAGGAATTTTCTAGGTTATTGTTTTACATGTACAAATTATGGGCACAAGGCAACAAATTGAAGGGTGAATTTATACTATAGACAAATCCATCCATGAAGAAGTAATTATCATCTAATTAATCAATATGTTAGGCAAAAGGATGAGAAGACCTAGGTACAGCAATCCATTTAATCCTTTGAATAATTTGATTCAATGTTATAACTGTTAAAATTTTGGTGATAGATCAGTTGATTGCAGACTTAGAAATAAAAGTCTTGACCCAATTATTAAGAAAATAATCTAGGAACCCAAAGTCTAGAAGGAAAAGGAAAGTGTAGAGCACTATAATATTGTCTTATATGCTCATAATGAAGGAAGACGTTGGAATGTTGACAATGTTTGTTCCAGGAACATGTCAGGAGATAAAAGTAAGTTATTATTGTAGAAATTTGAATAACTGAGATATTATTCACCGAGATTCCCCTGATCACACACTATTTTAGCTTCATGCATAATACATAATCTCTTCTACTATTGATCATCACATGCGGAAATAAAATAAATTGCATGCGCACATTAAAACCATAAACAATCACACATATAAACACAGTATTTATGGGAAAGCTTAACGCTGAAAACCCCCAACTATCTGTATATTATAATGATAGAGATCATGTAACAATAATTGTACAAGCTCATCACAAGCTCTCAATACAATCTCCAATTGTTACACACTACACAAGCTCAGATCATACAAAACACATGCTTCAATCTGCTCCACCTGTTAGCCTGCCTCTACTGCGCAATCCAATATGGATAATACCAACATCTAGGTTCAAATCCCTCTATTATGTACTGCGCAATCCTCATTGGCATCTCCATCAATGTGTGGTGCAAACTCATGCACCAGTATATTCACAACTGATAGTCACACTGCTCTTTCACCTACCTCTTCACTGGTCTCCACTGAAACTGTCCATGCACTGAAGTTAACTGATGTATTCTTTAGTTGATTAATGAGTTTATAATTATTGAATTAATAAATAATTAATTCACACCACTCTCACTAATTGTATCAATCAGTTAGACTAGATACAACTAGCTCAACTAAGTTAAACTGAACACAACTCCATTAACTGTCTCATCAACCCCACCAAACTCTATCACATGAGTTCTAACTGAATTCAACCATGCAATAGCTCCACTAAACCATAGGAATAGCATAATTCCTTCTGTCAGCTACATGTGCCACATCCGTGACTCGAACTGAAGTGCTCCAAGAGGATAAGATAATGTTTAGAGTCCAAATATTATTAAGAGATAATAATATTTGACATATCTATTTTAGACTGGAAATCTAAAAACAGATTTTTCCCAGTATGTCTAAAAATATAATTCCATATATTTTTCCGACTTGACCAACCATCCACAAATAACATCCTGCAACTCATAGAACATGATCCATATGTCTAAAAATAGACATAGTCTAAAAATAGACTTTGCGCCAAAAATACCCTGCGGGCCCACTTAGTGAAGGCGACTCTTTTCATTAAGCTTGTCATCTTGTTGCAATCTCAACACTCCCTCTCAAAAAGATATGGATTATCTGCAACCCCTATCCTACCCCTGTGGTATTTGAATTTGCTCCTAGTGAGCGCCTTCATCAAGATATCAGCATCCTGATCCTCCATAGGAATGTATGAAAGTAACATGATTCTCCGCTGCACACAATCTCTGCTATGATGATACCGGATGTCAGTATGTTTAGATCTATCATGAAATACTGGATTAATCGAGAGTTTGATGCAACTATGATTATCACAATAAATCACAGTAGGCTCTAAGTGTGAACCGAACAACCTGACCAGGATCTTCCTCATCCATATAGCCTCGCATGCAGCCAAACTCGCTGCCATATACTCGGCCTCTGCTGAACTGAGTGCCATGGATCTCTGCTTCCTGTTGTACCAAGAAACTGCTATCGACCCGATACTGAAAATCCCTCCAGATGTGCTCTTTATGTCCATTGGGATTCCTGCCCAATCTGCATCCATGAAGCCACATAGCTTCACCTCATCCGACTGTCTGTACCACAATCCATATCCCAATGTGCCTCTGAGATAACGCAATACATGCTTTCCCGCCTTCCAAAAGAGCTTGGTAGGCTTAACCATAGCTTGTGAAAGTTGGTTAACAGCATAACATATATCGGGTCGTGTATTGACTAGATACATAAGTGACCCCACCAACTGTCGATAAACAGTGGCATCCACTACCTCCGCTGAAGTAGCATCCTCCTTCCTCCAACCACCAAGAAGAGGAGTATCAACAGGCTTGCAACCATGCATGTTTAACTTCTCCAATATCTCCCGAGCATACTTACCCTGAGAAACAAACAATCCATCACTGCGCTGCCAAATTTCCAATCCCAGGAAATAATGAAGGAGGCCCAAGTCCTTCATCTCAAACTCTTTTGCAAGATCCTCCTTCCATGAGAGTATCAACAGCTCATCACCTTTCAAAATCAAATCATCTACATAAAGTACAATGATCAGCAACTTACCCTCCACCACAATCTGGTATAGGTTCGGATCCGCCTCACTCTTGGAGAATCCAAGTCCGGTGAAATAACTGTCTATCTATGTGTACCAAGCACGAGGTGCTTGTTTCAACCCATACAGCGCTCTCTTGAGCCTGCACACATGCGACTCGCTGCCGAAGATCTCGAAACCTTCGAGTTGCTCTATGTACACCTCCTCCTCAATGACTCCATTGAGGAATGCAGTCTTCACATCCATCTGATGAATGTGCCACCCCATCTACGCTGAGAGAGTAATAATCGTCCATATGGAAGAATAACTTGCGACAGGTGCAAAGGTCTCCTCATAATCGATCCCCTCTATCTATGAAAAGCCTCGAGCAACAAATCTTGCCTTGTACTTCTCCACACTCCCGTCAGCTACCTGCTTCACTTTGTAGATCCATCTTGAACCCACCACTGATTTCCCTTCCGGTCTCGGGACAATCTCCCATGCATTGTTTCTGACAATCGAATCATACTCTTCCACCATGGCATCTACCCATGCAAGGTCCTCCACAGCTTCTTAGAAAGAGGATGGCTCTGTCACGATACACTTTCTCACAAGAGCCATGTATCCAGTGTACCGATCAGGTGACTGTCTCTGTCTGTGTTGTGCTGTAGGTGGTCCTACAACCTTCTCTGCATCTTGAGCCAGTCGCTCAGCTTTTGTAGTGCGCTTCTGCCCTCTGATGGTTGGCGCTACATGAGTGGTCTCTTCCACTCCATGAACCTCATCTTGTGGCTGATCCACATCCTGAGACTCATCCTTAGGAACTAATAGCTCCTCCTCCGCATGCAAGTGTGGCTCCCTCTCAAGCGAACACTTCATGGCTTTCTCCTCCTGAAATTTGATATCATGTCGCACAACAGTCTTGCAACTTTCTGGAAAATACACATGATAGTTGTGGGGCGTATCAGTGTACCCCACAAATATCCCAACCTCTGCGGTTGGCTCCAACTTCTTCCTGGCATCCTTCGTCACATGAATGTAAACAAGTGAACCAAAAATCCTCAAATGGGAAATATCAGGCCTCTTACTAGAAAACGCCTCCTCGGGTGTACTCGTGCCAAGTATCCTGTGAGGACAACGGTTCTGCACATATACTGCAGTATTGCATGCCTCCGCCCACAAGTGAATGGGTAAGCCCTGATCATGCAACATCGCCCGTGCAGCACCCACGATCGTTGTGTTCTTCTGCTCAGCAACCCCGTTCTGTTGTGGGTTATGAGGTGCTATGAGCTCTCTTTGAATTCCTTCTGCGCTGCAAAAGTCCTTGAATTCGCCAGAGATGAATTCACCACCATTGTCGCTCCTTAGAGCCTTCACCTACTTCCCTAATTCTTTATCAACCAGTGCCTTGAACTCACATAAATTTTAGTATGTCTCGCTCTTCTTCTGCATGAAGAAGATCCAGCACTTACGAGAAAAATCATCAACAAATATCACATAATACCTGTGCTTTGCTGTCGAAGCTACTGAGAAAGGTCACACGTCTATGTGAATTCTCTCAAGGATCGCCGTGGCGCGACTATCCTTCTCGTGGAAGGTGGCTTTCACAAATTTTCCCAAGGTACACCCCTTGCACTAATCTGACTACGCAAGAGTGCCTTTAGGAAGCCCAGTAGAAATCTGCTGCAGTATCTTCAAATCTCCATGGTGAAGGTGGCCCAATCTCCGGTGCCACAACTCGCCATCATCCCAGCTCACCACTCCTTCTGCCTTGCCTACCATTGCTCCGCAGCCATCTACCTGTAACTGATAAAGGTTCTTAACTCGAACCCCTATCCTCGGGGTCTCACCATTTGCCTTACTGCGCAGGAAAGCCTTTCTCTCGCTAAAGACAACATCATATCCCTTGTCTTCTAACATCGCCACAGAGATAAGATTCTTCTTCAATCCTGGAACATGCATCACTTCCTTCAATACGAAGGGTTTGCCAGACTCCCTCTCAAAGGAAATGGTACCAATACCGGTCGCACTGTATCTACCATCATCGCCCATCTCGATGTGCACTCCAAGATCTTTCTCATCCAGATCAGTAAACAAATCTCGATCTCCTGTCATGTGAAAAGACGCACCATTGTCCAGAAACCACACTGAACCCATCACACTTGAAACCAAGCATGCGATCAGCGAAAAATCCAGCTCAAACTGCGAGGGTAAGGCCTCTCCAGCTGCAGTTCCAGCAGCCTGCTTATTTTTCTTCTTTTGTGGACAATTAGTGGCGTAATGTCCGTGTTGGTGACAGTGAAAGCACTTCACCTTGGACATGTCCTTCTTCTTGCCTTTCGCACTGGATTGAGAAGCTTTGTTGCTCTTCCCCTTCTTTTCTTTGGCAGCCAAAGTGAAATTCTATTCATCAGAGTTCTTTGATGAAGATCCGTCCCTGGTACTTCGCCTTATCTCCTCTTGCACAAGATCCGACCAAAGTCGCTCCCATCCTGACAATTTCTCCTGACCATTGACAGAGTCCTGATAGGAGTGCCAACTCTTAGGAAGCCCTAGGAGATCCAAGCTCACCAAGTCCTCATCATCAACAGTCACCCCCACACTTCCCAGCTCATCCCTACATTGGATGAACTTCGTGAGGTACTTGGGCATACTGTCGCCTTTCTCCATCTTTATGTTTCTGAGTCTATCCTTGAGCGCCAACTTCCTCTGGTCACTCTTGCTTTGGAATAAATCTTTCAAGGCTTTCCACATCAAAAATGGAGAAGCCTTACCATGAAGGTTGGACACTATGTGATCCTTCACACCCTCCAACAGAATCCTTCGACACTTTGTTGTCTTCTTTTGCCATGCGTCAAGTACGGCAGCATTAGTAGAAGTAGGCTTTGGGACTTCATCATCTATGAACTCCTTCAACCCATTGTCATCTAGCACTGCTTCCATCCTGTCCTTCCATGCAATATAATTTGAGCTGCCCTCAAGGGAATACTCCAATCGCAATCCGTTGAAAGACATCTCAACTTCGACACCAAGAAAACACTGCTGCAAATTTGAATTCCACCAGCACAAAACTCAACCGCCTCAATGTTTTGCAATTGCTCCAATGATCAATAACGCTCCGATACCATGTAGAAATTTGAATAACTGAGATATTATTCACCAAGATTCTCCTGATCACACACTATTTTATCTTCATGCATAATACAGAATCTCTTCTACTATTGATCATCACATGCGGAAATAAAATCAATTGCATGCGCACATTAAAACCATAAACAATCACACATATAAACACAGTATTTATGGGAAAGCTTAAAGCTAAAAACCCCCAACTATCTGTATATTATAATGATATATATCATGTAACAATCATTGTACAAACTCCTCACAAGCTCTCAGTTTAATCTCCAATTGTTACACACTACACAAGCTCAGATCATACAAAACACATGCTTCAATCTGCTCCACCTGTTAGCCTGCCTCTACTGCGCAATCCAATATGGATAATACCAACATCCAGGTTCAAATCCCTCTAGTATGTACTGCGCAATCCTCATTGGCATCTCCATCAATGTGTGGTGCAAACTCATGCACCAGTATAGTCACAACTGATAGTCACACTTGCTCTTTCACCTAACTCTTCACTGGTCTCCACTGAAACTGTCCATGCACTGAAGTTAACTGATGTATTCTTTAGTTGATTTATGAGTTAATAATTAGTGAATTAATTAATAATTAATTCACACCACTCTCACTAATTGTATCAATCGGTTAGACTAGATACAACTAGCTCAACTAAGTTAAACTGAACACAACTCCATTAACTGTCTCATCAACTCCACCAAACTCTGTCACATGAGTTCTAACTGAATTCAACCATGCAATAGCTCCACTAAACCCTATGAATAGCGTAATTCCTTCTGTCAGCTGCATGTGCCACATTCATGACTCGAACTGAAGTGCTCCAAGAGGATAAGATAATGTTTAGAGTCCAAATATTATTAAGAGCTAATAATATTCGACATATCTATTTTTAGATTGGAAATCTAAAAATATATTCCGCCCAGTATGTCTAAAAATAGAAGTCCATCTATTTTTCCGACTTGACCAACCATCCACAAATAGCATCTTGCAACTCATAGAACATGATCCATATGTCTAAAAATAGACATAGTCTAAAAATAGACTTTGCGCTAAAAATACCCTGCGGGCCCACTTAGTGAAGGTGACTCTTTTCACTAAGCTCATCGTCTTGTTGCAATCTCAACAATTATCATGGAAACCATTTGACAAAGGTAATGTGACCTTTAGAAATAATTCACCTAGTAATATTGTTGGTAAAGGAGTTGTCAATATAGAAAATGGTAGAGGTAAGCCCAAGAATGTGTTGTATGCTTATGGGTTGAAGCATAATTTACTCAGTGTGTCTCTGATGTGTGACCAAGGCTATGATGTGTCATTTAAACCTAAAAATTGTCAAATAAAGTATGTAGGCATTGAATAATTAGTAATTGAAGTTTTGAGAATAGAAAATATTGTCTATGTTCTAAAAGAGAATATAGAAAGGTGTTGTTTGTCACAGATTGATGAGATTTGGCTACGACATAGAAGACTTGGACATCTAAATTTTTATCAGATTGTCAAGTTGGGAAACAAGAATGTTTTTAGAGATCTTCCAAAGCTTTCAAAGATTGAGAATAATATTTGCAAGTATTGTTAGTTGGTTAAGAAATTTTGAGTACTATTCAAGTCCAAGGAGAACTCATCAACCAAGCCATTGAAATTAGTACATATGGAATTATGTAGACCTTCAAGAACTCAGTAACCCATAGGTAAACTATATTTTATGCTAATCATTGATGATTTCAACATAATGATATGGGTTTCACTTTTAAGATAAAAATAAGAAGCCTTTGAGAAGTTTAAATACATTAAGGCCATGGATGAAGATGAGACAAACTGTAAAATCAAGTGCATAAGGTCTGATAATGGAGGTGATTTTACCTCAAAATATTTTTATGAATTTTGCATGAAACATGATATAAAAATTTAGTTTACCATAGCAGTGACTCCATAATAGAATGGTGTAGCAGAGAGATATTGAATAGATCAGTTCAACAATTAGCCAAATCCATGATGGGAGAAAGAAATGTTCCAACAAATATTTTTGGCTAAACCCATTCACACAATAGTGGTGATTCTAAATAAATCACTCTTCAAACCAAACAATGATAAAACTCCCTACGATATTTGGTATGACATACCTGTGACAGTCAAGAATTTCAGAGTGTTTGGAAACAAGTGCTATATAAAAAAGGATGATGAAAATATTGGAAAGTTCGATGCAAGGGATGATGAAGGAATTTTTCTTGGATATTCTCAAAGAAACAAGTGATATAGATGCTACAAAAAGAATACAAAGAGGATATTTGATTGCATTAATGTCAAAGTTAATTAGCACATTGAATTTGAAGACAACTAACCAGTAAATATTAGCCCCGATGGTCCACTCAACAATGATGAGAAGGTTGATGAACCACTTACAGATGAAGACAATAAAGAATTGATTAGTACTCAAACCAAAGATCTTGCAAGGTATGTGTAAAAAAACCATCCAACCAACCAAATTGTTGGTGATTTAAATTCAAGTGTGCAGAAAAGAAGAATATTGTTAAATCCCCCTACTCAAGTGCATGTAGCTCTATTATCTATGATGGAACCAAAGGAATTTTCTCAAACAAGCCAAGATGATAATTGGTTAAAATATATGCATGAAGAACTTGACCATATCAAGAAAAATCAGACATGGGAGCTTGATCCTATACCAACAAATAAGAATGTGATTGGCACAAAATGGGTCTACATGAACAAATGGAATGAACATGGTGAAGTGGTAAGAAACAAGGAAAGAATAGTTTTCAAAGGCTATGAATAGATTGAAGGTTTGGAATTTGACGAAACCTTTGTTCTTGTTGATCGATTAGAGAAAAATCCTATTTTCTTAACGTTTTCCAGTTTCAAGAAGTTAAAGATATATCATATGGATGTCAAATCGTATTTCTTGAATGGAGAATTGCGAGAATAAGTCTACATTGAGAATCCTGATGGTTTTCAGTTTTTAGATTAGTCTCATTATGTTTGCAAGTTGAGAAATTCCTTATATGGTCTCAAGCAAGCCCCATGGGCTTGGTATTCCAAGTTGTATAGTTACCTTTTCAAATGTGGTTTTAAAAGAGGCATAATTGATAGTAATCTATATTTGAAATCTAATAATGGAAAATTGCTAGCGGTGATTGTCTATGTTGATGATATATATTTTTTTCCAGTGATTCAAATCACCTAACTTGCAATTTTTCCGCTAATATGAAGGTTAGATTTGAAATTCCTATGCTTCAAGAACTTTCTTATTTCCTTGGTTTGAAAATTACGCAATCTTCCAAAGGAATCTATATCTCACAAAGAAAGTATCTCAAGAAAGTTTTAACAAAATTGGGAATGGAGGAATTTTCTATGGTAAGCACTCAATGGTAACTGGATGCAAGCTCAGAAAGACTATTGCATCACCAGAGGATCAGAATTTATACATATCTATTATTCGTCACCTCTTATATTTTATAGCCTCAAGGCCAGACATCATGCATGTGGTTGGTATTGTTTGGAATATTTCAAGCAACCCCTACATAGAGCCATCTTTTAGCAGCAAAGAGGATTCTTAGATATCTTAGAGCCACAATGGACTATGGACTTTGGTACCCCTGAGGTAACTATTTTACACTAACTATTTTTATTGACATTGTTTGGGTGGGTGATGTAGATGTTTGGAAGAGCACTAGTGGTAGTGCTTTCTTTCTTGGTGAGTTTCTTGTGTCATGGTTCGTCAAGAAGAAAGAATGAATATCTCTCCCTATTTCTAAAAAATAATATGTTGTAGCAGCTTCTTATTGCACTTAAATTTTATGGATGAAGAAAACTTTATAGGATGTACAAGTATTCTATGGCCATCCTATCCCAATCATCTGTGATAATACAATTGTCATCAGCATGTCCAAGGACCCTATTTTTCATTCAAATACAAATCATAATGTAATCAAGTACTATGTCTTAAGCGAGCAAGTTTAAAATCATATTATCAAGTTGGTGTATGTACCTACAAAAGAGAAGGTAGCTTATGTATTCACTAAGCCTCTCCCAAGAGATCAATTTGAGTATATAAAGCAAAGATTAGGAGTAGTTCCTCTTGCCTCCCTCCACTATATCTTCCTAAATAGGAAGAAAGGAAATGAATAATCACTCAGCATATTAGATGAAAGTTTCCAGGTCCGCAGGATTAGCAAGACATGGGGAGATTTTTTATAGGGAGAGAACATTAGTTTCTTTGACATTGATGTCAAAGGGGGGAAGTACCTCAAACAAAAATAAAAAAAGGGGGATAAGTACCTCAAAAAAAAAAAATGGGAGAAGTAACACCACAAAAGGATAATTACAATAGAGTAGAAGTACACAAAAAGAGCGATGCATCATAGGGTGAGTAGCATTCATAGGGGACAAGAAAGAGAAGTATGAAATACACATTCATTTTTCTTTCATCCTCATGTTTTGTTGTGATATTTTTTTTTTCTATGGTGTTTCCATCGATTCCAAAGCAGGATAATGTTATAAATATGTTGCCATTGATAGCAGGAAAAGTAGATAATGGAAAAGTCACAGGTGGTTGCAAGAAGAATGCTCAAGGTGTTGTAACTTTGGAGCCAATTTAACTTCATATCATCATCTCAGTAGCTCTTGGAACCTACTCAAATGTATAGAGTTCTAAAATATATTTTCATTGGTATATAGAAGTTTGCAAATGGCTTCCTTGTTAATAATTTATTGTCAGTCAAAAGTGACAAGCCCCAAGGTCAAACTTGCAGCACTAACTTGGTGGTAGGGTTAAATTGGTGAAATTTTTTTGTATTTCCATTGGAAAAAAAAAAATTGTAGAGTGAATAAGAATTAAAATCCAGTGCAATTTCAAAGGAATATGCATGCCACATGTCCTATTTAACCCATCAGAGCATATGCAGGGGCTCATGCTCACTTGAATTTTAACAATAGGGGAGGCCTTGCATTGGGAAATATTTCCATACCATTGATCAGAGATCAACGGTCCATATCATAGTGGGACCCCCTCCATTTTTACCACCAAACTAGAAAAGGGGGGTCTGCATTACCAATAGCAAGATTGGCCCTAACTGGGAGGACATTGAGTAGGCTAATGTGGCAAAGTTCATGGCGAAGGACGTTGGAGAGGTGACTTCACCTAGAAATTTAAATTTTAATGAATAATTTCATTGAAAAACTAAGGCTCGAAACTACCTCTTCCTAGGTACCCTTGGTCACATGGATGTATAGAATGAAGATAAATGGCAGTTTTTTATTGGCTCAAGGCGATGACATGGAGACACAATGTCATGATGATTTCATCATGACATGGAACCAATGATAGGGTGAAACATGGCATGCACATTTGGATTTTTTGGGTACCTAGCTGGGCCAAAAATGAGTGAAACATGGAACCACTTAATCAGTGACACATGGAACCCCTATGTAGGTGGCATCAAAGTGGCAGTGACACATCATCCCAGAAGAAACAATCTCATAAATTGTTTTTGAGAGTGCACAGGAAAAAATTTATGAGAAATAATCTCCAGAACACGGTGGTGTTGAGGTTGAATATCGGGATAAACATGATCAGTCTGTTTGATAGGTAGGTGGTCCCTAGGGACACGTAATCTCAGAAGAAACTATCTTGGAAGTTTTTTCAAAGGAATTAGTGAAAAGGTCCAAGCAATTATTTCTAAGAGTACGTGGAAGACAGGACATCCCGACTAAAATATGATTGGTGCAGGTGTCAATGGTGTGGTCCCATGCGACATGTAACCTCAATATAAATGACCCCAGAGGAAACTCATATCAGAAGAAATATTCTCGATGGTAAACCAAGGCACTTCATAGAGTTTTTGTTGAGAGAGTTTTTTGTGATAAATACACATTGGTGGCTAATGGTGGGCATGATCATGTGGTTATATATTGTTGTTGTGGAAGTGGTTGCAAAAAAAATTGTTGTGTTAAATAAGCCCTCTGGGCTATAGCACAGAAAGGGCCTATATTGAAGTTTTAGCATGAATGGGTCGATAACATGTGGAATTTGGTTATATGCCATATTTTTTAGAGGAATAAAAGCTTAAAATAGTATTGGATAAATGATTTAGCATCCCGAATGGCAGAATGGACAAATTTGGAAGCATATTTAGCATAATTTCTAAATTTGGTGGTTAGCCAAATTTAGAATATATCTACTAAAACCTATAAAAAATTCGAGAATTATATATTTGAGCAGTTTAACTCGGATTTATTGTAGATACAATGGAGAAGGTTTGGATGACTAAAATAAAACATTCAGAAGACATATTTGAAGCAGGAAAATGAAAAAATAAAGATCTATGCATGATATTGAGTTGAACTTAATTAAAATTTCAATAACTAAAATTATCAACTCAAATTTCCTTATAATCATAATTGAATTTGCAAGATGTGTGCATGGTATTGGTGTGTTGGTTATGGATTGACACTACTAGTGTGGATGGTAGTTTGATCAGTGATCACAAATTTTTGAAGGTGATTGTGGTGATAGATTTCAATGAGAAATTCATTTGTTTATGTAAGGAAATGGCCTTCATGATTTGAGTTTGAAAATTGTATGAAATTTGAATCATTGAGTTCAAGCAATTGGTAGCTTACAAATCAGGGGTTGTAGCTCCTTTAAGTTGTAACTGATAAACCAGGGAGTAGTAGCTTTCTTCTAGTTGTAGCCAAACAATTTTTTATCAACAAGTAGAAGCTTTCCTTTGTGAAGTAAATTGGAGAAAAAATTGAAGAATCTAAGTGTATATTTTGTGCTTATTGTGTTTCTTCTTGTGATGTTAATATGAATTATTGTTGAAGTATTTAGTGATGTCCTAGTAATATTTACTAGTGAAATAAACTTTTTTAATTCCTACAATATTGATTCCCCCTCTCAGTATTGTCTTGGTTTATAACAAAAATTGCTATAACCTCATTCTATTGGTCCTTGTATGGTGTTGTGTCATATCTTATCCATCAAAAAAAAAAAAATCAAGAGCCATAAATGTAGAGAACATGGAATCTATACGAATATCTAGAACTTCAGGCAATGAACTTGAAATTGATCCTTGGGAATAATATTCAAGAGAATAAAATAAATTGTGCGTATATCTCACAATGTAATAGGAGTGAGGCAAATCAATTCGAACCCCAACACAATTTCAATGGGATCGAGAGTTAGAAAAAAGATACATGAGTGACACAAACAACCAAGAAAAGAAATGTTCAGGCTAGATAAAAACTAAGCAGATAACAGATATTGTAGTAAGAGAGATGGATAACAAATATGGCAGACTGAGGAGCTATACTGAGGTATCTAAATTAAGTGCTAATACACTATTGAAACTCATGAAATTGGATAGCATGTATTTAGGATAAATGTGAGATGCATATTATTAATAGAATATACATATAAATACACACTTTCTTGACCCTTGGTTTCATATTCCAAGAGGTATCTTAGACTTGTATGGTTGTTAGCCTTCATTTGAGGTTTTTCAACTTCCACTCAATAGAATGTACCAAATTTACATAACCCCAAGGATTGTGTTTTCAATAGTCATCATCAATTCCCAATTCAATGTTATTCCTTTTATTATCAAAGTATAGAAAATGCCCACTAAAATAAATATGTTTTGGTGCACCATGACATTTTTCCCACAGAAAAAAAGTGTAATTTTATTTCATACCAAAATAAGATTACATTTTGCTGATACATATCTCACATGCATTTGATTTTGTGATCCCCATGGAGTGAGTCTTTACATATAGAAGGAATAAATTCCTTTGCAAAAAATAGTTATGTATATTTTCATAATGATCACTCATGGTTGATCAAATACAAAAACTATTATGAAGCACAAAAATATGCTATATTGAATATATAGACAATGATATGTTCAAAAAAACCAGAAATATTGTATATACGTAAATATGATAGTAATACTAAAAATAGTGGAAACTATTCTAGCAAAACCCTGTCCATTAAAGGTCTATGAAAAAACTCAAAAAGTTGATCATTTTCTCCTCAACAATCTGGAAGGTCCCAGGATCCAATGATAGTCTTTGTTTTTATAACGTGTCTACATGAGCATTTTTTTCTCTCTAAATATGTGAGATAGTGAAAGAGTTAAACAAATATTTGAGTCTCAAAGCTTCGGCCACTAAATGCATTGTGCGTAGATTGTGACATTGATTTTTACCCTTTATCCAGTTGATCATCAGAAGAGAATCCCAAAAGAATTGTAGATCTATTACAAATTTCTCATGTGCATAGATAAGGAGAAGTTTTAAAGCCAACAACTCAACATAATTTTTTGTACTCATTATAAACCACATTTTAAAGCAGAAGAAGTGTGTCTCATTTAGATTTAACAATGCCCCACCACCACATAAGCAAGGATTAACTTGAGAAGTTTCATCAAAAAATGGCCATGACTTTTATTTGTCTATGGGAACTGCCAAAATAACCACATGAGACTGTGAAAGGTTTTGGGTAGAAGGTTGAGAATGGCCAAGGACCATGCAACAATGATCCCAGGAGGAACAATCTTATTGCAGAAAATAGATTTGTTCTAGGCCAACCATATACCCCATCATCCAATAAGTGGGATAACCTTGAAATACTTCATAGCTCGATTGCTACACCATTTTTCCCATATGTCAAAAACGACCTCCCCCTGCCCGTGGCACTCTGGACCAATTTTTGCAGCAAAAATATCCCAAACAGACTGAGAATATGAATAGGAAATGAATATAAGTTTGACATATTCCTCATGGTTCTTGCATAGATAGTACCAAACCATTCCTTCCTTTTTCCTTTTCTGTAGAAAATCCCAGGTTCCTTTTCTGTAGAAAATCCTAGGTTGGGACCTTGTTTTCCAGCACACACCATATGAAGAGTCTACATTTTACAAGACATTTTAGTTCCCAAAGAGGTTTCCACCATCTTCTTTGTACCTCTAGTAAGTGGTTTGCTATGAGGAAGGAATAACCAAGCTTGGGGGAATATAAGCCATCTACAGAATTTTTCCATACCAATTCATCCACCTCTTACTATAGTCTAATGTGGGATTCACCTAAAGCCAAGATATATTTTTCCCATCTATCACAGTGAATCCATGGAAGCCCAATATGTTGGGAAGAAATATAGGCTTATGGAACCAATGGATTTCCTTTCACACCCACAAATTGTGCCAAGGTGTAGTATGCCCTTTCTCGCAGATGATTAAGAAGATCCCCATTTAGTTTGTATTCATTGTTACATACATACCAGGGATGTACTCCAAGCCTAAGGCATGCACCATTTCCTATGTTCCAAACCAAACCGGATTCTATGATGGGAAAGAGGATATTAAAAAATTCTAAATAACAAAATATTTTGATAAATTTTATTTGGAGACCGGATCCAATCTTGCAGTGATAGAGGGTAAATTTATTTCCTATATACGAAATTTACCCAAATACTTTGAGTATATATTAATCTCTTACCAGCTTTTGCACCAAGTGCATTGGGGAATAGAGACATATTTTTTAGACTCCAGTCGCCCCTAGCCTTTGGTAATGAAATTTTATCCTATTTCACTCATGGAAAATCATAGTGGTATGAATTCCCTGCCCATAAAAACTTGTAATATAGTTTCATCAGACATTTCAAAGTGTTTTTTGGAATCCACAAAAGGGACATCCAATAGCTAGGGATGGCCTCAAGGAAAATTTTGATAAGGACAAGTCTATTTTCTCTTGATAACCACCAAAAGGTCCAAGTGTTGAGTCCCTTTTCTAGCTTGGGAAGTGGCTAAGTCCAATATGTTTTCTTGTATGATTTTGTTTTAAGGCGAAACTCAAGATACTTGAGACCTTCATCGAGAGTGATTAGTTCAAAGGGAAAATTTTCCTTAATAAAATTTATCTCATCATCACTTAAATCACATGGAGTTAAAGTGGATTTATATTAATTAATAATAATACATGTTTCTTCGCTCAAAAGGTAGAGTGAATCTTTAACCACAAACACATATCTTCTTGAGCCATTATAGAAAATGAGTATCTCATAAAAAAAAAAACAAATGTGTGATGTGACAATTAGGATCCATCATGATGCCGACCAATGATCCCCCTCTTTTGAGATATTAAGATATATACAAAGACCCTCAAATATCAATAGAAATAGAAGAGGGGACAATAGAAATCCCTAAAAAATACCATACTCTACTGAGAATAAGGGAGAGGTAAGTATATTAATGAGAAAAACAAAGGATATTGTAGAGATACAAGTCTTAATATAATTATGAAAGAAATATTGAAACCCGTATGAGTGAGATGTAGCTGAATGTATATCTAGATTACCCTATCGAAATATTTTGGAAGGTAAATTTTCAAAAGGACACCCCTCAAGCAGCACTACTTAAGGTTTTGTAGACCTTCCTAAGCCACACTGATAGCCTTATGAATTTTTCTACTTTCGAGGAAACAAAATTGTTCCTTTAAGAATGGATTTGATAGAATGGGATTTAATCTTTGATCAATAAATTTTACTATGACCTTTTAGATATATTTACATAGGGAGATGGGCCTTGAATCATCATTCAAGGCCAAGGTATCCACCTTAGGAATCAAAGAAATGAAATTTAAATTGAAAGAAACATGGATCCTTCTTATATTTCTTGAATCCTTGACCACTCGAAGTAGATCTTCACCAATAATATCAAAGAGACCCAAAAAATATTATATGCACCAGCCATCTAGGCCTAGACTCTTGTCCCTCAAAAAAATGGATAGAAACCTAATTATTTCCTCCTTGGTTACTTCTTCCATCAGATGTTTATCATCTGCATCAAGATAAAAACGAGGGAAGCGAAAGACAGTGCAAACCACTTCAAAAATAGAGACTCTTGGAGGGGCCTTGATGAGTTCACTAAAATGATGCATCCAAGAGAAACCATATCATAAAAATAAGTGACACTATTACCATCCTGATCTTTTTGTTTCCATATAGTATTTCTCATTTTCTGCCCTTTAGTGTAATTTTGAAAGAAATTAGTGTTATTTTCCCTTTCCTCAAGCCATATAGCTTGACTCTTTAGATGCCATGTTGCTTCTTGGTCATAAATAATATTTCTCTTCTTACCTTCTAGTCCAACTAATATTTCTTTTGAAGCCTCTAATTCAAAACCTTTGAAAGCTTCTTCAAATATAGCTTTGAGATCCTCCTCAATAATCCTAATCTCACAAGTGTCCTAAAGACTTTTGGAAAACAAAAAATAAATGGTAGCTTGTTTTCCATATTTAAATTATAGGAAACCTAACCAGCCACTATATGTCTAGCTTGTGGGGAAAAAGGACCCCATGTATTATGGACCATTTCTTAAAAAGAGACATCCTTGAGCCATACTGCATTTAACTTGAAACGGCTAGGGGGTTTCTTGCCATGTCATTTTAGCTCAAAAATCATAAGGGGGTGATCAGAGCCATTGCCCTCCCTAATCCATTGTAAAATAAGTTGAATTTCATCCATGAGCTATTCCTCTACGAGAAATCGGTCCAATATTTTGGAAATAATATCTAGTCCAATTTTATTATTCCTTCTTGAGGGAGGCTTTAGTTTCATAGGAACAACATAGATAATTCAATGACCCTCAAGATAACTAGAGAATAAATTCGTATTGGGATTGGCTTATGACCATGACCCCCAAATTTCCGCTAGACAAATGGAAAAATTTAAATCTCCCCCCAAAATTAAGTTTTTAGCTCAGAAGAAAGATGTCTTGGTAATATAATCCCCGAATAGGAGTGTGTCCTATTATGGGAAATATATTTTGATGACCAAGAAATATTTATCCAATTCAAAAAAGAAAAAGGAGAGCCCCAAAACCAAAGGCATGCCCCATGAGCCAAGATACATTATGAAATTAATATTCCACGCAATAGCTAGAACACCTGATCTATCACACGCATCTAAAAATATGAATTCCCATCGTGGAAATAGTTTGAGTAAGCTAGCCCAAATATATTTCCAATCCCCCAAATTTTCTTGCAGGAGGAGCATCAAAACATGATTAGAAGAAAAGATTCTATGGAAGTCCAGTTGTTTATATAGGTTGGCCAAACCCCAACAATTGAAACAAATATAGATCATGGGGGAACATTTTTTGGGGTCTTCTAAGAACCACATCAATGGTGAATTATTTTCCAGAATATTTTTCTATGACAATTTTGTTCTATTCTTCAGAAAGGTTTGAATTTTGTCCATGAAACTTGATTGCACTCTCATAAGATGGATTGAAACATAAACATGTGTTGAGACTAGAGGCGGTAGAAGAGGAGATTTTGGTCCTAAAAAAGAATTTGAGTTCATGGTTTCTGGATCCAAGGAATTTAATTCATGGGATGACATGATAAGAGAATGGTAAATTATCTCAATGGAGGATAGATGGCACAAACTAGGAAGCAATTTCATGTGAGGAGAATGGTGCCCATTAATGTACAAAACAGAAACATGTCTTGCAATATATCATTCCTTCCCTAATTCTGAGAAACTAATAAACAAGGGTGAAAAAGAGGGAGAAGGGAAAAAAATAACCTTGTTCATTGCAGTTAATGATGTCTCCAAAGGGTTCGTAGAATTTTCTAGTCCACCCTTGTATAACTCCATAGCCTCCACCAATGGATCCATGGATGTATGATCATTTTTCAGCCTTAAAGAGGAGGTGCGGATTCCCTAAACAACAGCAGGAGAACTGTCAGAAATCTCAGGAGATGTGGAAATTGCATCCACCCAAATTTTTATATGCTTCACCCATCTTTTCTTGTGTGGAGAGGACTTAGCCAAGTCCACCCAACTTGCATTCCACCGCATTGTGATTGTGCTTATGGAATCATCGATAGAAGAAAGGTATGTCTTCATATTCAAATTTCTGTAAGGAAATAATGCCATTGTGAGAAAGAAACATCTCACCCCAAAGTCCTTCTTGAATTTCCAGATACACTAAAACCCTTGCTACTTCCATCTCAACATAGTCAATGAATGATAAATCCACCTCAAGGAATTCCCCAAGTTTGTTTTCGATCTCTGTCAATTTGTACTAACCAATAAAAAATTTTATGCACGGAATGTGTACCCAAAGAGGGTAGCTATCCATATTTTCATACGTAGGATTAAATAGAGGTGTCTAATGCTTAAGAAATATTTTACTGGAGTATATACTCCAAATATTATTCATAAATCATTGAACCTCTATAGAAGAGTTGAAGAAAAAATGTTAGGTCCCTATATTACTAGTATAGTCCCTTATTGTTGTTAGTGCAACCCCCTTATTGTTATTATTGTACCCTTGTAACCCCCATATTGTTATTATTGTGCCCTTAAACTATTATTGTTAGGTCAGCTAGGATTACATTGTGGCCCTATGGACTCCTATATATAGAAAGGAGGTTTTGTAATTTGTATCATCCAAGAATTGTTCATTCATGTAATGTATTGGAGGTTTCCCCCTCAAAGTGGCTTATTTCTAAGGCATTGATATCTCTTTTCTTCTATTTCTGGAGCTGGTTTTACAACATTTGGTATCAGAGCTTTGGATTCTAGGGTTTTGTTGCCCCAAACAGGTCATCATGGAATTTTCGCTACAAATTTTTTTTCTGCGAAGGTTCAGAAGATGAAATTTTTAGAGTGTGAAGCCAAAATCCTGAGGAACATCTTCGCAAAATTTTAGATTTTTGTTCGCAATATTTTCGGAGATATGATCTATGGAAGTTAGGGCTTTTTGCAGGCTCCTGAATTTAACCTAAACAGTTCATCGCGGAATTTGCGCTATAAATTTTGTTCTACGATGTTTCAGAAGCTGAAATTTTTAGAGAGCGAAGTCGAAATCCTGAGGAACATTGTCACAAAATTTCAAAACTTGGTTCGTAATATTTTCGGAGATATGATCTGTGGAAGTTAGGTCTTTTTCAGGCTCCTGAATTTCATCTCAAAGAGGTTATCGTGGAAAACCTTCATAACTCTCTCTCTGAGCATCAGATTGGAATGTTGTAAAAAGTGGCCGCAAGTACACGAAATGTAGTTTCTTGTCTATAAATTTCAGAGCCAAAAGAGGAAAAAATGACATGTGGCAAGTCGTACAAGTGCTCTATACTGAACCAATCCATAATTGGGTCATTGTGGGAGATTGGACATAAATTTTCCTTGAAGAATCCAAATTAGGTCAGACCTGTGGCATTCGAAAGAAGATTCAGAGGGTGACTTCAAGGCCAAATTTCAGATACCAAATCACAAAGATAATTCAGTTTCAATATCGAGTTCCTCAAAATCAAGAAAAAGGTGTGTATTTTTTTTCAAATGGCATAAGTCTTGTTTGAAAAAACAATTCTAGTTGATTCCAAAGGCCTATTGAGCATCGTTATTAGTATTGAGTTCTAAAATGCCTCCTAAAAAGAACTCAACACCCATTAAGCCTTCAGAAGGCTCTACTATGACTCATGAAGACGAAGAAATGCAACATGAGATATCAAAAGTCCATGAGCAAGTGCACCAAATTTCGTTATCGCAAAGGGCAACAAAAATTGAAATGGATGGTTTGAAGAAAGGCATGGAAGCTAAGATGAATGGTTTGGAAGCTAAGATGGATGGCATTGAAGTTGGCATGGAAGCTAAGATGGATGACATGGAAGCTAAAATGGAAAACATGAAGAATGATCTAAAAGCAGACATGGAAGGTTTGATAAATTTGATACAACAAATGTTTCCTAATGGTGAAAAGATAGTAGAGGAAACTAATGATGAGAACAAAATAAATGATAATCGTGATTCCATAAACTATAATATTCACAGGAAGAACCACCATATTCCAAAGATGGATATGAGGAATTTTTATGGCAAGGATCCCGTAACATGGATACTACAGATGGAGCAATATTTTGATCTCAATAATGTGCAAAACACACAAAAGGTACGCATTAAAACTTTACATCTAGAACAAAATACATTTGTATGGTATCGATGGCTTTGCTCTCGTAAAAAAATTTTCACTTGGTCAATTTTTACGGAGGAAATGATAGCACATTATGAGGATACCAAGAGAAACACCTTCTTTAGCCAATTGATAAATCTCAAACAAAAGGGTTTAGTGGGGGAGCACATTGAATACTTCCAAAAATTGAATATAAGGGTAACTAATATTACAGAGGAACACAGGATTGATCTCTTCATAGGTACTTTAAAGGATAACATCCAACTTGAAGTTCGTGTTTTGGAACCTGATTCATTGGAGAAGGCATTCAGGTTGGCAAGAAAAATTGAATGTAAAATTACGGCGTCAAGGAAGCCTACCACTCACTTCTATAAAGAGGGAAGTATTGCTACTCCTAGATTTCAACAACCTACAAGGTTGACACCACAACAATTGGAAGAAAAAAGAGCATAGGGATTTGCTACAGTTGTGATAGAAAATACACTGAAGGTCATAAGTGTGCCGAGAAGAAATTATTTTACATAGATTATGAAGAGGAAGAAGAAAATGAAAAAGAAGAGGATATACACCAGGAACCAACCCTAGAAGAGGAAGAAATGATTCCGACCATATCGTGTAATGCATTGGCAGGAATTACCACTCCTCAAACTCTCAAGATAGAAGGACATATCAAGAAGAAAAAGGTAATAGTGTTGATTGATTTAGGTAGTACCCATAATTTTATTCATTGTAAGGTAGCCAAGGCATTGAATTGTTTTTGTTGAGATTCAACAAGATGATGAGCTTAGTGAAAAGAGTCGCCTTCACTAAGTGGGCCCGCAGGCTATTTTTGGCGCAAAGTCTATTTTTATACATGTCAATCATATTCTATGAGTTGCGGGATGATTTTTGTGGATGGTTGTTCAAGTTGGAAAAATAGATGGACTTCTATTTTTAGACATATTGGGAAAAATCTATTTTTAGATTACCAGTCTAAAAATAGGTATGTCGAATATTATTAGCTCTTAATAATATTTGGACCTAAACATTATCTTATTCTCTTGGAGCACTTCAGTTAAGTGCACAGATGTGGCACAGGAGCTGACATAAGGAATTACGCTATTCCTGAGGGTTCAGTGGAGCTATTGCATGGAGGACTTTAGTTAGAACTCATGTGACAGAGTTTGGTGGAGTTGTAGAAGTAGTTGGTGGAGTTGTGTTCAGTTTAACTCAGATAGACACAGTTGAGCTAGTTGTATCTAGTCTAACTGATTGATATACTAGTGAGAGTGGTGTGAATTAATTATTAATTAATTCACTAAATATTAACTCATTAATCAACTGAAGAATACATCAGTTAACTACAGTGCATGGACAGTTTCAGTGGACACTAGTGGAGAGATAGGTGAAAGGGAAAGATGACTATCAGTTGTGACTATAGTGATGCATTGATTGCATCCAACACTCAGTGGATATGCCAATGAGGATTGTGTGAGAAAGGTTGGAACAATTCGAGTTCATTCAGAGCCATTATTCAGCAGGGATTGCGCAGTAGAGGCAGGCTAGCAGGTGGCAGAGATCGGTGCATGGATTTGCTAGATCAGGACCTGATTAGTATGTAGCGATTGTATTGTACTGAGAGCTTGATATGATCAGATTTGTATGGGGATTTTTACATGATCTCTATGACATATATTATATACAGATAGTTGGGGTTTTTAGCTTCAGGATTTCTCGTTAAATCACTGTGTTAATGTGTGTGAATTTTTATGGTTTCATGTGTGCATTGCAATTGTGTTAATTTCTGCATGTGATGATCAATGGTGGAATAGATTCTGTATTTTGCATGAATTCAAATAGTGTATGATCAGGAGAATCTTGGATATATAATGCATTAGTTATATAATTTCTACAGTTTCCTATACCCAACACTAGAATGTCAAGTGATGGTTGCAAATGGAGGAACTATAAATTGCTCTGGAAAATGCCATAATATCAAGCTATCCATGGGGTGATATGTATTTAATATTCCAATGCTTTCCTTCCCAATGGGAGGTGTTGATGTCATACTAGGAGTACAATGGTTACAATCTTTGGGGACGGTAGCTTTTAATTTTCAAGAACTTTTCTTGAAATTTTTTTCGGAAGGAAAGGAAATCGAATTACAGGGTATCATAGGGAATCCATGAAATAAAATAAGCTCTAATGTCATGACAAAGCTTCTAAAGAAAGAACAACGAGGTGTAATTTCACAATTATGCTCACTAGAAGTCCAACATCAAAACCATCTATTTCTCCAGATCTCCAAAGATTCTTGGACAATCATTCCAATGTGTTTGATACTCCCAAAGGACTCCCACCTATTTGTGATCATGATCATGCTATTCATTTGATTCCAGGAAGTGTTCCTCCAAACATCCGACCTTACAGATATCCTTATGTCCAAAAGAGTGAAATTGAACGTATGATTGTAGAAATGTTAGAGGCTGGTATAATTCAACCTAGTCAAAGTTTTTTCTCTACTCCTGTAGTATTGGTACACAAGAAGGATGGATCATGGCGCATGTGTCCCAATTATAGGGAGCTCAATAAGCTCACCATTAAAGATAAATTTCCCATTCCTCTGATTGATGAATTATTTGATGAATTACATGGAGAAAATTATCTTACCAAGTTGGATCTTCGTTCAGGATATCATCAAATTAGAATGAAGACAAAAGATATTCCAAAAACAACATTTCAAACTCATGAGGGTCATTATGAATTTTTGGTCATGCCTTTTGGCCTTACCAATGCACCTTCTACATTTCAAGGCTTGATGAATTCTATTTTCAAACCCTTCCTTAGAAAATTTGTGCTAGTATTTTTTGATGAAATACTAATCTACAGTAGGTCTTAGAAGGATCATGTTCAACATGTTGACAGGGTGCTCAAACTATTGCAGGAGAAACAATTATATGCAAAAACATCCAAATGTTTCTTTGGAGTACAAGAGGTGGAATATCTGGGTCATATTGTATCTCACGAGGGTGTTAAGGTAGACCCTAAGAAAATTAAAGCCATTAAGGAATGGAAATTCCCCACAACCATAAAGCAGTTGCAAGGATTTCTCGGGTTAATAGGGTATTATGACAAGTTTGTTAAGAATTATGGGAGAATAGCAGCACCTCTAACAACATTATTAAAGAAATATGCATTTTCATGGACTCCTGGAGCAACTAAGGCCTTTGAAAATCCTAAATAGGAAATGTGCCTAGCACCGGTCTTAGCTACGCTAGACCTCACAAAAACCTTTATTGTGGAATGTGATGCCTCAGGAAATGGAATTGGTTTTGTTTTAATGCAAGAAGGAAGACCCATTGCTTTTGAAAGTCGTCCAATCAAAGAAAAGTATTTACAGAAACTTGTTTATGAGAAGGAAATGTTATAAATACTGCATGCACTAAAGAAATGGAGAATTTACCTAATTGGAAGACACTTCAAGGTAAAAACTGATCATGATAGTCTTAAACACTTTTTGGAACAAAGACTGTCTTCAAAAGAGTAGCAAAAATGGGTCACAAATATGTTGGGTTATGACTTTGAAATAATCTACAAAAAAAGGGAAATTAAATGTTGTTGCAGGTGCACTCTCAAGAAAGAATGAAGAGGTGGAAGCATTACTTTGTGCCATTTCTATTATCCAACCAGATTGGATAAGTGAAGCAAGAGATAAATGGAAGAAGGACGAAGAATTGTGGACACTCATTCAAAAGTTGCTGCAAGATCCTAGTACATCTGATACTTTTAGTTGGAAAAATGATTCCTTATGGTACAAAGATCGCTTATATCTTTGTAATAATTCCCAACTAAAACAAAATATTCTTTTGGAATTGCACACTTCTCCTTTAGGAGGACACTCAGGATTTTTAAAAACTTACCACAGGGTGAAGAAAGAATATTTTTGGGATGGCCTTAAATCTGATATTCAAAATTTTGTGGCGGAATGTTTGGTTTTCCAGCAGAATAAAGTGGAAACAATTAAGACCCCGGGACTTCTACAACCTTTATCCATTCCAAGTCAACGTTGGGAGGAGATTTCAATGGATTTTATCACAGGTTTACCTAAGTCCGAAGGAAAGAGTGTCATCGTGGTGGTAGTTGATAGACTTACCAAGTATGCACACTTTTGTGCATTATCTCATCCATTTAAAGCAAGTACAGTTGCTACTACATTTGTGGACAGAATTCAAAAGCTACATGGAATCCTAAGGGTTATTGTGAGCGACAGAGATCCCATTTTTACGTGAAATTTTTGGACGAAGTTATTTTCTTGTTTGGGTACTCAATTAGCTCATAGCTCATCTTATCATCCTCAATCTGATGGTCAAACTGAGATAGTAAATAAATGTTTGGAAGGATATCTTCGTTGTTTTGTATCTGATAAACAAACACAATGGGTCAAGTGGTTACCTCTCACCGAATGGTGGTATAACACTTCCTTCCATACTGCAGCAAAAATGACCCCATTTATGGCACTTTATGGATATCATCCACCATCCATCACATCATATTTAAGGGAAAATTCGAAGGTTCAAGCAGTGGAAGATCACATCGAGCATCAGCAAGAAGTTCTCCAACTCTTAAAGGATAACCTGAATTTGGCACAAAATAGAATGAAACAACAGGCAGATCAACATCACAGCGAGAGAAGTTTTGATGTAGGAGATTGGGTATTTTTACGGCTACAACCATATAAACAAATGTCCCTCAAGCAAGCTAAGAAGGATAATAAATTATCGCCAAAGTACTATGGTCCTTACAAGGTGTTGCAAAAGATTGGTACTATGGCATACAAATCGGAGCTTCCTGCTTCTTCGCGAGTACATCCAGTTTTCCATGTTTCATGCTTAAAGAAGGTTATAGGTGAAAATCTTCCAGTTCAAACAATATTGCCAGAATTTGATGAGGAAGGAAAAATAATATTGGAACCTCAAGTGGTCATGGAAACAAGAACTCGACAGCTACGGAATCGATCAATTTCAGAGTATCTCATCAAGTGGAAGAACTTACCCACTGAAGATTCTACATGGGAGGATGAGAATTTTATACAGAAGCACCCAGAGCTACTTAAGTGTTGAGGACAACACTTTTTTGAAGGAGAGGGGCATGTTAGGTCCCTATATTACTAGTATAGTCCCTTATTGTTGTTAGTGTAACCCCCTTATTGTTATTATTGTACCCTTGTAACACCCATATTGTTATTATTGTGCCCTTAAATTATTATTGTTAGGTCGGATAGGATTACATTGTGGCCCCACTAGGATTACATTGTGGCCCTATGGACTCCTATATATAGAAAGGAGGTTTTTTAATTTGTATCATCCAAGAATTGTTCATTCATTTAATGTATTAGAGGTTTCCCCCTCGAAGTGGCTTATTTCTAAGGCATTGATATCTCTTTTCTTCTGTTTCTGGAGCTTGTTTCACAACAAAAAATTGAACCATCCTCTAACTAGGACCTTGAAAGACGATAGAGTATTGATTTTTCCCCCCAATACCTTTGAAATATAATCATTGATCAACTTACTTCTAAAACTTTGTCCTCGTACACAACCAACCTGTGAAATATCGAACATTTGTATGACCTAATGCATCTCAATACCATCTCCCTACACCATATAGATTTTCCCCTTCTTCTCTTTGACAGATGGTTTTTTCCATATTTTGGTACCCAAGGGTTGAGAATTCAACACATGTTCAAAAGAATATTCATCACTCAGAGTAGGAACCCCCAAGGAGATAATATGGTCACTAGTCGACATTGGGGTGTAGAAGGAAACAAAGTTGCTTGCAAGAGAAGCCACCACCAAAACATATTTTATTTGAGAACCCTTGAGACCACTAAAAGGAACTGATAGTGTTGGTCCAGGAGACATGGCCATAACCCCCATGGTGTAGGGTACAGCCAGAATTGAAAAGAGGAGCGAGAAAAGACCAACAACTATGTGGTCTAGTGACTAGGAAGGATCACAAAAAGAAAGGGAAGAAAGTGAAAAATGTGTATCAGCTATAGAAACCCCAGTAAAGAACCTCGTTGAAAGCGAATATTTGGTGAAAACAATGGGAGGGAGGGATAGATGAGGGGAATAAACACTTGTTGGACTGAGAATACTCAAACTCACTACGATTATAGGAGCATTGACTACAAATAATCTAAGCCCAAAAGCTCCTAGTGAGATCAAACTACCACCTTGACCTATTTTCCTATAACACCCTTCTCCCATATCTACCTAAGTAACTAGCCAACTTGGGTAAGCATGTGACGAAAGGCTACTATGATCTGATTCAGCCTCCTAGGTGACCTTAATAAAGTGGCATCGATGGAAACACATCACATAGACCTTCCACATCAGCAAAATAACTCCCAGGAGCCATCTCGACCACTCAGGTAGCTAGCCCCTGGGCCCCACTATATTTTTATACCATTAAACCCATGGATTCTCTCTTGATATGGACAAGGGTGCATCTTGGAGGCTCTGGATTCTCCCACAACATGGGTATGCATGCGTCTAGGGACCTTTTTCCTCAGACCTATGCCGGGGTCCCCGAGATTTGAGCCACCTTTTAAGGCCCAAAACCCAGGTCACTGCCCAGAACTCAATGACAGGTTCATAGATTAATTATAACAATCGAACAATGATACATTTTCAAAAACATTAACAAGTTCTAAATTGGACCCCTACAAGCCATGATAGGTGTTTCTTCATACATATCACCAATATGGAAGCTACAGGTATAAACAACATATCTGAGCATAGGGATCTCATAATTATATGAGAATCGCTAAGAAGCATTGCTCCTTTACATCATTAGTTGCATTATCATCTATTAGGTCATAAATACATTGTTCATTCATTTACAAATCAAAACATGGGGAGATCCATACATCACCATTGTCATAATACATTTTTATAACCAGCATAATAGCAACAAAAATATCAAGGATACATCAACCATATAATACACATATAAACCAGTACATTTATGCATAAGATTTAAAGGAAAGAACCTCTTATTAAAGAATGCAAAATCCAACCCGAGATGGGACTACCATGTTCCACCCGAGCATGGATTGGATGAGAAAAATCTCTCTTCGTCTAATCACCCCCGTGCCATATTCCAAGAATGAAAGTGGGACTCAAACCAAAAGAACCAACCAGGGAATCTTGAGGCTAAACCATCTCACCCTCATCAATAGAAAATAGGCTTTACCACAATCCATCCCAAATCACTAGGCCATAAAACAAACATGAATTCCACCTAATTTCTCCACCTACACCGTGAAGAATTTTCCAGTCTCCTATTCTCTCAAGCTTTACTGCAATCCACACCAGATCACTAGGCCCTAAACTAAGTATCCACCCTCTAGGCTTTACCATATATTCCACCATTCACCAAAAATAATTCTCAGGCCTAATCAAGGAAAACCACCTCTAGGATTTACCATATATCCTGCCATTAAATGGTCAAATATTCCTAGGCCCATTGAGGCACACAATACCTAGCTTTAGCGTAAGCCACAGTCCAATTCTGGGGTCACTAGGCCAGTGGATTTACCACAATCTAGATTATGATTCAGGGATCACTAGGCCATGTGTTTTCCTTTCACAAATCCACCTCACTCAGCTTCAAATCCATATGAAAATCCAACTCAACAAAAATATGAGAACCCCATCACACCATGGCTATCCGGAAATGGAAAGGCTAGGCTGAAAACACTGTCACACCTGGAAAAACCCATGCCATGACAAAAAATAACCACATGCAATACCATGCATTCCAAATCTATAAAGGAAATCACACATGCAAATCGATACCTACAAAGAACCCTGTTGTAGTTGCTGGATCCTTCTCTTCCTTGCTTGCTCCTTGCTTCCTTTTGCCTTCTTTGCCTTTCTTGATCCAATGCCAAATTTCTCCAACTAAACTATAAGTGTCCAAGGGTGAGAGAGAGATATAATAATGAGAGAGCTCCAAAAATGAACTGACAAAAGGTACCAACTGATCCTAAAAAGCCTTTTTTATCAATTATGCCTCTAGTTTCTTCATTTTACATTATTTTCCTTCATTTGCCTCCTTACATGCAGCTTGTGACCTTTCACCTTCCTTTTCTCCTATTTTCCATTATTTTCATAAATAAATGTGCCAATAAATTTCATTTTTCCTTTCCAAATATTTTTCCATTACCTTTGTCAATTTCCTTATCCATAATAAACCAATGAACACCCTCACTAGGATGTTTTTCCCAATATTCAGATTGTAGAAATTTGAATAACTGATATATTATTCACCGAGATTATCCTGATCACACACTCTTTTAGCTTCATGCACAATACAAAATATCTTCTACCATTGATCATTACATGCGGAAATAAAATCAATTGCATGTGCACATTAAAACCATAAAAATTCACACATATGAACATAGTATTTCATGGGAAAGCTTAAAGCTGAGAACCCCAACTATCTGTATATTATATGTCATAAAGATCATGTAACAATCATCATACAAAGATCCTGACAAGCTCTCAGTACAACCTCCAATTGCTACACACTAATCAAGCTAAATCTAGCAAAACACATGCTCCAATCTCTGCCACCTGATAGCCAGCCTCTATTGAGTAATCAATGCTGTAGGATGGCTCATTAAATAACTTGAACCACCTGGCTTGTACTGCGCAATCCTCATGGGCTCCTCTAATCACTGGTTGTTGCAAATATGTAATACTATAGTCACAACTGATAGTTAACCTGCTCTTTCACCTATCTCTGCACTGGTCTCCACTGAAACTGTCCATGCACTGAAGTTCACTGATGTATTATTTAGTTGATTAATGAGTTTATAATTAGTGAATTAATTAATAATTAATTCACACCACTCTTCACTAGTGTATTAATCAATTAGACTAAATACAAGTAGCTCAACTATGTTTAGATTAGTTAAACTGAACACAACTCCATTAACTCCTCAATCAACTCCACCAAACTCTCTCACATGAGTTCTAACTGAATTATCCATGAAATAGCTCCACTTAACCCTCAGGAATAGCGTAATTCCTTCTGTTAGCTCCTGTGCCACATGTGTGCACTTAACTGAAGTGCTCCAAGATAATAAGATAATGTTTATAGTCCAAATATTATTAAGAGCTAATAATATTCGACATATCTATTTTTAGACTGGCAATCTAAAAATAGATTCCGCCCAATATGTCTAAAAACAGAAATCCATCTATTTTTCCAACTTGACCAACCATCCACAAATATCATCCCGCAACCTCCCTATGTGATCCATATGTCTAAAAATAGACTTTGCGCCAAAAATAGCCTGTGGGCCCACTTAGTGAAGGCAACTTCTTTCCACTAAGCTCATCATCTTGTTGCAATCTCAACACAGATTGGAATAAGTGTCCCATCAATCGTGGTTATTATTTTTCCTTTATTAACTTTTATTACATGGATTTTTCACTAGGATCGTTACAGAACCCTCCCCCTTGGGGGACACCATCCTCAGTGTTCAACCACACCTATACCTCAACAAAAACCACTAAAAATAAAACCAACATGACAACATAACAATATGAAATTTATAATGACATGAAACCCATACCGCTTATTGGAGCTTTATAACATATCTCACTGTGGTATATATATATATATATATATATATATATATATATATATATATATATATATCAAAGCATGACACCAAAACATATGCCAAAACATATACCAAACATCATACCAAAACTGCTTTGCCTCAACCGGCAAACAATGAAGGATACATAGGTCACATTTGATCCACCATCTCCCATGTAGCTTCATCGGGCCCAAAGTTCTTCCACTACACTTTAACCTGCTCAATTTCTTAGTTCTATAGCATTAGCACCTTTCTCTACAATATACAATGAGGTTCCAGGTGGAATTCTCCATCTGGCTCCACCTGCAATACAAACCATTCAATCACATGATCAACATCTTTAACATACTTCTTAAGTAATGACACATGGAAAACATCATGGAATTTCACTACGGTAGGCAGTTCAAGTTGAGAGGATACTAGTCCAATCCTCTCAATAATCCTGAATGTTCCACAAAATCGTGGTTCCATCTTGGCACATGATCCAATCCACAAGGATTTCTTCTCTGGTTTGATGTGCAAGTACACTTTTTCCCCAACCTAAAACTCCTTAAACAACCTGTTATGATCTGCATAGCTCTTCTGCCTATCCTTTGTTGCTTTTAGATTCTTCTTGATTACCTGAATTTCTTGTTCCATTTATGCTAATGTGTCTGGTCCAATCAACACCTTGTTCACCGTATCACTCCAACTTATGGGAGTATTACAACTCCGCCCATACAGTGCCTCAAACAGACTCATCTTCAGAGATTCTTTAACCATTGTTGTAAGAAAAATTGACCAATGGAAGGTACTCCTCCCATCTCTTATTTTGATGCATCACGTACATCCTCAACATGTCCTCTAATATCTTGTTGACCTTCTCGGTCTGTCCATCTCTATGTGGATGATAAGTTTTTTTGAAGGCCAAATCCATGCCCAAACATGTAAATAACTCCTTCCAAAACTTGGAAGTGAACTTTGCATCCCTGTATGACACAATCCTCTTTGGAACACCATTCAATATGACCACATCTCTGATGAACACCTATGCCACAACACTAGTTGAATACTTAGTATTCACTACAATGAAGTGTACTACCTTAGTCAACATGTCCACCACAACCATGATGGAACCATGTTTTCTAGATGTATTGGAAAAACCTGTGATGAAATCCATCAAAATGACCTCCCATTTTCACTCTCGAATCGAAATCGACTATAGTAGTCCACCTGGATGCCTACACTCTGCCACATCATTCTTCATATTCAGCAAATAATATTACCTCTTCACTGCAGTCAATGTCTTATGATATCTTAGGTGACCTGAATATAGTTTCGCATGAAACTCCCTCAAGATTAGCTTCTTGAGCTCACTTCTATCTAACACATATATCTTGTCTCTAAACCTAACCAATCCATATGTAGTGATATGATAGTCCACACCCTGTACACATGTACATGTACCACTATCTGCACCTATACCACTACTTGTACCTATACCTATACCACTACCTGTATATGTACTCTATGCACAATCTCCATATACATGTCATCCTGCTAACCTGCCTGCAAGATCCTATCTTGTAAATATTTCCCATAGGAGCTCAAAGATGATATGTGATTTACTTGTATCCACCTATTAAAAGCATCTACAACCATGTTCTCCTTTCCTTTGATGTACTTTATCTTGAATTAAAACTCATTGATTGTGGCCAACAATCTAGCTTGCATGGCATTCATATTCGATTGGTCAAATAGATACCTCAATCCACTGTGATCACTCATCAATAGAACCTCCTGCCAATAAGATAGTGCCTCCACATCTTCAATGCATGTATGCTTGTTTCTAGCTTAATATCATGCGTCAGATAGTTTTGTTTGTGCTCATTCAATTTATGTAACTCATAGCATACCACCTATCCATCTTGCATAAGGACTACACCAAGTCCTCCCTTGCAAGCATTTGTGCATACTATAAACTCTTTCTTCAGATACGTGATCTTTAACACTTGAGCATGTGTAAAAAACTGCTAAAGTTTCTCAATACTGGGCTCACACTCCTCTGTCCATTCAAACTTCTTACCTTTCCTCTGCAACGATGTAATAGGATAAGAAATTTGTGAGAAGTTTGTAATGAACCTCCTACAATAACCTATCAATCCCATGAAGATATCACCTCATCTACATTTCTAGGAGCTTCCCACTCCATGATAGCTCTTACCTTTTCTGGATCCACTGTTATGCCCTGCTTGGATAGAACATGTCCCAAGTAATGTACCTCAGTTTGAAATAAACTACACTTTTTGAGCTTAGCATACAACTGATGCTCTCTCAAAAATCTCAACATTGCTACCAAATTCTCGGCATGCTCTTCCTCATTTTTAGAATATGCCAATATGTCATCAATGAACACAATAACAAACTTATCCAAATAAGGATGCAACACACTATTCATCAAACACATAAAGGTAGTTGAAGAATTATTCAAAACGAATGGAACTACAACAAAATCATAATTCCCATACCTGGTCTGGAAAGTTGTCTTCTAAATGTCCTCTTCCTTAATGCATTCTTGATGATATCTGGATCTCAAATCAATCCTCAAGAAGATTTTTTCTCCCTTCAGTTGATCAAAAAATTCATTGATCCTTGGAAATGGATACCTATTCGTGATGGTCACTTTGTTCAACTTCCTATATTTAATGCACAATCTAAGAGTATCATCCTTATTCTTTACAAGCAATACCGGTGCACCCCATGGAAATACACTTGGCCTAATGCATCCTTTTTAAAGCATCTATTTTGGTTGCAAATTTAACTCTAACAACTCAAGCGTGCTCATCTTGTAAGGTGCTTTTGATGTTGGAGTTTCCCCTGGTACCAACTCAATATAAAATTCTACTTCCCTGTGAGGTGGAAACTCTATAATATATGTATGAAATACATCTTGAAATTTTTGTAGAACTAGGTACCTACTCAAAACATATACATCCTCAAATTCCTTACCTTTGTCACAATAGATGTGTACTGCAAATAACACACACCCTTTTTTGCAACTATACCTTTCCTGCATAGTTGTCACCATCCTAACTTATGTGGCTTTCTTATTTCCCTGTAAGACTCTTGGTTCCCCATTTTCATCCAAGCACTCAATGTATTTTTCATAACAATCCACCTTGGTCCTGTGAAGGCATAGCCAGTCCATACCCAATAGCATACTATATGATCCCAATGGAAATATGTTCAAGTGTGATGTTGTAGACAAGCCATTCAAATCAAATGCACAAGATCTTACCCAATGATGAACTCTTGTCTTTGTACTTGTAGCCAGCTGCACTAACCAAGATTCTGCATGCACTTATTTATTCAAGCCACGCTTATCCACCAAGTTAGGACTAACATAATTATAATTAGATCCAGGGTCAATCAAAATCGAAACAACTTGATCACAAACCTTACCAGCCATCTCAATGATAGATGCATGATGGTCTGCCTACCTGTTTTACAGTGTTGCATAGATACGAGGAATGCTCTGCCCAACATCCCCAATAGTTTGTGCCTCCTTTGAATTATATATCTAAGGTCTACCACCCTGATTCTGTTGAAAATATCTCTTAAGGTGTTTCTTATTGCATGTCCAACACTCCAACCGTCTAGTACCATCACCTCTATGTTGTTGTTGTGATCCATCTCCTTGTCGAATTGCATTAAAATTCTTTTGTGGTGCCACATTTTCTTTCTTTTATGCATTATGAGGCCTTGTTATTTTTGGTTGTCATTTACCCTTACCTTTATCTTTCACTTTCCATCTTTGCTGATATTCCTTCTTACGCTTTGACTGTTCATAAAAATGCTTCAATTTCCCAATAAATTCATTAAGTGACCGAGGCTTGTCATACTCAATCCGATCTCTAAATGTTAATGGAAAACCACTAAAAATTTGTTTAAATTTGGCCTTCTAATATTTAAGATACGGTACATACCTCAATAGCTCCAAGAACTTGGTTGTATACTCCTCATATGTCATTGATCCCATCTTTAGCTCATAAAACTCTTTGTCCTTATCGTCATAGTACCTTTATGATAATTACTTCTTCCTGAAATGCCTCTTGAACTCATGCCAACTCAAGTCCTTCATCCTAATGTCTTTGAACCAACTTCACGTATTCCCACCAAATTTTTTGTTTACCTTTTAGGCTAAAGATATCAATTCTGGCCTTCATGTTTTTTGTGTACTCATGCAACTCAAAGAAATTTTTCATCCCAAATATCCAATCCTTTGCATCTTCTGGTTTCTTAAAGTCTCCATCAAAAGTAGGTGGCTTTTCTTTCTTAAATTCATCTGGAAAGTATCTCTTATCACTCCTCCTATAAGGATGATAAAGTTGACGATCATAATTCCTATCAGAACCAGAACTAGAGTAGTACCTGTGTCCATCACCTATCATATTCGGAGTATCCAACAATATTCCAGCTCTAATCATCGCATCTCTATTTAACCTATTTCCATGTGGGGACTTGCTACCATATGCCCCATTAGTTATTAACTCCTTCCCATGGCTGATACGAAGTGGCCCCTATTGCTGCAATTTTTAAAAGCTCTAAAGGAGTACTGCATTAACCTTTGCTTGCTTCTCTTGTGCACATATGATTATGTCATTGTCCGCCTTACAACTTATTATTTCTTCCTTCAAACTTCTCAATGTGTCTACTAAGTCATAAGAGTGTGCACCCCATGATTCCGCCAGAGCAGACCCCCTATCTGATTTTTTATTTAATCATCTTGCGCTTGCTCATCTGGTGGACATGCCCCTCCTGAAGTTGAAACCTACTTGGAGGAACCGAAGGGTTGGTCAGGATTGGGTGGGGAAGAAGCTGGATCGGTTTCTTCTTAGTGAGCCTCTACTGGAACTTCTTTCGGACTACCGACACTGGATTGACGAAGGTGGTATTTCGGATCACTTCCCCATCCTCCTTGAGGTTAAAGGCACTGGAAGGAAACCTGGGTCGCCTTTCCGTTTTAACCCAGCCTGGCTTAAAGAAGACTCATACCAAGAGCTTTTTTCCTCCACTTGGGAGGTTGACCCAATCAGGCCTGATTCTTCAAGGAGTGCTTTCTTTTGGAATAACTTGAAGAGAATGAAATCAGCTTCCAAGATTTGGGCGGCTAACTTGAAGAAGAAGGAGGAGGAGGAACTTAAAAAGGTCAACTCTGAAATTGCTCTCTTAGAAGATCCAGAAGGAGGAGGATATGACTCCTTAGCTGCGAGGAACAGAATCAAGGAACTGGAGGCCTCAAGAAGAAAAATCCTCCAGCTAAGAGAGGAAAATTGGAGGCTGAAAAGCAGGGCGCTATGGCTTCAAGCGGGGGATGAAAACACTAAGTTCTTCCAAAACTATGCTAAAGGTAGGAAGATGGAAAACATTATCTGGGAATTGCCTAAAGGGAATGGTGAAGTGGCTTCCTCTTTTGAGGACTTGTCTTCTTTGGGTATCACTTTCTTCAAAGATCTCTTTAAAGCTCCAGCTGAAGCGTCCATTGCAGAAGTGATCAGAGTGGCGCAGTTGTTCCCCAAGTTTGTGGAGGAGGAATAAAATGAAGCAACAATGGCACCTGTCTCCAAACAGGAGGTTGAGGATATCCTTAAAGGTATGAAAAAGGACAAAATTCCAGGGCCGGACGGCTGGACTGTTGAATTCTTTCTGCATTTTTTTGAAACGCTTGGAGATGATCTTGTTGCTGTTGTAGAAGAATCAAGAGCTACGGGTCAAGTCTTTGGCCCTTTAAACTCCACCTTTCTTGCTTTGATTCCCAAGTCTGACCACCCTTCTTCTTTTGCTGATTTCCGCCCAATATCCCTCTGCACCTGTGTCTATAAAGTCATAGCGAAAGTTATTGCTTCCAGGCTTAAACCTTTTCTCTCCTCCCATCTTTCTCCGGAACAGTTTGGTTTTCTTAATGGTCGTCAAATCCATGAAGCTGTAGGTATTGCTCAAGAATCCTTGCATAGCCTAAAAAAGAGTGGTAGGAAAGGGCTTATTGTCAAATTGGATTTATCGAAAGCTTATGATAGATTCAGTTGGCTGTACTTGAGGCTTCTTCTTACTCATCTTGGTTTCAGATTTGATTTTGTCAGATGGATCATGAGCTGTGTTTCTTCTACAGATATTGCTCTCCTGATTAATGGTGCTGCCACTTCTTTTTTTACTCCTGAACGAGGCCTCAGGCAGGGTTGTCCACTTTCGCCACTGCTGTTCTTGCTGGCAGCTGAAGGATTAAGCCTCCTGATTCATAAGGATAAAAGACTGGGTAATTTAAAAGGGATCGAAGTGGCTACTAACTTATGGATCACGCATTTACTTTTTGTAGACGATATTCTGTTATTTCTTAATGGATCTATTGATGACTGTCGTGCCTTAAAGCCTCTGTTGGAGCTTTTTCTTAAAGCAACTGGGCTTCAAATAAATACTCTCAAATCAACTATCACCCCTTCAGGTCTTTCGGGTGATGAGGTTAGCAGAATTCATAGACTGCTGAACTTTGAAGTCCGTTCCTTGCAGGAAAATTTTAAATATCTGGGGTTCTTGCTAAAACCAGACTCTTACAGAATTCGGGACTGGAAATGGCTTCTTGCCAAGGTTGAAAAAAGGCTACTTCATTGGAGCTTCAGGTGGCTATCGAGGGCAGGTCGCCTAGTTTTAATTAAGTCCGTTCTGATGGCTATCCCAGTTTATTGGGCCAGTTTGGCTTGGGTCCCAAAAGGCATTTTGGCCTCCATTGATAAATTATGCAGAACTTTTCTTTGGTCTGGGTCAAATCAGGACACGGTCAGCCCTTGGGTGGCTTGGGATACAATTTCAAAACCAAAGGAGTGGGGAGGCTGGGGAATTAAAAACTTGTTTTCCTTTGCAAAATCCTTGGCGGCCAAATTAGCGTGGCGTCTGATTTCTACTGACTCCCTCTAGGTTTCGGTCATCAAACGCAAATATATCAGTCAAGGCTCTGTTTTGGACTGGGTTCGATCCCCAGTCAAAACCTCCAAAAATGCCTCAATTGTTTGGAAATCTATTGTGGTTTATGTACAGCTAATTGAGAAAGGCTTGGCATGGCAGGTCGGCGATGGTAATCAAGTTCGGGTGGGACGTGATCCTTGGGTTGGTTGTTCGCCTAATTTCTCACTGTCCCGGGAGTTAGTTAATCATCTAAACTCAGAAGGCATCTTTTCCTTGAATCAGGTGGCGGACCCCAGGACTACCTCCCTCGTCAAGCAAGGCTGGCTTTCTGGCACAAACCTGCATCTTGAAAATAGGTGGATGGACGAATGGAATAGGTATGTCGCTGATCTTTCGCATTCTTCCATCAGAATTTCGGATTCTGCTGATAAACTGTGATGGGTGCATGCTCAGACAGGCATCTACTCCCCAAAATGAGGATATAAATGGCTTATGACGCAAGAAGGTTGGGGGAATCCTAGCTAGTGGTCCAAATCTCTCTGGAAACTTAAAAGTCCAGCCAAGACTAGACTTTTTTTCTGGTGCATTCTTCATAACAAGGTTCCAACTTGGGATTTTCTGCAAAAGAGAGGTAAACAGGGGCCGAGTTGGTGTTCTCTCTGCAAGTCTGATGAAGAAACTCTTCAACATCTTTTCCTCTCTTGCCCCTTTAACTCAAGTCTTTGGGCAGAATCTTTGCGCTTGACTAATATTCCTTTGAGATGGCATGGAGAAGACCTTTCTCAGGCTTGGAATTCATGGTGGCAGGAGGCTCCAAATGATAAAATCAGGGCCTTCCCTCTTCTAATAGCTTGGGGAACCTGTATTTCTCGCAACAAGATAATTTTCAATGAGTCCTCCTTTCCCATAGCTAGGCTGGAAGCAGAGGGAGCTGCAATCTTCGATAGCATTCCTTCTCCTGCTGTTGCAAGTTCTTTTCGCAATATATAGCCTGAGACTATAAATGAGTCAGTTCCATGGGCTTACTTTGATGGTGCTTCTGGTGGAAATGATATTTGTGGTGCTGGCTTGGTCATTCATCTTTCTGCTGAAAACTCTCTTCGAGCCTCTGTCGGCCTTGGGCAAGGGTCTAATAACTATGCTAAACTTAAAGCTCTTCATTTGCTTCTCTGCTGGCTTATTTCTAAACAAATGAGATAGATTCAGATTTTTGGTGATTCTCGAAATGTAGTAAACTGGTTCAATGGGACTCAGCAGTGCAGGAATTTTATTTTACTACCTTTGCTTAAGGAGATTCGACGTCTAAAATATTTTTTCTCTGAGATTTCTATTGTTCACATTTACAGGGAAAGGAACCAGCAAGCAGATCTCTTATCTAAAGAAGGTGCTCAACTCACTCTGGGGTCCTGGGAAGTAGCTGAAGTGGTGGATGGGACTGTTCATACCCATGAACAACCTCCTTTTGTGTAATTATCCAGTGTTTTTTCTGTATTGTATAGCTGACTTTATAAATTTTGAAAACTTCTACTTTATAGAGTCCAGAACTGTTTTCCTTATGTAAGGAGGTTCTGGGCTCCCTTTTTGTTCTAGTGTTTGTGTACCTTATGGGGCTGGGATAGTTCCTACTGCCAGCTCTTATTGGTGATAGTGGAGCTATGTTTATGTGCTGCCTCCTTTTCTGCTCTCATCTCCTGCTTGATGATGAGTGAAAAAGAGATGCACTGTTTGGTTACTATGGTTATCTTTTGGTTTATAGGGCTGCTAACATCCTGCACAGGTGTTTAAGTAGCTATGTTCCACTCCCTCTCGCAAAGGGAATGGCTATGTTGCTTTCCGAAATGCTTGGCATATGTTCAGAGACTCTCTATATATAATAGAAAGTTCGTTTTTTTCTGTGGAAAAAAAAAAGAGTGTGCAACACCATTCTTCTAATATTATTCATAGGGATAATATTTGTAGTCTACCATCTTTCTATTCATTTCAATCTCTTTCCTACAAGGCATACTATGTTAGTGAAACCAAATCACAATAAACCAACGTACCTTAGCATAATCCAAGGAGGATATCTCATCTGCAATATCATCCAAATCAGTGTAATACATGTACAAACATAATCATAACAACATATATACATATAACAAATAAGTGTACCAACACATAAAAGTCATTCTAGCTAGAGTCCAGTCATCAATGCATGACCATATCAAATACACATACCATAACCTCATGCATGACAACAACAACCATACCAATTCACATTTGACAACATGTAATCACTAACACACATAGCAATGCATAACCAATCATATACTCGTGATGACACACTTCATAAAAACAACATCCTCTTTCACATGGCAACATCATTACAACCATGACCGATGCCATGCATATGAAACAAGAATATAAACCACAAGGATGATTAACACACGTGCAACTGACATGAATGCATGACCAACACATATCTCCCATCTAGTCCAAGGAGTAAACAATGCACTGATACCACTCTGTGGTATTAGATATGACCTAAAGAGAATGTAACCTGCTCTGATACCACTTTTTAACACCCTCCTCCCACATCTACCTTAGTAACCGCCCAACCGGGGTAAACATCGAGAGGCTACTATGATTTGATTCAGCCTCCTAGGTGACCTTAAGGAAGTGGAATCAACAGAAACACATCACACTGAACTTCCACATCACTAACAAAACTCCCAAGAGCCATCCTAGCCACTCAGGTAGCTAGGCCTTGGGTCCCACTAGAATTTTATACCATTAAACCCCTGGATGCTCCCTTGATATGGATAATGGTGTGTCTGGGAGGCTCTAGAAGCTCCCACAACATGGGTATGCATGCGTCCAGGGAATTTTTTCCTCAGACCTTTTCCATCGTCCCCAGGATTTGAGCCACTTTTCCAGGCCCAGATCCTAGGTCACTGCCCAAAAATCAATGATAGATTCATAAATAAATTATAATAACAGAATAATGATATGTTTGAAAAAACATTGACAAGGTCTAAACTGGACCCCTACTAGCCATGATAGGCATTTCGTCAAACATATCACAAATATGAAAGCTATAGGTATAAACAATAGATCTGAGCATAGGGGTCTAATACTTATATAATAATCACTAAGAAGCATTGTTCATTTACATCATTAACTGCATTATCATCTATTAGGTCATAAATACATTGTTCATTCATTTAAAAATCAAAACATGAGAAGAGTCATACATCATCATTGTCATAATACATGCTTATAACCAGCATACTAACAACAGAAATATCAAGGATATATCAACCATAGAATCCAAATATAAACCAATACATTTACACATAAGATGTCAAGGAAAGTACCTCTTATTAATGAATGCAAAAGCCAACCCGGGATGGGACTACCACATTCCACCTGACCATATATTGGTTGAGCCAAATCTCTCTTCAACCAATCACCCCCGTCCCATATTCCAAGAATGAATGTGGGACTCGAACCAAAAGGGCCAACTAGGGCATTCCATGGCTAAACCACCTCACCCTCATCAATAGAAACCAGGATTTACCGCAATCCATCCTGGATCACTAGGCCATAAAACAAGCATGAATTCCATCGGATTTATCCACCTACATTGTAAGGAATTGTCCTATCTCCTAGTCTCTCAGGATTTACCGCAATCCACACTGGATCACTAGGCCTTAAACCGAGACTCCACCCTCTAGGCTTTACCATATATCTCTTCATTCATTGACAAGGATTCCTAGACCTAATAAAGGGAAACCACCTCTAGGCTTTACCGTATATCCCACCATTAACCAGTCAAGGATTACTAGGCCCACCGAGGCACACAATACCTTGCTTTACCACAACCCATAGTATGGTTTAGGGGTCACTAGGCCAATGGCTTTACCACAATCCACAATATGATTTTAGGGATCACTAGGAGATGTGTTTTCATTTCGGAGATCCACCTCACTTGGCTCTGAATCCATTTGTAAATCCAGCTCAACCAAAACATGAGAACCCCATCACACCACGACTATCCGAAAATAGCAAGGCTAGGCTGAAAACACTGTCACACCTAGAAAAACATATGTCATTACAGCAAAGAACCACATGCAATACCATGCATGCCAAATATAGCAAGGAAATTACACATGCAAATTGATAACTGCAAAGAAACTTGTTGTAGCTTCTTGATCCTACTCTTCATTGCTTACTCCTTCCTTCCTTTTTCCTTATTTTCCTTTCTTGATTCAATGCCAAAGTGCTCCAACAAAAATCTAACTGTCCAAGGGTGAGAAAAAGAGAGAGAGAATAATGAGAGAGCTCCAAAATTGAACTGAAAAAAGGTACCAATTGATCCTCATAATCCTTTTTATCAATTAGGCCTCTATTTTCTTCATTTTCCATTATTTTCCTTCATTTTCCTCCTCACATGCAACCTATGGCCTTTCACCTTCCTTTTCTCATATTTTCCATTATTTTCCTAAATAAATGTGCCAATAAATTCCATTTTTCCTTTCTAAATATTTTTCCATTGCCTTTGTCAATTTCCTTAGCCATAATAAACTAATGAACACCCTCACTAGGATGGTTTTTCCAACATTCAACTTGGAATAAGTGTCCCATCAACCATGGTTATTATTTTTCCTTTATTAACTTTGATTACATGGATTTTTCACCAGGGTTGTTACATTTCCAATAGTGAAAACCATCCCCGTAACACTCACTAGGATGAAATAGAACCCCATCAACATTTGGGGTGATGGACCCATGACCCAAACCATAAAAAAGTCTCAATATGACAACAGACGCAATGTATATGCTTTCAAAAGATATGGGGTCCTTCGAAAATCCATCATGATTTCCTCCATGAAAATTCCCTAAAATAAACAAATGAAATTTGTAACGGTGCAGGTAGACATAAGTGTGTAAATCATATTCACATGCCAAATAAAAAAATGAGTTTAAAAAATCTTCCCTGTGAATAACCTGAAGTGAGAAGAAACAACCTTGTGTAGGATCCTCCATGCAAAGAAATCGCCCCTATCAAACCCTAGTTGTGTAGGTATAAGCAATGGGGAATCCTAATCAAAGCCTTTCATCGCATCATGGAATATTCTAGTAAACCTATTATTTTTATCATTAATTATTGTCTTAAGAAAATACATAATTAAACATTTATTTTGGTTTGACTTGATAGTACTTACCTAGATAATCCAAAGGTACAAAAATCCTTTATAGAAAATACTCTTTAATGATCTCTTTAACATAAAACATCACAAATCCCTTTCAAATTATGATAGTGTTTTCTAGTCCTTGAATTCTTAACATATCCATGTACCCTGTATCACAATAAGGATTATTCATTCTATAGAACAATCCCAAAGAATTATGTATTTCCATAAATACTTCATCTTACCATATAATTAGGAGAAGCCTTGGAAACCTTACCTAGATTTACAAAATCTCTATGCAAGTTAAGCAAGCATCAAATTCTAGGAGACATTTTTGAGGTAGGTTCAGAGCCACATTTCCACATACTCTAAATGATTTTTTCGACATCAAACACAATTGTAAGAATCTAAACCATTGAACCTTTTACCAAAACCATGCTACAGGGAGGATATCCTAGCACAATTTCAAAGTTTTCCTTTGTATGGGCCTAAAGGGTTTCACCTCCCATTCTCTTTCTTGGGAATTGGCCTATAATAGTTAATCCTCTATCTCTATAATATCATGTAGTTTGATATTGTCCCCAACTATAAGCTCACTATATCCTACTTCTTCTTTATGCCCTTGCATAATTTCCTAAACTTCATTGGTCTTCTTGGTCCTATTCCTGCTAGATTGTGGTTCTCTATTACCTTAGTTTTGGAGGAGGGGATTCCACTGAACAAGTTGTGGTTTAACATCACTCCAATGAAACTCCAGCTAGTAGATATTCCTGATAACCATTATTTCCACCATTTGAAGGAAAGAGTGAAGGCGATGTCATCTTGCCATATCAAAGGAGTTTACTACATGGGGCAAATTCATTTGCAATGGAGATAAATTTCTACCTAAATCCATGTTGAGGGTATACATGCCTAAATCCACAAAATTTTCTAGATTGTACCTCCTAAGGATTACCTTTTCCTTAAATGGACTTCCTAACAATGGGGTTGCACCTAATTATGACACCCTATGACACCCTATGGAATAACATATCTATATCATATTTTTAGCTATCCAAATGGACTCTCACTAACTTACCTAAGATCTGAAGAGCCTTCTCTTCCAATAAAAATGCTCTAAACTATAAATTAATCATGTCAAGAGAAATATAATAACTCAAATTTATCATTTAATCAAACTAGATTTACTGGCCCTCTAATAAATCTTTTGAAAATCAACAATTTCTTTATTCATACATCCTCTTTCAAACTTCACTCCTTAAAAGCTCTCTTATTAAATTCAAATTTACTTAGTAAACACAATTTATTTCAATTATTTATTAAATATATTACCACGTAATCTTAAATATAAATCTTTATATATTCCTCACCTAAATAATCTTCTAAACCTTTGTCCCTTCTCGATAATATTTATGTGTCATTTCCCACCTTAAAGAAATAAAAATATATAATTTTCAACTAGATTATACTTTTCCGAAGAGACACATTACTTAAATGTGTTGATATTCTTAGAATTGTATGACTTTCTTAATTAATATAATATTTGGAGAAATGGATAGTGTAATAACTCACTGCTTTAAATTTATAATTTGAATCTAAATGTGAAAATAATATGGATAGAAAATAATTAATTAAGATTGCACGATAACGAGAGGAAAAAGAGAATATCTTTAAAATGATAAAATATAATGAGAAATATTAAAAAGATTATATATGCGTGACAGAAATAGAGTGTTCAAAGGCCACCTTATTATAATATTATATTGGGATATTATATTGCATGCTCGTGTGTAATTGTGAATTATTGACTTGTGTTTTGTATACATGTGATTTAAAATTCACAATAACATTTAATTATGATAGAAATATTTTTTATAATTAACTCCTGTTTTATATGTGTGACTTTTATACTTTAAATTTTAAATATAATAAATACACAATACAAGGACACTTTATATCGTAAATAGATTATATTTGTGGTTTGTTGTAAGAATAATTTTAATAAAAAATTATATTGCCTCGAGACTAGTTGTCATGATTCCTTGTGACCAAGTCTTATAATGATGATCACATCAAAACAAGGTTTGATATAATAATATTATAATTAAAAAAGGTTTGATATAATAATATTGTAATTATTTATTTTTGTTTTGAACTTTGAATTTATTTGATATTAAATTCAAATATAATAATATTGTAATTATTTTTTTTTGGTTCACATGATTTGCTGGAGATTTAAACTTTTAATTTTATGATTTACATTATAATATATCGCAATTCACAATTGATCTATTTCAGTAAATCAACAATATTGTAACTATACAAATATTATATATCAATTATTTTAATTATATAAATTATATATAACTGTATGTAAATGATTTTTTTATAAAATTTTATAAGTATTTGTTATAAGTGCAATGTTATAATATTATATAAATTATATATAATGGTATGTAAATGATTTTTTTATAAAATTTTATAAGTATTTGTTATAAGTGCAATGTTATAATATTATAGATATGTTCGATATTTTGTGTAAGTGTATTTTTTATATTAGTTAATATTTATGTTAAATTTGTATTAATCAAAAAAAATTAATTAGGTTTTATAGTTTAAAAGAGATTTGAAATTTAAAAGATTTTATTTTTTTAATATTTGATGAATCTAGATTTAAGATGAATCTGAGTTAATAATATTTTAATTGATTTTAAGTTTAAGGTTATGTAATTTAATGATGATTGATATTAGTTCGATGTTAAATTAAAATAAGTAAAATAAAAATTGATTTTACATTTTATAATAAAACAAACGCTATATAATTAGTTTTGTGACTTAGTTTAAATACAACTAAATTACAAAAAAATGTTGAATTATGTAATGTTCCAAATTAGGAACAGCTACACTATTGGGAATAATCTGAGTTATTACCAATGTGGAGCTACAACAATATGTCATATACAGATGCAAAATCACTTAACCTTCAATAAAATATGCAGCAACAACTTTATACAACGTTTTATAAGGAAAAAGGTGGGGAAAAGTGAGGATTTAGGCCCTAAACGTGTGCATTCAGAGATTTGCATAAAAATAAGATGGGAAAGTGGTTGGATCTAATAGCTAGGGTTATGAGGGACTCCCATGACGAATTTCAGAACAAAAAAAAAAAAAAAAAAAAAAAGAAGAAGTAAAAAGTTTTGCTAAGTTAAACAGCTCCTCCTTTCCTAACTAGGCTAGAAAACCTTGATTCCCCATGACTAGAAGTATGCAGAAATTTTACTAAAGCATGTGAGCATGATTTTCTGAAGGATATGACTGAAATAAGGTCTAAACATTGACAAATAAGATCAGAGGCATATCTCATACATTTTACTGAAGAAGAATGAAAGAATACAGGAGAAATCCTTAGAAAAGAGGTGCTACAACCATGTTAAAAGACTGCATAACCATGACAGCGTTATTTTTAGGGCTGAAGCAGCATTTTATTGATTCTTCAGATCTAGATCAGATCTGTACATAAAAATATAGATCCAATACAGATCCATGTACAAGAAGGGCTGATCTATACATTCCCCTTGGGGATTTGCTCAAAACATGAAGCACCGAAAGTAGATCTGAGATCTAAAATTTCAGATCTGCAAAATGATTCAGAATTTCTGAATAATACAAGTACATATCAGATCAGATCTGAAACAAACATGTATTGGATGTCCAATCCATGGATCACCACAGTGAGAGGAAGAACCCCAACACCAGAGATCTCTCCTCCAAAATGATAGCAAAGCACCCTGTAGCTGTAGATCTGCAAATAACGCTATCCTAGGGAGAGGAACAGTGTTGTAGATTCTAAGAATGATTTGGCCTGATTCCAAGATGTAGATCTGAAGTGCAATCAACTAATGAACTCTTCCAGGAGGTTAAAAGAGACACTCATTAAGAAGAGCCAATGCCATCATCTAGATCTAAGCAGATCTAGTCTTCCACTTACTGCAACTCACAAGACAGCTCAACCCTCAACATGAGCAGCGCTGTAATGTAAGGTGAAGCTTGGCCCAAGCCTGATAGTGGACAAGTTTAGCACAATTCTCCTCCAAGAGTTGCTCAAGGAAGGAGGTGGGATTCCTAAACAGGAATGCCCAACAAGGGATGTCTAGCAGACAATTCCTTGTGAAATAATAATCTTCAACAACCTTCTCCTTGCTGCCCTCCTCTTCCTTTTATAACTAAGGAGTCTTGCTAAACCCTAAACCACCTTGAATCACTTAACCCTTTTCACATTAGATCCTCCTCCTAGAACTGTGTTGTCCCTCAAAGAGGTTCAATGCATCTAGACTGTGTTGTTTGACTTGGTCAAAGATGACCCATTCTTGTGATTTAAACCATTCACACTTGCAAGATATAATTTACATAGCCCAGATATGTCTTTGTTCACATATGCATTGATTTATTCTTGGTTTTCAGGAGTTTTACATGTCCTCATTTATAATTTATTCATCAATCATGAAATGCAAAAATAAACAAGGAAAAATTAATGTTCCAATTAGCTGAAGCTAATTTAGGAACATTACAGTCTCCCCCACCCAAATGTTGCTTGTCCTCAAGAAACTGCAAGGGTGCTGAAAAATATCCTCTTCTTCTCTTGTGGCCTCCTCATCCATTAGTCTCCCCCATTGCTCTAAATCTTCTGCAATATCTCTGTCTTCCAATGGTCCTCCCTCAATATGCAAGCTAGCCTTTGGTGAATAAACCCAAGGGCTCTCATCATGAAGAAATGGAAGGTTGTTGTGGAAACCTTCTTGCTGATCCATGGCCTCATCAAGATAGAAGTGATGACAATCATGGGGATTTTCATGATCCATGAAAGACTCCCATCTCCATGCTATCATCCAAATGAAGTGGATCACCTCACAGCTTGGAAATCCATAGAAAAACTCCTCCCCAATACATGTGAGAAGCATGTTCTCAACAAACATATGGCTCACTCTATAGAGAGACAAGTGATCGATCATAGTGGCCAGACAAAATCTCATGCTCTCATGGAAGCATGCAATGCAAAAACAATGGGGAACCCCTTTCCCTGAGGACACATCCAACAAGTGTGCCTCTCTTCCAACCATGTTCCCAAGAGTAAGAACATTCTCATCATATGGAATCATGATTATAATCATGCTAGATGCCATGTATGATAGATGATAAGGAAGATGTTCCCTCATGTGCAACCAGCGCAGTTTTATCCTTAACTGCCATAGGATAAGATATGACAAGTGCCTTCCCCAACACTTGTTTTCTGCCTCATGCCTTTGGAATGCTTAGAGAATTTACATCATAGTTGGTGTAAAGGAATCACACCATAAAGAATATAATAGCTTCCCAAGACTCTCCAAGGAATGACTTGCACCAACATAGTTCATGGCCTTGAGTGGCCCATGAAACCCATCATACTTAGTGCCCCATCTTGGCACAATATCCTGCAAATGAGTGTTAGAAAAATATAAGAATATAGGAGATACATTATAATGCTCAAAAGGAAAAGCCTCTTTATATACTTTTTTTACATTAGTGGGGTAACTCATGGATGTGTTCCCTCTCACACTCGATGGATAAGGAGATGTGAATGATGGCTCTTCCCAAGAGCTATGCTCCTCCTCCTCTACCAAGTAATCCATGCACATCTTCATGTGAGATTGCACCTCTTCTTTGAAACCTTCCCATATGAATCCACCCAAGAGAGTATGATATGCTTTGACAAAACCAGTGGGTTTGGAAAGCAGGATTTCATAGATGGCATCAAGTAGTCCCTCCTTGAGTTTGGAGTCACTAACCAAAAGAATAAGATTATAGAAATAGATAACTCCATCTACCACCTTGAACCTCTCATCCTTTACTTCCCCTTCAAGAACCCCCCATGTGAAAAGGTCCTTGGAGTATTCCATCATGAATTGGGAATCCCAACAAGGATCCAAGCTTTCCAAGAATGACAGCAGTGTAGAGGTCTGAAATTTTGTCCCTATCATATCATGGCTCTTATATTTGACATCCTTGATATCAAAATCACATATGGGAGTATAAAAATCTCCTCTTTGCTGCCCCATTTGCAGCTGATCTTGTTCAAGACAAGATTGAAGCATATGGAAATCAACTTCCCCTCGGAAAGTCCTTGTCTTCCAAAACTTCCTCCTTTTGGCCCATTCATACAAGAGGGTTAGGATCCCATTGCTATCTTCAGAAATCTTCTTTTTGAATGAAGAGACCATGGGCTTCCCCAAAGATATGGAGTTTCCATGTGTCCTCATGCTCATGCCATCATAGATCTCTAATTTCTCCTCTCTCAGCGCAGATATCTGAGTGGGAGTTAGCAATGCCCCTTTCAATAAATTGCTCATCTCTCTTATGAATTCATGAGAGATTCTTTGCGCTATGCTAGCTTCTCCCAAGGCTCCCTCCTTAGCCAAGTATGAATATGATGCCCATAGTTGAGAGAACACTTTAGATTTTCTCCTATCAAGAGGTGCTCCTGGTAAAGTACCTCCTCGAAAAGAGGTGTCAAGGCATAGAGTAGAATGTGGATGCAGATAGACAGATTTTCCCCCACCTTTACAGCATAGGTCCTCTTGCATTCTTTGTGCCTCCAAGATTGGAAACAGAGAAGGGTTCATGCTCTTCATCATGTGATTCCCTTCCTCCTCTTTTCCTCCTCCTATCTTCAAGTTCTCATCATTTGAAAATGATGATGCATGATGCTCAAGTGCTATGCCAAGAGCTCTATGGTGAGACCTTGTGGAACTCCTTGCAAGAGTGCAAGAGTTTCTTCCCTTGGAGCAAGTGCTCCAACTTAATCTTCATGAGGTGCTTGAGGTGCCTTTGTTTTGATTGCGTTATCATCTCTTGCCCTCTCCTCCTCTTCGATAACTGAAATTGTCCCATCATCAATTAGAGACATTAGATCTTGGTCATCTATTGAAGGAGAAACCTTCATGCTTTCCTCTTGAGAAGAGGATCCTTCACTCAATGGAGATATTTCCCTTAGCAAGGCATCAAACAAACTTACACCTTCTTCCATGGTCTTTAGGAAGGGAGTTGGATTCATAGACCCTTCCAACTCATGCAAAAGATTCATCTAAGGTGGTTTAACAATATCAATAGAAGATGATACACAGGGAGCTTCATCAAACCTTTCTATCAATATTTCAATAAACCTTGCATAAGTAGGTGTATTGGAATTCTTCAAGGAAAAAGACTCAAAAAACCACCAAGCATATGCTTTACCTTCAAAATGAAGTGATGCTGCTTTGATGGCTTCAATCTCTGAAACTTGATGTTGTTGTACAACGTTATCTAGCTCCTCCACCCAAACCTTGATTGGACATCTAGGTGATCCATCAAAGATAGAAAGATAGAATCTACCCTTACCATGATGCTCCTCCTTTGTGAATTTGCCCTCCTTGATCTTGCAGAATCCTTGGAAGTTCAAGTTATATTTGAACTCCTTGGACTGAGCTTCATACTCCTCCAAATACTCTCTAAGAATCTCCTTCTTAGGCACACCTCCTTTCTTCCTCTTCATGAAGAAATCACAGACAAAACACTGAAGATTTGGTGATATGGTTGAGTGCACATATCCATGATATGATGATTCAAAATTTTCCTCCTGTATAGATCTTGTAGATCCGATCAGAAGATCTTTCTGCTCTTGAAACTTTCTAGGAGTTTCACTGCTTCTTCTTTCTTCTTCTTGTTCAACCTCCTTGGAGAGGTTCTTCTTAGATCTGAAAGATGATGAGAGTAAACCCATGTTCTTCATCATTTTGACCTTGCTCCTTGCTGTACAACACTTTGGCTTGAAGCCACAGGCTGAGCCAAAGATCTTGCTCTGATACCACTGTAATGTTCCGAATTAGGAACAGCTACACTATTGGGAATAATATGAGTTATTACCAATGTGGAGCTACATAAATATGTCATATACGATGCAAAATCACTTAACCTTCAATAAAATATGCAGCAGCTACTTTATACGGCATTTTATAAGGAAAAAGGTGGGGAAAAGTGAGGATTTAGGCCCTAAAACGTGTGCATTTAGAGATCTTCGTAAAAATAAGATGGGAAAGCAGTTGGATCTGATAGCTAGAGTTATGAGGTACTCCCATGTCGAATTTCAGAAAAAAAAAATAAGTTTTTCTAAGTTAAACAGTTCCTCCTTTCCTAACTTGGCTAGAAAACCCTGATTTCCCATGACTAGAAGTATGCAGAAATTTTACTAAAGCATGTGAGCGTGATTTTTTGAAGGGTTTGACTGAAATAAGGTTTAAACATTGAAAAATAATATTAGAGGCATATCTCATACATTTTACAGAAGAAGAATGAAAGAATATAGGAGAAATCCTCAGAAAAGAGGTGCTACAACCATGTTAAAAGACTGCATAACCATGACAACGTTATTTTTAGGGTTGAAGCAGCAGTTTATTGATTCTTCAGATCTAGATCATATCTGTACATAAAAATATGGATCCAATACAGATCGATGTACAAGAAGGGCTGATCTATACATTCCCCTTGGGGATTTGCTCAAAACATGAAGCACCGGAAGTAGATCTGAGATCTAAAACTTCAGATCTATAGAATGATTCAGAATTTTTGAATAATACAAGTAAATATCAGATCAGATCTGAAACAAACATGGATTGGATGGCCAATCCATGGATCACCACAGTGAGAGGAAGAACCCCAACACTCAATATCTCTCCTCCAAAATGCTGGCAAAGCACCCTGCAGCTGTAGATCTGAAAATAACGCTATCCTAGGGAGAGGAACAATGTTGTAGCTTCTAATAATGATTTCTCCTGATGCCAAGATGTAGATATAAATTTAAATTAGCTAATGAACTCTTCCAGGAGGTTAAAAGACACACTCACTGAGAAGAGCCATTGCTATCATCTAGATCTAAGCAAATCTAGTCTTCCACTTGTTGCAGCTCACAAGACAGCTCAACCCTCAACATGAGTAGCACTGTAATGTAAGGTGAAGCTTGGCCCAAGCCTGATAGTGGACTATTTTAGCACAATTCTCCTCCAAGAGCTGCTCAAGGAAGGAGGTGGGATTCCTGAACAGGAATGCCCAACAAGGGATTTCTAGCAGACAATTCCTTGTGAAATAATAATCTTCAACAACCTTTTCCTTGTTGCCCTCCTCTTCCTTTTATAAGTTAGGAGTCTTGCCAAACCCTAAACCACCTTGAATCACTTAACCCTTTTCACATTAGATCCTCCTTCTAGAACTATGTTGTCCCTCAAAGAGGTTCAATGCATCTAGACTGCACTGTTTGACTTGGTCAAAGATGACCCATTCTTGTGATTTAACCCATTCACACTTACAAGATATAATTTACATAGCCCAGATATGTATTTTTTCACATATGCATTGATTTATTCTTGGTTTTCAGGAGTTTTACATGTCCTCCTTTATAATTTATTCATCAATCATGAAATGCAAAAATAAACAAGGCAAAATTAATGTTCCAATTAGCTGAAGCTAATTTAGGAACATTACGAATTCAAATTAGAGTTAAGGTTTATAATTCCATCAATTTGAGTTTTATTGATTGATAAAGCCTTGAACTATGCAATTTAAGAGAAAGGCCATGGTTCAAATGTCTATGCAAACATATCTTTAAAAAACTATAATATGTTATACTTGTATTTACATTAGTAGTCGAAATCAAGGTTATCTCTCCAAGTCAAAAATTATATATTTTATTTTCTAAAATTTGAACTAAATATTCAATAAAAAATTCTTTTAATATAATTATTACTTAATAAAAAATACATTTATTTTACTTTTAAAATTGGTATAAAGACACCAAGGCCTAGTTAAACCATTGGGATATCGAAGAGAATGTTGCATTGCAAAACATTAATAACATTAAAAAAATTGTTACTTCTAAGTTCAAAGAAAAAATATGGTGCGAGAAAGATCTAGTAGCTAAAATAAAATTAAGGTATTATAAGGAGGTCATCAACCCCACCTTAGAAGATCAAAAGTATCTCTCTGTTTTAACTAGCTCAAAGAAGAAAATTAATATAGCCAAGATGATAACGAACTCTCATGAGCTCCATAGTGAAACAGGTCGTTGGACAGTTCCTAAAACTCCATGGATGGAAAGGATCTGCCATCTCTGTGAGAATATGAACATCAAGGATGAAAATCACTTCCTTTTAGAGTGCCCCACGTACAACCACATTAGAGCTCAATTTCATAATCTTTGTTGCAACACTGACCTTCCTAGCCTTTTAAGAAGTCAAAATTATACTGAGCTCGGGAGGCTTCTCTCCAAGATTTTTGAGCATAGGAATAAAATCTTAAATCAAATTAAATAACTCTTTTCTTTAGGTCCGATAGACCAAAGATTGGTCTCAGTGGACGTTAACCATCATCATCATCATCAATTAAAATTAAATATTCAATCAAATTTTTTAATATAATTATTAATTTATAAAAAATTATTGATATGACAAGAATGTAAATTGCATTAATAAAGGTAATGATTGCAAAATCACAATTTACGATGTGTTGTGCAATAAGATGCTGAAATTCTCATCCAATAATAGCAAAGATTAATACTAATAATTGTTTTGGTACAAAATTAAAAGAATAATTTATATAATTTAACTTTATTAAATAAATACAAATTTAATAGATCAAGCCTAACTAATTGGAGTAAGTGCAATACCTATTGAGATGTTGAACAATTCTTAAAATATAAAATTGGTTACTTCTATGACAATAAAAAGGTTGAAGATGAAAATCATATCTCTTAAATATGTTATATAAGCATCCATATTAAATTTTATTTTCACTTTAAAAGACATACTAAATTTTATTTTTCAAAATATTTATTTTTTCTAGAGATGATTTGCAACTTAAATAAGACATATGTTGTAGTAACACCTTAGATGACATGGTCCTATCTTCATGTAGCAACATTCTGCCTTCCTGGGAGAGCGACAGAGTGCAGAGCTAGGGTTTGCAGGGCAAGAAGGCTTGGTGGCGCAACGACGGTTGCTCCAGGGTGTGCACTAGGCAGGAATGTGGGAGCAGTAGGCTCTTTCTCAGACCTTAGGAGAAGGCGGATGACGTTTATGGGTCAATCGTCGGCTCGAAACAAATTCTTGAAGCTGGCAGCTACAACGATAGATCGGGATAATCGACCCTTCTCTAGCCGCTATGGAGTTGAAGCAGGCCTTATCTGGAAGGTCGTTTCTTGGCCTCAAAAAACCAGTCCCACCAGCAATGAGACTATCCTGAGGCGATGGTGGTTGTCTCTCAATGGAGGAAGAGAGGCAAGGGAAGAAACTCTTTGCGGGTTTGTAGTTGCGGCTGGATGCGACATCCTTCAGATTCGCAGAAGAGATCACAGCAGAGGGTCGGCGACAGAGGGTCCTGCCTCTAGGTCCGGTTTCAAAGAAATCTTTCGGCGCAGACTAGGAAATCCAACAATGGGTATTTCTCTTTCCAATTATGTGTTTGATTCTTCATTGTTTCGCTTTAATCATTTATAGTAGGTTAAGAGGATGGAGTCCCTGACTTGGTAGTATAGTAGCGGAGGGGTTTGAGACCTGATGCTTACCTCTGCAGCATAGAGACTTGGCTAGGGGTGAGGCAGCGCCTGTCCTGGGTTTTACTCTGTTCTCAATCCCAGCAATTCCGAGACAAATCAAAAGCTCGGACAGCAGAGCCCGCTTGGAAAACCCCAGTCCACACACACGAGTAGGGGTCAGTAATCCCCAACCTAGTTTCCAAATCTTCATTAAAAATTTCGATGGGAAATCGAAAACCTTCTAGGTACAGGAGGAGGATCTGGTCACCGATCTGAAGTATACGATTCAAAAGGTAACAATGATCCCAGCCACAAAACAAAGCCCGATCTATTCAGGAAAGGCCCTACAGGAAGATACCTGATTAAAAGATTACCACATACAGAGAAATTCTTCCATTGTTTTGAACCTCAGACTCAAAGGAGGATCTTCATGAGTAAAAACATCTTCCAGAACTGAACAGAACAGATCAACAGGACCCATGAGGGGAGCCAATACAGCCAAAGCTGGCACCTCAAATGGGCCCTCATATAGGAATATCTTGCAGGGGGGAAACACAGTACCAACAACTTTAGAAGCAGTTGAGAACACTCCCAAACCTTACATTGTGGAGCAACTGAATTGTGTGCTAGAATTGACCATTAACGTATCAGAAATAGACATGCATCACTCTACTTTTGAATCATAGGCAATAATATGCAGGTTTAACTGTTTTTGGCCCAAACCAATGGAGCTCTTCCATTGGATTTTTACCAATTGGACTATGGATTGTGATATCCATCTATGCTCCAAGGGGTATTTTATTGTCAAATTCACATCTACAGAAGCCAGAGATATCATTCTCAGGGCCAGACCCTGGTTCTAGGGATCTACTGGACTATTCATTACTCCCTGGTTCCTTGATTTCGACGCAAACACGATGGAGATCACCAGAATGTCGGTATGGGTGCAGCTATATAACCTCCCACTCCATTTCTGGAACGAACTCGTTCTACAAGGCATTGGCAACACTATTGGGAGATACATCAAAATAGATATCCAAAGGTTGGAGTAGAGAATCTTCACTTTCGCTCAAATCTGCGTTGAGGTGGACCTCAGCAAAGGGTTACCAGAAAGCATACAACTGATCCATAACCAAAAAAAGTGGAAGAAACATTTGGACTATGAAAATACAACATTTAGGTGCAGAATATGTAGGGAAACGGGCCATTTACAAAATACATGTCCGGATGGCAAAAGAGAGAACATGAAAAAGAAGAAGACAGGGAAAGCATCCAAGGGATGGAAATTCCCCTCAGGTGGTCTTGAGCAAGAAAGAGAAGATGAAGGGGACATTCCCCTTCAAAACGAAAGCACACAAGCAACATCCAATCCAGGGGTTCCAGACCAAGAAGTACAAGACCCAATTCTATCAAACGACGCGCCTCTGAAGACGCAAGCCTCGAGGGACTTCCCACCCACCGAGGATGCCTCTGTGATAAGTACATGAGTGAATAAAAGATCACATGTTTCAGAAAGCTCGGACTCCGAGAAATAAAACTCCATGAGGGACAATGAGTTGGCCTTGGTTCCTTCTTCCCTGCATTCAGGGACTTGGCAGATAGTTCAAAAGATAAAAGGAAAGCATGAAAAGCCCAGCCCTGCTGGAAATCTGTAAAATATTTGGGTAGCCTCTCTAAAATAACAAGTGTGCTTGAGCATATGGGCCCTTTGGGCATCTCGAATGCTTAATTGCATCTGCAAATGTAACTTTTCATTAATCATTAATAGAAAATTGCTGATTTTTTCCCTGGAAAAAAAAACACCTTAGATGACATGAGAGCTTGTAGTTAAGCATTAGATCAAGTAATACTAATAATAAATTAGTTAAACTAAAAAACAAATAATAATAAAACAATTCAATTCAATTTATTTTATTTTATTTTATTTTATTAATAAAATTACAAACAATTTTTTTGGAAAAAAATCATAATATTTTTCAGAAAGAAAAATACCCTAGTTTATATTAATGTACCAGGAACAAACATCAAAGTCTTACAATGTATTACATGAAACTCCACTTCCATTGTTACTGAAAATGTCAAATAGTCATCACAGTACGAGCATAATCAAAAATAAAAAACACAGTCCGAAATCTTGCTAGATTATAACATAGAAACTGTAGCCCCGGCCCCAGAAGGGCCCAGCAAAAGACAGAAAAAAGATCTACTGCATAGCTCATAAAAAAGGAACAACATGTTTTACTATAGATATATCAACACATATTAAAACTGAAATCTAATGAGATTGCCTCCCTGAATCTCACAGAACTTATATGATAGGGACTGAGTCTTCCGCCTGAAGACCCTGTGCATTATATAGCTGGTAGTTCATCTTTCCAGAAGCAACCTTCAGCCCCAGCTTTGACAGAAAATCTGCAACAATATTCTTTTCACGATAAATATGTTGATAAGTAATACCTGCAAAAACAGTCTTTAAGTTTTCAATTCTATGCAGCCAATGTGATAGAGGGCCCAAGTTAATATTTGCATTGTGATTCATATGGTCGATCAGGGCCTTTGAATCACCCACAATCCAGATGTGATCTTCACCGAGAAAATATGCCCACCACATAAGGCCCCATAAGGCCATTATTTCCGCTTTCATATTTGTCCCAAATCCACCATTCCAGAACAACTTATAATGACATCCTGTAGAGATACGCCACCAGACTCCACATCCACATATAGACTTCTAAGCCGCCCCATCAAAATATCCAACTGGATATTGAAACTGAAATGGGGCAAGTCTTTTTGATAGATCTTTGGTAGGCTTCTCCATTCAATTTATGCTAGCCCAGTCCATATATATTTTGTTTACAATGTCTGCCGAATTCACACATCGACCCTCGAAAATTTTCTTGTTTCTCCCACACGAGAGATGCCAATGAAACAGGATTGGAATAGGCCACAAGCTTTTGCCCCTTTTCATCCACCATTGCAAACATTCCTTCGTGCCCTCAAATTGTGGGATCTGTATTTTTAAGCATTCAATAAGTAGTTGTAGGGTCTCTTTTGCAAATGGGCAGGAATAAAATAGGTGCTTATTATCTTCTTCATTTGCGCCACATAGGATACAAAATCCAGGCCCTTGCCACCCCTTACGTTGTAGGTTCCTCCAGGTCAAGTTTTTGTCATTCTTTACCAGCCACAAGAAAATAATCATTTTTACAGGAACATCTACCTTCCATAAAATCCCAAACCAGCAGTCTTGTACCATTTCCATATTTTGTTCTATAAGAGAACTATATAATTCTTTTACTCTCGGCCCCTTTTCATAGTTAGAGCCTGCCCATCTTAGTAGGTCCCCTTCTCACATTTTGCATAAGCCTTGCCTTCTCAGCATGTTTAAATATGCATCCCATGCTTCTCCCCATCTGCCATAGAGTCCTAGGTTCTCCTTTTCCTTCCAAATCGGGATATCACCCTTCCACTCAACAATTAATTGGCTAAGGTAAAGGATCCCTTTCTGATTTAAAAAAAGTTCCAAACCTTCTGGAAACTGAAGATTTTTCCGGATCCCCGTCATATTGATGCTCCCAACCAAGATTTTTTTTTCTGTTGCCGAACTACCACATCAGGTGTTGTTTTAAAACCGGCCACAGTTTTCCAAATCCCTTCCAGATAGCAGAACAACCACTCCCAAATTTCCATCCCAAGACAAACAAATCCTCTAAAGAAGCCCCTCCCAAGTATTTTTTATTTATGATATCCTGCCAAGACCCTCCGAAATGAAGACTTCTCCACATTGATTTCAGCAAGAGATAATTGCTAAAATTTCCCAAATCCAATAGCCCCCATCCCCCTCTATCCTTGGGCATGTTAACTGATCCCACCTTGCCAAATGAATGCCCTTTTTCTTTTCTCTACCCCCCCAGATGAAGTTAGCCATCAATTTTCGGATCTCATACCTGATCTTCTTTGGTATAGTATACAAATGTCCCCAGTAAACATATAAATGTTGTAGCACAGCTTGTGACAGGATTAATCTTCCACCCTTTGAGAGCCATTTATTATACCATACATTTAATTTCTTGTCATATTTTTGTAGTAGCCACCTCCAGTCATCTGTAGTGTAGCTCATTGCCTTCATACGGAAACCCAGGTATGTAAATCCATCATAAAGCGATGCACTATTAAAACCAAACAGCATAGCCATCTCTTCCTTATACCTCTCACTTCCTTTCGCAAAATAGATACAAGATTTCACTTCACTAATGACCATACCTGTTGCCCTACAGAACACTGAGAAAATCTCTTTCAAAGTCACCCACCCATTAAGAACCAGCATACCAAAAATTAAGATATCATCCACGAATAGACTGTGAGTAGGCTTCAGGTGTGGACTGATCTTTATCCCCCGGAACGAGTTCATATTTCCTACCCTGCTAATCCGACGACTCAGTGCATCCATAACCAAGATAAAAAGCAGAGGGGACAAGGCGCATCCTTGTCTTAAACCCCTCCCTATCATAAAGAATTTGGTAGCTGAACCATTGATTATGATGGCCATGGATACCCTAGAGACACAGCTCATAATCCAAGCCACTGCTCTAGTGCCCAAACCGATCCTATGAAGCACCAGTCTCAAGAATATCCAGTCCACCCTATCATAAGCTTTATTCAAATCGATCTTCATAACAACAGCATCCATATTTTTGAGCCCAATTGTATGGATTACCTCTTGTGTCAACCCAACTGTGTCATGAATATTCCTATCCTTTAGAAATCCAGCTTGTTTCGGAGAAATAAACCTAGATAGATTTCCTTTCAATCTATGTGTTATTACTTTGGAAATTATCTTATAAAGTGTATTGCACAGAGATATAGGTCGATAATCATCAAAGCCTAGCTTCCCCGATCTTTTTGGGATAAGTACAAGGAAAGTAGAATTTACAGCCCCCTGGATCTGCCATGAAGTCCTGACGTCCTCCACCATCTCTGTTAGATCCTGAATGAAATCATCAATAAAATGTAAAAAGAATTCCGGAGTCGAGCCATCTGGTCCTGGGCTTTTGTCCGCCGTGAATGAGCTTAGGATACCCCTTACCTCTTCACAAGTCACCGACTCCATGAACCTCCTATTATCTGCCTCGTTAAACATCACAGGATATTCTGCTATCATTTCCATGTGGTCCTTGGCCAATACTGTATCTGTTTTGGCAAAAAAAGTTTGAAAATATTCAACAGCCGCTTTTTTGATCTCAGAGTTCCTGTATAGAGTGTCACCCCTATCTTTAATTTCCCATATAGCATTGTCCCGCCTTCTACCCGAGGCGAACTTGTGGAAAAATTTGGAGTTTTTATCACCCGCCTTTAGCCATACAGCCCTACTTTTTAATCTCCAATCTACCTCTTCTTTCAGAAGAATATTCCTGTATTCTGTCTCCAAATTTTTCAGGTCCTCCCAGTAGTTGTCATTTTGAATACCATCTACCACCTCAGAGTATATTCTCGCCCTTTCTGCAATTATATGTTTGGCTCTCTGCCTGATCTCCCTTTTCTTCCTGTGGTTCCATCCTCGGACCTCCTTTGTTAGTCCATTTAAAGTATTTGTGAGATGTTCAGTAGCTGATATACCCGACCTTCTAAAATGCATTGCCATAAACCCCTGCACCAGCTTAATAAACTCTGCATCTTCAAGCCACATTCTATTGAATTTAAAAGGATAACCAAACACCTTCTCCTCCAGGTCCCATACCAAAAGCAGAGGTCTATGATCAGAAATCGTAAGGTCTACTACCTCCACATCCACGTTCCTGATAGCCATCCTGAAATCCATACTGATCAAGATTCTATCAATACGTTTCCCAATAAAATCCAGACCTTTCCTCCCATTTATCCATGTTGGACAATTTGTAGTCAATGGGATATCAATTAAATCCGAGTTTATCAACAATTCCTTTATGTCCCTGTCACGAGGATCTGTCTGCCCTTTGTCGCCCCAGATTTCATTAGGAGAAAAAGAGCAGTTGTAATCCCCTGCCATGATGAGGTTTCTCAGCAGAAAAAAGCCACAATCCTCCAAATGTTGCCAGAAGTTCAGCTTGTTATAATACAGAGCATAGATATTTATAATGTGAATCTGAGGTTTGAATCCCCTACAAAAACCGGTTAATACGATGCCTCTCGGGAAACCAAATGCAGAAAGCTCAAAAATACTTGGGTTCCACATCACTGCACAACCACCCGATAATCCGACTGCGTCAGTCATCACCAGGGACCAATTTGGAAATAGAGGTCGCAAAAAAGCAGATGCACGGACCGCATCAGACATGGTTTCTTGAGCCAAAAAAATATCAAGCTTAAAGCTTAACAAAAAATTCCTAAGGGACAGAAATTTTGCATGCCCCCCCAGACCCCTAATGTTCAGAGAGACCATCTTCATCAAGGCACTTCATCTGCAGGGGTAATTTCTCTAAGAACCCGCCCAATCGCCTGTGCCACAGGAACGTCACGGAAGTTATCAGCATATAGACCCAACTCAGGAAAGAGATTGCATATCTTTTTCTGTTTCCCCCTTCCTCGGCGTATGGTGACATTTTTGCGGGAGGGAGGACTAACAAGAATTCGTGACGGAGAGAAGACAGAGTTAACAATTAAAGGGACTAAACCGGTCTCTGGGTTTGCAAGCAAAAATTCAAGGTCGGTCCCCACAGAATTCCTTGGGGAAACCTCTTCCACATTAGGCACCTCAGACAAGTGTTCCCCCATCAGGAGTCTCCCATTTGGTTCCCCCAAATCACAAATACCCTCCTCTCTCGGGATAAAAAGTCTGGGTTTGGACAATGACACCAAGGATCCGTCTGGTATCACCGGGTTGTTCAGAGACAACACTGAGGATGAGTGGTTGGGGTCCCAAACCCCTCCCGCCACAACATCTTCCGGGATGGCACAATGTGGGGTTAAAGACCCACCCGGCAACATATCAATTTCGCCAGACAACACCTGAATCTCAGACTCCTTCCTCATCTTATGCCCATTCTGAAATCCTAAATGCTCATTATCTGAAACTTTTAAAGCATAGACCCCTTCTAAAACATTACAGTGATCTCTTTCATCATTATTACATGTATCCAAAACAGAGATTCTAGATGAGGGGAGAAAAAGCTTACCCGTCGCCTTTCCGACAACCACAGGGATAGAAATGTCATCAGTCCTCCGCTCCGAAGAAGTCTGATCTTCCTTGGCCTTCGACCCATCCTTTTCCATGCTGAACATTCCCTTCTAATATGACCTGGCTCATGACACTGGAAGCACCGAAAAGGAATATTCCAATAATCAAGCGGTTGTCTGTGCACCGTTCCATCCCATTGAAGTTTTATTTTTATTTTTATTTTTTTTTTATTTTTTATTTTTTATTTTTTTTTATTAATATACCTATCCGAGAATAGAGATGCCCTGTAATAGTTGTGGTTCAACTGTGATAATGAAGTGTGCAACCTAGCAAATGTACTTCGATGGAAAGGGTTTTGTGTGGTTGATCCATAACTGTGGATTTATGGATGACCCAAAAACCATGATGAACAAAGATTCAAGGATAGAGATAATTTGTAGTGTTTGTGGGCCGACTATGATACTGATAGTGTTAAGCCTAGAAAATGGACTTCTGACGACAAGAATTTTGTGAAGCTAACCCATAACCTTAATGAACTATGGTTCGACCAGAAACTGTTCCTCGGAGAAAAAGTTGTCGGCCCAAGTCCAAGTGTCTTGAAAAGTTCAATTACCTATAAGGGAGGTTTGTTGCATCAGGGTCTCTAGTCAAACTTGGCAGTGCTACATCACTTAATCCATATGGATTTAGACCTGTAACTAGTATTGATGCTGGGTTCACTGTATTCTGATGTCCAATAAGTGGTGAGTTGACAAGCCCATGACCCAATCCACCATATTGTGATTTACATCACCTTTATCCTTCAAATCAGGAACTTGCCCCTTGTTTGTGGTAACTTTCTGCTTTTTTTCTTCAACTGCTAATTTACCAAAAAGTTGATGCCCATCTATTGATTTAACAGGATCTTCCAGGGCTGGATTCGCTTATTCTTTCCTTGGGACTTGCCAGTTTTTTTTTCTCCCAAAACCACAGAGCCTTCTTCAATGTCTCCATAACGAGAGAAAAAAGTTGGTCATTCCAGCAGGTTGCATGTCTTCAAGAACATTACCCACATAGATCCTCCTTAAGCCAGGATCTATTGTCCCTGGTTGAAAGGGATTAACTGGTTGTATGGTCTGTACAGGTAGCATGGGTGGAAGAAGGTATTGTTGGAGCTGAAAGGGATTAACTGGTTGTATGGGCTATTGAAGGAGTTGGTTCAGTTGCGTTTGCTGCTACCCAGCAGCAGCCAGATTACAGACAGCCATTCTACCACCAATCATCTTACTGGGTTCTTCCAACGCACTCAAGGCACAATCAGCAGGTTTATATGTGATGAATCCATATCCCTTGTTCTTACATGTGGTGTTGTCAGTGAAAACAACTGCATCTCCGATTTCTCCATGCTCGGCAAAGATTGATTTGAATGACTCGAAGGTAGAATCATACAGAATCCCTCTAACAAAGAGCTTCTTTAAAGACATATCCAGATCCGTAATTTTTCTTACCTAATCAAGAATATCAGAACTGTTAGTAAAGCTGGTTTTAGAATATCGAAAAGTTGTTCTTTAGTTAAAATGCCCAATAGCTTGGCAGCGACTTCTTCTGTGATTTCTGGAGTGTTTGAATCCTCCAATTTTCGCTTCTTCCCTTCGCTTTCGAGAACCATTTTCTTCAGGAAACTCTCCAGGCCTCAAACCCAAAGCACCTCGACCCTTCGGAATTCCCATGGCGTACCCATCCATGATAGCGGCAGCACCATAACCAGTACCTGTACCAATAACATGATCTTTCGTCTTACACCCCCCGTGATCTCTGCAGAAAAGGCCTACCATGAGCAGATCTCTGTTGCAGAAATTATTAACAGCTCATTCGAGTCGTCCTCCATGATGACAGGTGCGATCTTTGCCAAGGTTCAAAGATCCATGCGCATGATCTCCAATTCGACCAGTGTCGCGGAGCTGTTCTCGAGAATCGATCATAAGTTTGATTTCATGTATGTTCGCGAGGATATGGAAGAGGGTGAATTTTCTGAGGCTCGTGAGGATCTTGCTGCCCTCGAGAAGGATTATGAGGAGGTTGGCCCTGAGTCTACAGAGGGAGAGATTAGCTGGCTGGAAGGTAAGCATGGAATAGCTTGTCGCAGCTCATCTAATTTGGCTAAGCGCATCTGTGCTTGTGCCAAGGGTTCCAAATTCCTTTAATCAGCAGCAGAAAGCTTGGTTTTGAGGCATTAAGCCAAGACTATGGGGTTTGCAGAACGAGTTGGACTTCGAGGCTTTGGCAAGCCTTGTTTGCCAGCCACTAATAAAATTGTTGGTGCCTGGGTTCCAAAGGCAATCTGACAACAGGGAAACAGGGCTATCGTTATTAATATCCATAGGGAAACAGGGCTATCGCTATTAATATCCACAAAATCCAGGCTTGCGGAACTGTCCATTTTCATAAAACCTCCAGAGGCCCAGAACAGAGCAAATTTAATTCACCCTTGTTCAGACGAGGACGACCAACCAAATGAAACGCAGAGTGCATTTCGCCTCCGCTGGGAGGGTAATAACAGTAGAACAGAGAAAACTTTCCCAATTCTGGATCAAGAACGACAAAACGGATATCAAACGAAAGCCAAAAACTGCAAATAGTTCGAATTTATTGTGGAAGGCCCTGAAGTCTTTATTCCATAAACAAACGAAGTAATATTAGCAGATTTGAGAATTTTCGCCCTAGATCATTGAAATCCTGATAGCCATGGAGTCATAACCCGCTCAGACACTATTGATTCGGATCTTTGGGGCAAGATCTGAGAACATAGAGAAGGAAACATAGAGAAAACACTCAAAAAAATTATCACAATAATTACATTATATGTGGACGAATCTGTCTTTTACAAAGTAGAGGAAACACTCAAAACAAATTATCACAATAATTACATTATGTGGACGAATCTGTCTTTTACAAAGTGAGACTCAAAATTGATAGCCCTTGATTTACAATATCAAGGGTAGTTATTATGGGTGGATACATGGGTAACTACTATGGTTGGATGCAACTTTCCATTCGGATCATTCATAGCATTATCTCTCTAGCCTTTTGAACCTATCAGCGCCACCATGAGCTGTGAGCGGGGAAGAAGTCGCCAAGCCAATCAAGGTAGGGGAAGAAGATGCCCTCCAACCACCTTTGACGAGAATTTCGAAGGGGCATTATTCGACAATTCCATTCCACCTCACATCCGACGTAAAGTCCTTGAACTTGAAGCGGAGGAGACCAGTGGTGGACAAAACACACTTTGGTTCCTTTGGAATATTCTTGCTCACCCGCTCAAGGACTAGGAAAGGGATAAATCTTGGGCCACCTGTTGGTTTGTTGGGCTTTCTTCCTTCAACAACCATGCCACAACTTCCCTCTAATGCTTCTCCCATTACTTTGAAATTGACTTCCCTCCCAACATTCCCTCCCCCTCTCCCTCAACTTCCACCTTTTGGTTCCTTTGGAATATTCTTGCTCACCAACTCAAGGACTAGGAAAGGGATAAATCTCGGGCCACCTGTTGGATTGTTGGGCTTTCTTCCTTCAACAACCATGCCACAAGTTCCCTCTGATGCTTCTCCCATTACTTTGAAATTGACTTCCCTCCCAACATTCCCTCCCCCTCTCCCTCAACTACCACCTCCCCTCCCTTGGGCTCTACATCCCCCGCCATCTTCATGCCTTTTGGAGGATGCTCCTCCCCTGCCTGCAAACACTATGATGCAACTCCCCCTCTGGCAGCATCTCAAGTCATAGCTTCATCACTCTCTCCTCCTCGCCCCATTCCGCATGGATGTTATATCATCGAGGAGAAGCAGAAAGAGGAGGTCATTGTCGGCCCTCCCAGTGTAGGGTGTGCCCAACTGTAATAGGTTGGCTCTTCAACAGGTCTTCGTAAAAAATGATCATGCTTCTTCTCGTTTTAATTAGCATAGACAATTTTGTCCCTTTGGCTTCTTTTACGAGGGATGGCACTATGTGGCTTTGTTACACTACAGTTCTCAATTTCAAAATTATGTTTTTCTCATGCTATGTAATGGTTTCCAATTGTATTTTTTGTGCAAGTCTCTCTGGTTTCCCCTCACTAGGGTAGCGAATTCCGATGGTTGATGGGCAAAGACCCCCAAGACCTCTAGTTTGTGTTTTATGCACATTTTTCCGTTAATATATTGTGAATACCTTTGTAAACAAAAAAACAAAAAAACAATTAAAAGAAAAAGTTTTAGTGTTGTATTATATATGTGTGTGTGTGTCATAAATAAAATATTTCTATATCTATATTAAGTAATATGACTTTAATATTTCAATTTTATGTAGAAAAAGATAAAGTGATTCGAAGAAAAAATCACTTTTCCGTATAAGGGAAATATTTAATTTATTTAAGACAATGTCTATTGAATCGTTCGCCGGTATGGTCATTTCTTATGAGAAAATTCATTAAATTTTAGGGTCTCTAGGGTCATTTACATACCTTTTTTTTTCTTTCAAAAAAAATGACTGCGAGAGTGTTTGAATAGTTTTTTTTATGGTGGAAATAGATTCAACGCCATTAAAAACCCATCAACACACAAAATCCTAAAGCTTGATAACTATAATCCAAATTCTCAAAAATTTCCACCATATTTTTGTCAAAATTGTGTCAGAATTTCCATTAGTTTTAGGGAAAAAACATCACCTCCTTAGACTACACTTTTATTTAATTCTCACTGTAAAGTTGATAAGTGATATTTAAAAAATATTAATAACAAAAAAATTCCAATATATATTATAAATAAAATATTTTAGTATGCATGTTATGAAGAATATTTTAATAACATGAGATTACCATTATATATATATATATATATATATATATATATATATATATATATATATATATATATATATATTGTTTTTACTTTTCAATATGAAGGAGAAGTGTATTTAGAAATATAATATTAAAAGTCACGTTGAGTAAATATTTTGATGTTAACTATGTAAATATTATATAAAGTAAATAAAACATAAAAATTTATTACTGTGTCACATCCCATGAGATGTTCATGTTAAATTGTTGCATTTATAATATTTAAATTAAAAAACTATATTTCCAACTCATTTGTTCTTGTAAATTAAAATTTGTATTGCCTCATAAATTCAAAACATCAACATACATTTGCTTTTGTCCATGATTTTCTCAATTCACTGAAGGTGGTCTCAATCTACCACTAGGGAAACCAAATATATTGACCACCTTTTGAAAAATGTCATACCAGTAAAAAATTAACTAAAACTCAATGAGCCTATCAAATAGAAAATTGTAGAAGAAAACATCTTTGGAGAACACAAGAATTTCTAGAGTCTAAGGAGGTCACAAGTGCGGGGTATTTGGAATTGGAGCCTAGTGGAGTTATAGGATTGGAATCAAACTAAAGGTGAGCTAGTTGGGCATCTAAGATTTCCATACATGAATTTTGAAATGTTTGAGGATGTTTGATGTCATTTAGGCCCTAGCAAATATTTTGCATTGTTCCTCTTCCTTCTCCTTTATAACTTTGCTAAGAAAATATTTGAGTTTCCAGTGGAGAGTAATTTAGTTAAGATATTGTTTTTTTCTTCCCCTAGTGTAACTAGGGTTGGTAACCTAGTGGGAAACATCCTCAATTATATATGAGTCTAAAAAAAAAAATATGTTCATCAGTAGGCACAGTTTCAAGACACTGAATCTCTACTTATATCTCAGGTGGAATAACAATGAAATAGATATTCATTGTCTCATGATCATGTGCTTGGGCATGGGTTTGAGTTTGAGGAGCCTGACGACCCTCACCGTTGTGACCACCCTCACCTCCATGGCCACCCCGCCCACCTTGATGGCTACATATGCACTATCGAGACTGGGTGCTCACAATGTATAGAAACCAATGGAGTGACGTGACAACAAGAGAACTAACTGGGGAGGAACATAAAGAGGGATAAACTAGAGGCAAGAAATAAATATCAAGTCTGTAGATAGAGGGAGAGCAATGAACGCAATAGAAATAAAGGGTTAAATTACTATACAAAGCTTCAGGAAATAAACTTAATGCCACCCTCCTTAGACAGAGAAGGAAACAACAACAAAACTTTGAACCATGAAAAAACCCATAATTGAGCTTCCAAAAATAAGGAAAGTCGAGACAAAAGACATTAAGTACCACTAGTAAAGACACTCAACTCATCCTAAGGAGAAGACTGAAGCAAGCCAATTCGAAACCTACCCACCAATATGTAGAGGATTGGCCACACTCCTAAGTCCCTAGTTCTTCCCAATCTGAGAATATTCTATCATAGGAATACCACACCCATTAAATCTTAGAAAATATAACACCACTACCAAAGTTCCACATATGTCTTCAGACTAAGCGAGAACCAAGGTTGAGAGATGAAAAAGCACTGGAGCTATAGAATATTGAACTCTTAATAAAAATCTAAGAAGCTCGAACCACGAACCCACCTACATCAGAGATGGGAAGAACTCTTCATAGCAAACCCTCCTTCGCAAATACTCGGTATCAAAAGATAGCTTGTTTATAGAAACCATCACCTCTATCACATTAAATTTTTTCACATGAAAGTGCATGTGTGGGGGAGAGGGCATGCCACTCCACTCTTAAATGTAGCTTGAGGAGGTGGGATGGTAGTTTCACCCCACAACACCCTGCCCTTCCTCGCTTCTCACCCCTGTCGGGGAAATTTTTTCGTCATCCAAAATTATTTGAAATTAATTATGCTAGTTTGACTAAGCCCCAAGCGGTCTACCAACATCAAAAATTATTCTTCTTTCCTGGCATGCCAAATTGGTCAATAAATACACAAATTTGTTTCCTATTATTTAAGAGTGAGAAGTAATGACATAGTTGATGGATAGAAGCAACACTCGGATGTGGAATATGAGATGTTATAACCTCCAACTCTTAAACAAATTTTGTATTGGAGCTCCATGGATTATTTTATGGGAAGTCATTATAACTAGTTGAAAGTCACCGTCAATATGAAGCTTAGAATAACTAGCTAACAAATTCATCTTTCGGAATCTCTCTAAAACTAGAAACTCTGCAACGTTGATTGTAGTACCACAATAAGCTAGCCCTGAGGGTTAGCTCAATTTATCGAGGTCCTATTGCTAAATCACCTCACCATTGGGAGTTCAAGGGGTTAATTCTCCTCGATGCCCTCAAGGTTAGGCTCTAATTTTTTTGGCCATCGAGATGTGATCCTTCGGGTCAATCTCCCTGGATTTTCCTCAGAAGAAGAAAAAAAAGAGTACCACGATCAGCTGTATAAATCCATAGTACATTGTGACCTTGATAAAAAAAAATTGTTGAGATTCAACAAGATAATGAGCTTAGTGAAAAGAGTCGCCTTCACTAAGTGGGCCCATAGGCTATTTTTGGCGCAAGTCTATTTTTAGACATAGTGATCATATTTCAGAAGTTGCAGGATGCTATTTGTGGATGGTTGGTCAAGTTGGAAAAATAGACGAAATTCCATTTTTAGAATATTGGGCGAAGTCTATTTATAGATCATCAATCTAAAAATAGAAGTGTCGATTATTATTAGCTCTTAATAATAATCCGACAATAAACAACAACTTATTCTCTATAAACTGATTCAAGGTAATGTATTGGAAAAACATATTTCAATGAATTACTAACTAGTCATCGTGGTTCATGCATGGAGGACTCAGTTAGAACTGAAGTGGCAAAGTTATGACAGAGTTGGAAGAGTAATTCATGGAGTTGTATTCAGTTTAACTTAGTTAGACTCAGTTGAGCTATTTGTATCTAGTCTAACTGAATGATACACGAGTGAGAGTGGAGTGAATTAATTAGTTAATTAATTCACAAATAATAACTCATTAATCAAGGATACTATTACAAAGGAGAGATTTGATTTCTTTAGCGGAAACCCTAGACGAAATGTTCTCAGCCTTCGCCCCCTCGGCCCTGTTGAGCCATGCCGCCACCAACACCTCAGCAGGGATTGTAGGCTCTGAGGGATTCATCGTCGCAGATCCATGCGGCCTCTCCTGTCTGATTACGCATAGAATGCAGCCTCAGTTAAACGCAGAACTTAAAGCAATTGTGGACGCGGATTCTGGAGTAGGGATAAATGCATGCGCCGCTGCCTCCCTCTGCCAACGAATGGAGAAACAGAGCAGTTGGGAAAGGGGGTTTCGACTAGCCTCTGCAACCCTTGTCAACTGCACGGCCTTCCGCGATAAAGAGGGGATAAACTTGAGGGCAACGCACATCAGAGTCCAACTCGGGTCACCAGAGCCTTGCCTCTTTGGGGCCGCCTTCTACTCGGCGAGTTTGGCTATCACGCGCCCTGCAACAAAATTTTCAACCGCAGCATTGAAAAGGACTCTAGCCGCAAACCCCCGAGGCTCCATTTTTGGGCTCAAGAGTTGGTCTTCAGGAGTATCCCGCCCTCACGGCCTTTCTCAGCAGAGGCTTGGAGTTGCAGGCAAAAGCAGGGACGCCCTTTGGTGCCACGCAGATCCTGCCTCTAAAAAGAACCCTGCCTCTTTTCAGATCCTTCTCCGGTTACTCTCTGGAAAAACTATTTTGCTTTGGGTTTCCTCTTCAGATCTAATTCAGAAGCTTAAGCTTAACCTGGAACAACGGACTGGAATTCCATCGATTCAGCAAAGACTTCTATTCCAAGGTAAACATCTTGAAGATCTTCTCCCCCTTTCTGCTTATAACATTTACAGAAATTATTCCATTGTACTTACCCTTCGCTTGAGAGGTGGTGCTGTCGGACAGTCTTCTTCAGCCCCTAACTTCTCCTATAAAGAAGCTGTTCACTCTCAGAACCCCAAATCCTCTGCTGCCTCCAAACCCCAGCCTTTTCTGGTTGACAAGCTGGATGAAGCACCTTCTGTTGAGGTCTCTCTTCCATCTGTCGCAGAAGATCTTCAAAAATATGCAGAGAGAGCTATCATTTGCAGATTTAATGGGCTTTGGCCGCGAACCAAGGAACTCTTTGATTGGATCTACGATACCTGGACCAGCAAGTGCCTCATTAGCTGCTGCTCACGAGGGTTCTTCATAGTACTGTTCGATCATGCAAAGCATTATGAACAGGCCTTACAGAAAGGTCCCTGGTTTTTTGGAAATGTTGGGCTCTTCCTAACCCCATGGTTCCCAGATTTCGACCCTGCAACAGCTACCATCACCAGGACCCCTATTTGGATCAGGCTGCCCAACCTACCTGTCCATCTATGGCAGCTGGCAGTGTTCAGGCGAATGGGCGATACCTTGGGACGCTTTCTCGATGTAGATTATGAAAGGCCACTTCATGGCCTCTACACATATGCCAGAATGTGCGTGGAGGTTGACATCAGCAAAGGCTTGCCCGAACAAATTATCCTCAAGGTCGGTGATCATGTTTGGACTCAGTACTTAGACTATGAGAACACTGCATTCCGTTGCCGCCACTGCAACCAAACAGGGCATCTGCAGAACTCATGCCCCACTCTTACAAAAACAAAGACTAAAGGAGATTATATAAAGTCCAAATCCAAAAAATGGACTCCATGTACCCCGCCGCCTGCTGCAAATTATGTTTCCTCGAGCTCTGATGATGATGGGAGTGAGACAGATTCAGACCTTGATCCTTAGACTCAGAAACTGTCCACTGATGCTCCCAAGCATCCCCCTGACACTACAGTCACTCAGAAGCGTAGTCATGAGTCCGCCTCCTCCGATTCAGATAAGGAGGCCCCTCTTCTGGAGAACTCTAGTCTTCAAATTGTCCCAGCGCAAACTCACCAGGATGGCTGGGTCAAAGTCAACAAAAAAAAAGGGAAGAAATTCCGTGTAGAAAACTCTACCAATTCTGGGTAGAAGTCGATTCCTTCTTGTTCTTTAGTCGCTTATTGCTGCTCCTCGTTTGTCTCATCTCTCTATCCGGGAACTGAAGTTGATATTTTATCATTTCCGGTTGGCCGTGTTTTTGTCTCTCTTGAATGTACTTTCTCATGTACCATATTTCCACTTAATAGAATTATTCCAATTCAGAAAAAAAAAAAAATAACTCATTAATCAACTGAATAATACAACAGTTATCTACAGTGCATGTCAGTTCCAGTGGAGACCCAGTGGAGAGATATGTGAAAGGGCAAGATGGACTATCTGTTGTGACTATAGTGATGCATTGATTGCACCACACACACATTGGAGTTACCAATGAGGATTGCACAGTCAAGGCAAGGGTAATTCGAATTCATTCAAAGTTATTCTTCAACAGGGATTGCGCAGTGGAGGTAGGCTAGCAGGAGGGCAGAGATCGATGCATGGATTTTCAGATTTCTTCTATGTTAGTGTGTGACGATTGATTGTATTGAGAGCTTGATGTACTAATATTTGTATGAGATTGCTACATGATCTCCATGATACATAATATATGATAGTTGGGGTTTTCAGCTCTAGGCTTTCCCGTTAAAAAACTGTGTTATGTGCGATTGTTTTTATTTATGCTTCACATGTTTTTGCAATTAATTTTCCAAAAGATTAACAGTGGAATGATTTTGTATTTTGCAAGAAGTTAAATATTGTGAGATCAGGGGAATATGGATGTATGCATGCTTAGTTTATACTAATTTCTACATGGTATCGGAGCAGTGTTAATTCTTGAAGATTGCAATTGTGAAGAATTGTTGAGTTTGTGCTGGTGGACAATTCGAATTTGCGACAGAAAATTCTTGGTGCAGAAGTTGACTATACATTGAAATGTCTTTCAATGGGTTGTGATTGGAGTATGCCCTTGATGGGAGCTATAATTACATATCCTGGAAGGATAGGATGGAGGCGGTGTTGGACGATAATGGACCGAAGTAGTTCATCGATAGCGATGTTCCTAAGCCGGGATCTAGCGATGCTGCATTACTTGACGCATGGCAAAAGAATATAGCAAAGACAAGAATAATTATGTTGGAAGGTGTGAAGGACCATATTGTGTCCAGCCTTTTCAGGAAATCCACTCCATTCTTATTGTGGAAGGCTTTCACAGATTTGTTCCAAATCAGAAGCGACCAGAGGAAGTTGGCTCTTAAAGACAAGATTAGAAAAATAAAAATGGAGAAGGGCGATAGTATTCCAAAATAACTCACGAAGTTTGTCCACTGCAAGGATGAAATAGGAAGTGTGGGGGTTACTGTTGATGATGAAGACTTGGTGAGCTTGGCTCTCCTTGGGCTTCCAAAGAGTTGGCATAGCTATGAAGACTCTGTCGATGGATGGGAGAAACTGCCGGGATAGGAACGACTTTGGTCGGATCTTATGCAGGAAGAGATAAGGCAGGGTACCAAGGATGGCTCTTCATCAAAGAATTAAGATGAAGAGAATTGCGCTTTGGCTGCCAAAGAAAGGAAATGGAAGGGGAAGAAATTTCCTTCAAAATTTGAAGCTAAAGGCAAGAAGCAGGATTTGTCCAAGGTGAAGTGTTTTCACTGTCACGAACATGGGCATTTTTCCACTAACTGCCCACAGAATAAGAAGAACAAGAAGGCTTCTTGAGCTGCAGCTGGAGAGGCCTTAGCCTCACATTTTGAACTTGATTTCTCTTTGATCGCATGCTTGGTTTTAAGCTATATGGGATCTGTGTGGTATCTTGATAGTGGTGCGTCTGTCCATATGACGAGATACAAGGAGTTTTTTAGTGACTTGGAGGAGAAGGACCTCCAGATGCATATAGAGATGGGCGACGATGGTTGATACAGTGCGACCAGAATTGGGACCATTACCTTTGAGAGGGAGTCCGGTAATCCATTCATGTTGAAGGATGTTATGCATGTTCCAGGTCTGAAGAAGAACTTGGTCTCGGTCGCAATGTTGGAAGACAAAGGTTATGATGTTGTTTTCAGTGAGGAAAAAGCCTTCCTTCGACATAAAACAATGGGTCAAACCAAGAAGATAGGGATTCGAGTTAAGAATCTCTACAAGTTGGAGGTAGATGGTTGCACTGGAATGGTGGGCAAAGCAAAAGAAGTGGTGAGCTGGGATGAGGGCGAATTATGGCACAGGATATTGGACCATCTTCACCATGGCGCTTTGAAGATTTTGTAGCAGATTTCTACTGGACTTCCCAAGGGTCATATCAGTGCAAGGGATGTACTATGGGTAAGTTTATGAAGACCACCTTTCATGAGAAGGAGAACCATGCTTTGGTGATCCTGGAGAGAATTCACATAGACGTGTGTGGACCTTTCTCGGTTGCTTCAACAACAAAACACAAGTATTATGCCATATTTGTTAATGACTATTCTCGTAGCTGTTGGATCTTATTCATGCAGAAGAAGAGTGAAATGTTCTCAAAGTTTTGTCAGTTTAAAGCATTGGTGGAGAAGGAGTTGGGGAAGCAAGTGAAAGCTCTACGGAGCGATAATGGTGGTGAATACATCTCGGGAAAATTCAAAGACTTCTGTAGCAAAGAAGAAATTCGAAGAGAACACATAGTGCCTCATAACCCACAGCAGAATGGGGTCGCGGAGAGGAAGAACAGAACGATCGTGGGTGTTGCACGAGCTATGCTGCATGACTAGGGCCTACCAATGCACTTGTGGGCGGAAGCATGCAACACTGTGGTTTATGTGCAAAACCGTTGTCCTCATAAAGTACTTGGCATGAGTACACCTGAAGAAGCTTTTACTAGTAAGAAGCCTGATATTTCTCATTTGAATATTTTTGGCTCATCTGTTTACATTCATGTGACAAAGGACGCCAGGAAGAAGCTGGAGCCGACTCCAGAAGTTGGGATATTTGTGGGGTACAAAGAAACACCCCATAATTATCGTGTGTATTTTCCAGACAGTCGGATGACTGTGGTGTGACGGGATATAAAATTCAATGAGGTGAAAGCCATGAATTTGTTGCTTGAGAGGGAGCTACACTTTCATGCAGAGAAGGAACTTCTTGTTCCCAAAGATGAGCCTCTAGATGTCGATCAGCCACAGGAGGAGATTCATGGAGTGGAGGAGTCCACTCATGCAGAACCAAACATCAGACAATGCAGAAAGCGTATCACAGAAGTTGAGAGACTGAAGCTTGATGTGGCACAGAATGTAGGAGTCCCTACATCACAGCGCAGATAGAGAGAGTCACCTGACCGATTTACTGGATACATGGCTCTTATGAGAAAGTGTATCGTGACATAGCCATATTATTTTGAATAAGCAGTGCAGGAGCCCACATGGGTAGATGCCATGGTGGAGGAGTATGACTCCATTGTCAGAAACAGTGCTTGGGATATTGTTGCAAGGCCGGTGGGAAAATCAATTGTAGGATCAAGATGGATATACAAGGTAAAGCAAGCTGCTGATGGGAGTGTCGAGAAGTATAAGGCAAGATTTGTTTCCCAGGGCTTCTCACAGATCGAGGGGATTGATTATGAAGAAACCTTTGCACCTATCACACGGTATTCTTCCATAAGGACCATCCTTTCTCCCTCAGTGCAGATGGGTTGGCACATTCATCAAATGGATGTGAAAACTGCATTCCTTAATGGGATCATTGAGGAAGAGGTGTACATTAGGCAGCCTGAAGGATTTGAGATCTTCAGTAGTGAGTCGCATGTGTGCAGGCTCAAAAGAGCGTTGTATGGGCTGAAACAGGCACCTCGTGCTTGGTACACTCAGATCGACAGCTATTTCACTGGACTTGGCTTCACCAAGAGTGAGGTGGATGCAAACTTGTACCAAATTGTGGTGGGGGGTAAGCTTTTAATTATTGTTCTTTATGTTGATGATTTAATACTAATGGGTGATGAGCAGTTGATACACTCATGCAAGGAAGATCTTGCAAAGGAGTTTGAGATGAAGGATTTGGGCCTCCTTCATTATTTCCTTGGATTGGAAATATGGCAGCGGGAAGGTGAAATGTTTGTGTCTCAAGGAAATTATGCTCGGGAGATACTGTAGAAGTTTCACATGCAAGGCTGCAAGCCTATTGACACTCCTCTTCCAGGAAATTGGAGGAAAGAGGATGCTACATCGGCAGAGGTAGTGGATGCCACTGTTTATTTACAGTTGGTGGGTTCACTCATGTATTTAGTTAATACAAGACTGAACATATGATATGCGGTGAACCAGCTTTCACAAGCGATGGTTAAGCCTACCAAGCTCTTTTGGAAGGTAGGCAAGCATGTCTTGAGATATCTCAGGGGCACATCTGAGTATGGTTTATGGTATAGAAAGATGTATGAGGTGAAGTTGCATGGCTTCACAGATGCAGATTGGGCAGGCAACCCAACAGACAGAAAGAGCACATCAGGAGGGGTTTTCAGTATCGGATCTATGACAGTTTCTTTGTATAACAGGAAACAAAGATTCGTGGAACTCAGTTTAGCGGAAGCAGAATACATGGCAACAATTCAAGCTGCATGTGAGGCTATCTGGATGAGGAAGATCCTGGTTGGTTTGTTCGATTCACATTTAGATCCTACAGTGATACATTGTGATAATCAGAGTTGCATTAAACTCTTAGTTAATCCTGTGTTTCATGATAGATCTAAACATATTGATATCCGGTATCATCATATCAAATATTGTGTGCAGCGGAAGATCATGTTGCTTCAATACATTCCTACGGAGGATCAGGATGCAGATATTCTGACGAAGGCGCTCACCAGGAGAAAATTCGAATACCATAGAGGCAGGATCGGGGTGAAAGACAATCCCTATCTTGTTGAGAGGGAGTGTTGAGATTCAACAAGATGATGAGCTTATTGAAAAGAATCGCCTTCACTAAGTGGGCCCACAGGCTATTTTTGGAGCAAGTCTATTTTTAGACAATGTCTATTTTTAGACATGGTGATCATATTTCAGAAGTTGCGGGATGCTATTTGTGGATGGTTGATCAAGTTGGAAAAATAGATGAAATTCTATTTTTAGAATATTGGGCGAAGTCTATTTATAGATCGTCAATCTAAAAATAGAAGTGTCGATTATTATTAGCTCTTAATAATAATCCGACAATAAACAACTTATTCTCTTGGAGAACTTAATTTCAGTGCACAGATTTGGAAAATCAGTGGGCTAAAGGAATTACGCAATTCCTAGGGTTTACTAGTGGTTCATGCATGGAGGACTCAGTTAGAACTGAAGTGGAAAAGTTATGACAGAGTTGGAAGAGTAGTTCATGGAGTTGTATTCAGTTTAACTTAGTTAGACTCAGTTGAGCTAGTTGTATCTAGTCTAACTGAATGATACACTAGTGAGAGTGGAGTGAATTGATTAGTTAATTAATTCACAAATAATAACTCATTAATCAACTGAATAATACATCAGTTAACTACAATGCATGTCAGTTCCAGTGGAGACCCAGTGGAGAGATAGGTGAAAGGGCAAGATGGACTATCTGTTGTGACTATAGTGGAGTTTCCAATGAGGATTGCGTAGTCAAGGCAAGGGTAATTTGAATTCATTCAGATCTATTCTTCAGTAGGGATTGCACAGTGGAGGCAGGCTAGCAGGAGGGCAGAGATCGGTGCATGGATTTGCAGATTTCTTCTATGTTAGTGACAGAAGATTGATTGTACTGAGAGCTTGATGTAATAAGCTTTATATGATATTGTTACATGATCTCCATGATACATAATATGTGATAGTTGGGGGTTTCAGATTCAGGCTTTCCCATTAAACAATGGTGTTATGTGTGATTGTTTTTATTTATGCTTCACATGTGTTTGCAATTAATTTTCTGCAAAATATTAATAGTGGAATGATTCTGTATTTTGCAAGAAGTTAAATATTGTGAGATCAAGGGAATATGGATGTATGCATGCTTAGTGTATACTAATTTATACGTGGTATTAGAGCAGTGTTAATTCTTGAAGATTGCAATTGTGAAGAATCATTGAGTTTGTGCTGGTGAACAATTTAAGTTTGCTACAGAAAATTATTGGTGCAAAAGTTGAGTATACATTGAGATGTCTTTCAATGGGTTGTGATTGGAGTATTCCCTTGATGGGAGATCGAATTACATATCCTGGAAGGATAGGATGGAGGTAGTGCTGGAGGATAATAGACTGAAGGAGTTCATCGATAGCGATTTTCCTAAGCCAAGATCTAGCGATGTTGCATTACTTGGCGCATGGAAAAAGAAGATAGCAAAGACAAGAAGAATTCTATTGGAAGGTGTGAAGGACCATATTGTGTCCAGCCTTCATGGGAAAGCCACTCCATTCTTAATGTGGAAAGCTTTGACAGATTTGTTCCAAAGCAGAAGCGACCAGAGGAAGTTGGTGCTTAAAGACAAACTTAGAAAAATAAAAATGGGGAAGGGCGAAAATATTCCAAAGTATCTCACAAATTTTTTCCACTGCAAGGATGAACTGGGAACTTTGGGGGTTACTGTTGATGATAAAGACTTGGTGAGCTTGGCTCTCCTTGGGCTTCCGAAGAGTTGGCATAGCTACGAAGACTCTGTCAATGGACGGGAGAAACTGCCGGGTTGGGAGCGACTTTGATCGGATCATGTGCAGGAGGAAATAAGGTGGGGTACCAGGGATGGATCTTCATCGAAGAATGAAGATGAACAGAATTGTGCTTTGGCTGCCAAATCAAGGAAAGGGAAGGGGAAGAAATTTCCTTCAAAATCAGAAGCTAAAGGCAAGAAGCAGGATTTGTCCAAGGTGAAGTGTTTTCACTGTCACGAACATGGGAATTTCGCCACTAACTGCCCACAGAAGAAGAAGAACAAGAAGGCTGCTGGAGCTGCAGCAGGAAAGGCCTTAGCCTCAAAATTTGAACTTGATTTCTCTTTGATCACATGCTTGGTTTCAAGATATATGGGATCGGTGTGGTATCTTAATAGTGGTGCGTCTTTCCATATGACGGGAGACAAAGAGTTGGTTAGTGACTTGGAGGAGAAGGACCTCCAGATGCATATAGAGATGGGCGACGATGGTTGATACGGTGCGACTGACATTGGGACCATTACCTTTGATAGGGAGCCCGGTAATCCATTCTTGTTGAAGGATGTTATGCATGTTCCAAGTCCGAAGAAGAACATGGTCTCGGTCGTAGTGTTGGAAGACAAAAGTTATGATGTTGTTTTAAGTGAGGGAAAAGCCTTCCTACGACATAAAACAATGGGTCAAACCAAGAAGATAGGGATTCAAGTTAAGAATCTATACAAGCTAGAGGTAGATGGCTGCGCTGCAATGGTGGGCAAAGCAGAAGAAGTGGTCAGCCGAGATGAGGGTGAATTATGGCACAGGAGATTGGGCCATCTTCACCATGGTGCTTTGAATATTTTGCAGCAGATTTCTACTGGAATTCCCAAGGGTACCCTTGCGCAGTAAGTTCAGTGCAAGGGATGTACTATGGGTAAGTTTGTGAAGACCACCTTTCATGAGAAGGAGAACCGTGCTTTGGTGATCCTGGAGAGAATTCACATAGACGTGTGTGGACCTTTCTTAGTTGCATCGACAAAAAAACACAGGTATTATGATATATTTGTTGATGAATATTCTCGTAGATGTTGGATCTTCTTCATGCAAAATAAGAGCGAAATGTTCTCAAAGTTCTGTGAGTTTAAAGCGTTGGTGGCGAAGGAGTCGGGGAAGCAAGTGAAAGCTCTACAGAGTGATAATGGTGGTGAATAAATCTTGGGCGAATTCAAAGGCTTTTGTAGCAAAGAAGGAATTCAAAGAGAACTCATAGCACCTCATAACCCACAACAAAATGGGGTCGCAGAGAGGAAGAACAGAACAATCGTGGGTGTTGCACGAGCTATGTTGCATGACTAAGGCCTACCGATGCACTTGTGGGAAAAAGCATGCAACACTGCGGTTTATGTGCAAAACCGTTGTCCTCATAAAGTACTTGCCATGAGTACACCTGAAGAAGCTTTTACTGGTAAGAAGCCTGATATTTCTCATTTGAAGATTTTTGACTCATCTTTTTACATTCATGTGACAAAGGACACCAGGAAGAAGCTGGAACCGACTCCAGAAGTTGGGATATTTGTGGGGTACACAGAAACACCCCATAATTATCGTGTGTATTTTCCAGACAATCAGATGACTGTGGTGGGACAGGATATAAAATTCAATGAGGTGAAAGCCATGAAGTTGTCGCTTGAGAGGGAGCTACACTTGCATGCAGAGGAGGAACTTCTTGTTCCCAAATATGAGCCTCTAGATTTGGATCAGCTACAGGAGGATATTCATGGAGTGGAGGACTCCACTCATGCAGAACCAAACATCAGACAAGGCAGAAAGCGTACCACAGAAGCTAAGAGACTGAAGCTTGATGCGACACAAAATGTAGGAGTCCCTACATCTTAGCGCAAACAGAGATAGCCACCTGACTGGTTTACTGGATACATGGCTCTTATGAGCAAGTGTATCGTGACAGAGCCATTTTCTTTTGAATAAGTAGTGCAGGAGCCCACATGGGTAGATGCCATAGTGGAGGAGTATGACTCCATTGTCAAAAATAATGCTTGGGAGATTGTTCCAAGGTCGGTGGCAAAATCATTTGTAGGATCAAGATGGATCTACAAGGTAAAGCAAGCTGTTGATAAGAGCATCGAGAAGTATAAGGCAAGATTTGTTGCCCGGGGCTTCTCACAGATCGAGGGGATTGATTATGAAGAAACCTTTGCACCTGTCGCATGGTATTCTTCCATAAGGACCATCCTTGCTCTCTTAGCGCAGATGGGTTGGCACATTCATCAGATGGATGTGAAGACTGCGCTCCTTAATGGGATCATTGAGGAAGAGGTGTACATTGAGCAGCCTAAAGGATTTGAGATCTTTAGCAGCGATTCGCATGTGTGCAAGCTCAAAAGAGCGTTGTATGGGCTGAAACAAGCACCTCGTGGTTGGTACACTCAGATTGACAGCTATTTCACTAGGCTTGGCTTCACCAAGAGTGAGGCAGATGCAAATATGTACCAAATTGTGGTGGAGGGTAAGCTTTTAATCATTATTATTTATGTTGATGATTTAATACTAACGGGTGATGAGAAGTTGATACACTCATGCAAGGCAGATCTTGCAAAGGAGTTTGAGATGAAGGATTTGGGCCTCCTTCATTATTTCCTTGGATTGGAAATATGGCAGCGGGAAGGTGAATTTTTTGTGTCTCAAGGTAAGTATGCCCGGGAGATACTTGAGAAGTTTCACATGCAAGGCTGCAAGCCTATCGACACTCCTCTTCTAGGAAATTGGAGGAAAGAGGATGCTACATTGGCAGAGGTAGTGGATGCCATTGTTTATTGACAATTGGTGGGTTCACTCATGTATTTAGTTAATACAAGACCGGACATATGCTATGCGGTGAACCAGCTTTCAAAAGCAATGGTTAAGCCTACCAAGCTCTTTTGGAAGGCAGGCAAGCGTGTCCTAAGATATCTCAGGGACACATCTGAGTATGGTTTATGGTACAGACAGACGGATGAGGTGAAGTTGCATGGCTTCACAGATGTAGATTGGGCAAGCAACCCAACAGCACATCAGGAGGGGTTTTCAATATCATATCTACGACAGTTTCTTGGTACAGCAGGAAAAAAAGATCCGTGGCACTCAGTTCAGCAGAAGCAAAATACATGGCAACAAGTCAAGCTACATGTGAGGCTATCTGGATGAGGAAGATCCTAGTTGGTTTGTTTGGTTCACATTTAGATCCTACAGTGATACATTGTGATAATCAAAGTTGCATTAAACTCTTGGTTAATCATGTGTTTCATGATAGATCTAAACATATTGATATCTGGTATCATCATATCAAAGATTGTGTGTAGCGGAAGATCATGTTGCTTCATTACATTCATACGGAGGATCAGGATGCAGATATTCTGGCAAAGGCACTCACTAGGATAAAATTGGAATACCATAGAGGTAGGATCGGGGTGAAAGATAATCCCTATCTTGTTGAGAGGGAGTGTTTAGATTCAACAAAATGATGAGCTTAGTGAAAAGAGTCACCTTCACTAAGTGGGCCCGTAGGCTATTTTTGGTGCAAGTCTATTTTTAGACATGGCATTCATATTTCAGAAGTTGCGGGATGCTATTTGTGGATGTTTGGTCAAGTTGGAAAAATAGATGAAATTATATTTTTAGAATATTTGGAAAAGTCTATTTATAGATCGTCGATCTAAAAATAGAAGTGTCGATTATTATTAGCTCTTAATAATAATCCGACAATAAACAATAAATTATTCTCTTGGAGCACTTAATTTCAGTGCACAGATTTCAAAAATCAGTGGGCTGAAGGAATTACGCAATTCCTAGGGTTTGCTGGTGGTTCATGCATGGAGGACTCAGTTAGACTCAGTTGAGCTAGTTGTATCTAGTCTAACTGAATGATACACTAGTGAGAGTGGAGTTAATTAATTCACAAATAATAACTCATTAATCAACTGTACAATACAGGAGTTAACTACAGTGCATGTCAGTTCCAGTGGAGACCCAATGGAGAGATAGGTGAAAGGGCAAGATGGACTATCTGTTGTGACTATAGTGATGCATTGATTGCACCACACACACATTGGAGTTTCCAATGAGGATTGTGCAGTCAAGGCAAGGGTAATTCAAATTCATTCAAAGCTATTCTTCAGCAAGGATTGCGCAGTGGAGGCAGGCTAGCAGGAAGGCAGAGATCGGTGCATGGATTTGTAGATTTCTTCTATGTTACTGTGTGACGATTGTATTTAATGATAACTTGATGTACTAAGCTTTGTATGAGGATTTTACATGATCTCCATGATACATAATATATGATAGTTGGGGTTTTCAGCTTTAGGCTTTCCCGTTAAACAACTGTGTATGTGCGATTGTTTTTATTTATGCTTCACATGAGTTTGCAATTAATTTTCTGCAAAATATTAATAGTGGAATGATTATGTATTTTGCAAGAAGTTAAATATTGTGAGATTATGGGAATCTGGATGTATGAATGCTTATTTTATACTAATTTCTACAAAAATATATCGTTGTAACCAATTAGCTCTAGTTCCCTTTCGAAATCCCATCAAAGTTGTGTTTCCAAAATCCCTCGGGAGGAGGAGAGTGTAATGTAGGAAAATATCGAATCAGGATAGGGGGTTTGAAAGAGGAAGGTGAAAGCATGGAAATCCAGTTATCTAACTTATTCAAAATAACTGCTTCCAGAGGTTGAACCTCCCAATTTTCCTAGGGCCAAGTCTCCGCCATAATGGTTTCACAAATAGTTTGTCTAATAATTTGCAACACTTGGACTATTGTTTCTCGCTAGTCCTTAAAGATTCATCGATTCTTTTATTTCCACAAGTCCCACATAAAAAATCCAATGGCTAGCAAGTAGGCTCTACTCACCACAGGAGTAGAAAAAATCCTAGGGCACCATTGTTCCATAGTTTCTATCAAGTTGTTCAATGATCGATCTAAATGACCAAATATATCATTAACCTTAAACTAAATTGCCTCAAAATATGGGCAAGTATTTAAAATATGTTCCATAGATTCCTCTTGCTATCTACAAATATGACAAAATGATTGGCCTTGGAAGCCTTTTTCTGTATGTGGCCCCATGTCATTATCTTGTGACTTCCCACTAACTAGAAAAATTGTGCAACTTTGGGCCACAATTTATTATTCCATATTTTCCTCCATAAAGGCTCTTGGGGTAGTGTTTTATGGCTAGATATTAGTGACCAAGATTCCTTTAATTTGAACATTCCTATGGTCTGATACCCCCATCATAGTTTATCCAATTCTTGATCAATGGAGATTTCAAAATCTTGTAGATCCTGTGAAAGAGTTAGCCATTAAACCATAGAAGAAGCCTCCATCCAATCTTCCTAAATTTTCCTTTCATGCCAAAGTATAGTAGTTGGAGTCAATTTTTGGAAAATTTCCACCGTTAAATATTGATGCTCCATAGTAAATACTTGCAATTTTCTCTGTTCTTCGCATTTTCTTAGTCATGGAAATTGTTTCCAAGAGTCTTGCTAGAAAATTGTTGTGAAACCATTCCTTACTTCCTAGAAGGCATGGCCTTGAATTAGATTTTGGTTTTCCTGTACCAGATTCCAAGTCACGTATCCAAGAGGAAAACTCACAACCCACAAATTTTTCGATTGGGAATATGAAGGGCCATACTACCTATCTCAAATTTGTTTCCATAGATTCACTCCTCCCTAGAAACATCACCACCATAACTTCGTGTCAAGTGCTTTGTTAAGAATCTTAGGGTCTCTTAGGCCTAGCCCTCCAACCAATTTAGGAATACCATTCTCCCATGTTGGAAGCATGGTGTTAGCATTGATGTCAACCATGGACCTAGTTATGTTGGCATTGATGTCAGCCAAATATTGATGGGCTTGCATGATGTTCTAGTCAGTGCTAATGTGTTCCTAGTGTTGTTGGAGGTTAATAATATGCCCAAGGATGTGATGATGTAAAAGGTTTTAGATCTGGATTGAATAATTTAAATATTCCCCAAGTTTTGGCACATAATCGAATCAAACATGGAAAATATGTGTCCTTAGGGGAGAAACTCAAATTTGTAGTGGGAAACCCACATCCATAACCCATATTAGTAGTTCATAACCTACCTCCTTAGTCCTATAGGTGAAGAAATCTATATTTTTGATGCTTGTGTGTTCATAATTAAAACTACAAGATCCCACCAGATAAATTTCCCATGGTAAAGCAAGATAAGTTCGATTGAATTGGTCTTAAATGGATAGATGATTTGGTCAAATGATTGGATTGTTTTAATGCCTAGAAATAGATGTGTAATGCATTGAATAAAATGATTGATGGTTAGTGGTGGATTTGGTCATTTAACAAGAAAAATCATATTAACCTGGTATCCATAATTCATGAACACATTAACTACTTGTATATTGCATTGATCTATTCGACGAAGTAATGAATCTAGTCATTACGTGAAGGTATGGTCGATTTGGAGAAACGGGAATTATTTAATTTTATATACCCACGCAATGCACAGTTTAGAGTTTTAGTTGCTACTCATATGGATAGATATTGTGAGTTTAAATCTTGTGTTATAGAGTGAGTTTATGGTATGTATGTAGAGGAGAATGTATTGAGCATTGTGGGAAATTATGATCACATACTGTAGTGTGCACATGAAACCATAGAGAACGCAAACCATGGAATACAAATGCATGTGTTGGTGCAATGAGTGAGAGTGTGTGTGAATGAAAGAGCTTGAAAATTCCTAGTTTTAAGTTCTTGTGCTAAGGAGTGTGCATGGAGTAGAATGATATGTATCAAACATAGATTTTTGTAGCTGAAGAATTGACAGAGTTGCATAGCTTTATGGAATATAATATGTATGACAAAAGCATTTGTATTTAGAGGCAGAGCGCATGTCAAGTTGATAGTGTGATTGCATGAGTGACATACATTTGTGTAGTTGTTATGTTTTGGAAGCTAACAAGTTTGCATTGCAGGGGCTAGCTCTATGTTGCAGAGTGCTTATGTTAACGATATTTCATCCCTTGTTTTTATATGGTTGTTGTAGTAATGGGTGTGCTTGTAGTTTTGTCATAAAATTGTATTAAATCCAAGCCCTGTAAAGTGATTATGATATAAGAGGTTATGGATGTCGTTGTAGCATTTATGTGTATGTTAATGGTTTGATGAGAGGTGTTTATAAGTTTGTTGTTGTCTTCATTGTGTATTGAATTATTTGTTGAGGGTTTGTGTCAAAGTCTCATGAGATGAATTGTATCGTCATAGTTTTTTGTTGAGTGAGTAAGTATTGTTGTAAGTTGTAGTGCAAAGGGTTTGAGATTGATTCCAATGAGAGGTTGCATGTGTATGAGAAGATTTTGTTGAGTGTTTCTGTGTAGTATGTGAGGAAATATTTTTGTATGATTAGAGGTTGATATAGGGTATGATATATTTTTCATTGAGCATTTGATTATGTGTGGGTCTAGTATGAAAATGGGATGAAACATGGCCCATGTTTTTTTGAGTTTGAGATAAGTGGATCTAGTGAGAAAATTTTGAAATGAGGTCCATGAGAAGAGCTTGAAGGTTACGGTCTTCAGTGAGGAAAGTAGTGTATTGCGTATTCAGGTTGTAGCGACATCTTGTAGGTAGTGGCCTGAGAACTTGGGAGTAGAGGCTTCCTTCCAGTGGTGGATGGAAAATAATTGGGCGTTAGGGCATTCAACAGGTGGTGGTCTACAAAGTCATAAGAGTAGTGGCTTCTAGAAGATGGTGGTTTGTAATGTTCAAGAACTATTGGGTTCCTTCAGGTAGTGTCCTGGAGTGAGAGTTTCTCGTGTGATTTGAAAATTTTGGATTACACACTGGTGGTGGCAAGTGCCCTTATGATGTATAAAGAATATTTGTATTAATAAGAAGAAGAGAGAAGAAAAACCACAAATGGTGGTTTTCTCCCTTTTCGACCTTACATTTGACGTCTCTATGTGCATGATGATATTTATGTGTTTCTCATTGGTGTTTTGATGATTTACTTGTGATTTTTGATGTGATGATCATGTATTATGTTGCTTACATGACCATGAATATTTTATGTTACTTGTTTCTTATACATTGTGTTGTGCTAATTAGTTAATGATTTAGTAAAATCATAAAGAAGCGCGAAAATTGGTCAAAAGTGCACAATAATGATTCACCCCCATCTTAGTATTTTCAAGCTTCCAAAAATTGGTATAAAAGTGGGGATTTTGGGTGTAGCACAATTGCTGGAAAGCAAATCAAGGTGAAAATTTGAGAAAAAAAATCAGGATGAATCCTCAAGTATTTGTCCTCATTTTTGTAAGATACCAGGTAGGGCATGAAAAAGTCAAATATAAATTATTAGCTCTTGGATCTAAAAAATTGAAGTTAGTGTGTTAAGGTTGTGGCCCATATCCTATCTTAATTGAGGTGACGCAATAGAATTCCCAAGCAAGATGTGTTATTTATGAGAATCTCCATAATTCAGATTTGGAGAAGATAGTAGATCTGAAATATGAAAGGGATATTTTGGAAAAAAATGTAAGTGTTATATGGTATAAACAATGGAAAGGTTGAGAATAAGTGTAATAATAAGGCTTCACAAAAGACAAAATGTCAACTAGAAGAGTCTCATCCCCCTAGCGTGAGTTCATCAAATCATGAGAAGAAATCATAAAATCAAGAACCAAAGGTATTGCAGTAGAATGGATCCAAAGGTATAAATATGGATGAGTTTCATTTAGGTTATGTTTTGGATGGTTCTAATGCTAGTCATGTTGAGTTTTCTAGTGATGATGATTGTAATAAGATGATGCTACTTCAGGCTGAATATGAGTCATCCATGGATGTAATTGATAGACTAACCATTAAAGTATAGAGGCTATCAATCACATGCAAATATTAAGAAAAGTTTTTGTAGATTTATGATGACAAGGATGCTAAGATAGAGGAATAGGTTATCGGCCTCAAGACTCAATTGGAAGAAGAAAGAATAATTGAATATGTTATGAGCAGCTATCAATTAGAAAAAGAGGGTTCAGTTGAAAAGCTTGAGGTTGAGGTTGTTATATTGATAAAGAAGTTGGAAGAGAAGGAAAATCATCTCAAGAAAGTGAATAGCACCAATGCCTTGGATATCCTACTTAGCATCCAGAGATCTCCCATGAAAATATCCAACCTTGGTTTTCAGAAGGGAGAGACAAGCTCATAGGCACATGGAAAGAATTGTAGCACATAATAAGCCTAAAGAAAAAAACGGAACTAGCAAGAGAAGCAATCAAGGAATGAAGCATCAAATCTAGCAATCTAGAAGAGTACTATAGGAGCACCCATGTCAAGAGCACAATTCGTTCCTATGGTTAGATATTGTGGAATATCTGATAAAATTCAAAGGAGAAGTAGAAATTCATTTTCTCCTTCGATGGATTATGTATAATGTTGATTTTTTCACAACTATGGACATGTTGTTGCGAGTTGCAAAATCATAGTGTTTAGATTTAACCAACAGAGCATGCAACACAGGTAGCATTTTTGGAAGCCAAGGAGATTAGCCATTAGGTATACTTATGCATTTAATGGTTTTTTTTTCATGTGTAACATGTTTGGCTACAAGGAAATTGTTTGCAGATCTAGTCCATGGAGTAGTGTCACATTTTATGCAAGGGATAGATCTAGTATGAGTAGCATAATATTTGACCCTTTAGCCACATATCTTGGTCATGTAAGATGTTATGCATGTCACAGTTTCAGTCACATTGCTAAATATTTCTTGTTGTTCAGTTTCTCAAGGAAAATTCAGAAAAATGAGCAGTAGATCTAGAGTAGGCCTAGTAGAAAATTAGAGACTAATGTGAAGAAGTAGCCTACTACAATGTGGTTAAAGAATGAGGAACAACGAGAGAAATGTAGGATTTCCCTATGAACATTTGATCATGATGACCAATTGTATATAGATAGTGGTTATTCCCACCACATGTTAGGGGACAAAAGTGTTTTTCTCTGTTTGAGGAAGACCAAATATGGCCATTTCATTATTGGAGGAAATACATCTTCTAAGGTGTTGGGAAAAGGAAAGGCGATTCTTAGTGACAAGAAGACCAATGCAAATGATGTGTTACTAGTTGAATGGTTGAAGAAAAATTTCATGAGCATAATTCATATGGTTGATGGAGGAAAGGAAGTGATATTCAACTCAAAAGGATCTTGCATCAGGAAAGAGAAGTCAAAGAGAGTGGTTTCCAAAGGAATAATAAACCCTAACAATGCATATGTGTTGAAGGGAGGAGTGAGCAGAGGAAAGAGATCAAGTACAAATTCTTCCTCTTCATATTTCGAGTAGTTGGAGCTAGTCCCCCATTGTAGTCCATTACTACTTGACATATTTATTCAGATAAGATTGCATAAGAGTATGAGAGGTGCATAGACTCGGGAGAGGGGGGGAGTGTATGGAAGCAATATGGAAGCATGTTATGTGTGTGAGTTATAGTAGCAGTAGCATGGTGTGTACAATAGTCCTAAATTCTTGATCAAGTCCAAAGGATCAACATTCTCATCATTGGGTATGTCTTGGAGAGAGAGTCTTGAGTCTTCAACATTTTTCCTTTGTTGTCAGTTTATTGGTTGAGTGATCTTGGTGGCTAGTATGCATTGAGGAGTGTTATGAGTGTATTTTTAGATCAACCATATATGGGTTGTTTTCTTCTCAAACATGTATCTCTTTGTGTATCATTAGTCATGGGTCAGAATTAAGACATTGATTCATTAGATGGGAAACATTAGATCTAGGCATGCATAGAAGAGTCATCAGAGATACTACTGTCATGTATGGGTTGTTGGATGTCATTGTTGAAGCGTTATATTATGCTTATGAAGCCTTGTAACTCATTGTTCATAATTTGGCCATGATGTGTTGTGGAGCTTTTGGCCCATGAGGATTGGCCTCTTACATATGGCAAGGATGAAATGGCAGCAAAAGATTCATTTGTACAACTACATGAATAATTTCCTTGTAGCCTACTGTAGCCCCATTACATGTTCAAGGGGAGCATATTTAATGAAAGAAGTGTATGGTGTTGTCAAACAGGTTTGTTGGCTGCATGGAGGAAACCTTTTCCTTGATCCCTCATGCCTATCTTATAGTATGTTAGTAGTTGAGAATTTTTTAATCAAAAAATCATTTGGTGTCATCCTTGTCTATTGGTAGCATCGTGGTGTATTCAGTATGTCATCATGGTGTTACAACATGATTGGGTCACCCTTTTCAATTGATTTCAAAGGGGGAGAGAGACACAACCACTAACAGAGTGAAGATCGGTCATCTTAAAGAGAAAAAGATCAGTTTGGTGTTTTTGGTTGTAGGTTGATATCAACGCCAAAGGGGGGGAATGTTGGGATAATGGTGTTGGAATTGATGTCAACCATGGACCTAGTAGTGTTGGAATTGATGTCAACCATATTTTGATGAGATTGCATGATGTTATGGTCATGTTGATGTGTTCCTATTGTTTCTAGAGGTTACCAAGATGCATGAGGATGTGATGATTTAAAATATTTTCGATATGGATTGAAGAATTTGAAGATTCCCGAAGTTTTGTTATGGACTCATATTAAACATAGAAAATTCACACCCTTAGGGGATAAACTCGTATTTTCAATGGAAAAATGGCATCCATAACCCATATTAGTAGTTCATAACCTATTTCCTTAATCTTGTAGGTGAATAAATCCGCATCTATGATGCATATGTGCGCACAATCAAAACTATGGGCTCCTACTAGAGAAATTTCCTTATGGTAAAGAAAGAGAAGGCCAGTTGGTCCTAAATGGTTAGATGATCTAGTCAAATGACTAAGTTAGTTCAATGCCTCCAAATATATGGGTGAACACATTGAATAATATGATTGATGCTTAGTGGTGGATTCAATTATCGAAGGAGAAAAAGTGCATTAATCAGGTCTCCATAATTAATGAACACATTAATTACTCTATTTTGGCATTGTTCTTGTCAAATAAGTAATGGATTTGGTCAGTGTGTAGAGGTATGGTCGATTTGGATCAATGGGCATTGTTTTAATTTATATACCCACACATTGCATAGTGTATAGTTTTAGCTTGTATGGATATGGATAGAGATTGTGAGTCTGAATCTTGTGTGATTGAGTGAATTTATGACATGTATGCAGAGGAGAATGCAATGTGTATTGTGTGAGAAAATTTTATTATATATTGTAATGTGCACATGAAATCATAGAGCACACATCCCATAGAATAAAAATACAAGTGCATTGGTGCAATGGGTGAGAGAATGTGTGAATGAAAAAGCTTGAAAATGCACAGATCGAATTTTTTGTGATGAGGAGTGTGCATGGAGTAGAATGAAATGTATTGATAGAGAATGACGTAGCTCAAGGATTGACAGAGTTGAAGATATTTATGGTATATCATATGCGTGACAAAGTATTTGTCTTTAGAGTATGAATGCATGTCAAGTTGATAGTGTGGTTATAGGAGTGACATACTTTTGTGTGGTTGTTATGTTTTGGATGCTAACAAGTTTGCATTGCAGGGGCTAGTTATATGTGGAAGAGGTTATGTTAGCAATCTATCATCCCATGTTTTTACATGGTTTTTGTAGTAATGGGTGTGCTTGCAGTTCTATCATAAAATTATATTAAAGCCAATCCCTATAAAAATGATTGTGATATCAGAGGTTATGCATGTTTTTGTAGCATTGACGTGTATGATGAGGGTTTGATGAGAGGTGTCTATAAGTTTGTTGTTGAGTTCATTGTGAATTGAATTGGTTGTTGATGGTTTGTGTTAGTGTCTCATGAGAAGAATTATATTGTAAACATTTTTTGTTGAGTGAGTGCGTATTGTTGTAAGTTGTAATGTAGAGGGTTTGAGATCAAGTCCAGTGAGATGTTGTATGTGTATGAGAAGAGTTTTTTGAGTGCTACTGTGTAGTATATGAGGGAAGATTGTTTGTTTGAGTACAGGTTGATTAATGGTTTGATATTTTTTTAATTGAGAATTAGAGTCTATGCGGGTCCAATATGAAAATGGGATGAAACATGGCCCATGTTTGTTTGAGTTTGATTCAAGTGGATCTAGTGTGAAAATCGTGAAACGAGGTCCACAAGAAGAGCTTGAAGTTTGGGGCCTTCAATGAGGCAAGTGGTGGCTTGAGGATTCAGGGTGTAGTGGCATTTTTCAAGTATTGGCCTTAGAATTTGAGAGTAGAGGCTTCCTTCCAGTGGTGGATGGAAAATCTTTGGGTATTGGGGCATCCAATAGGAGGTGACCTGCAAAGTCATGGGAGTAGTAGCTTCTAGAATATGGTTTTATGCAAAATTCAGTAATTGGTGGGTTCAATTAGGTAGTGGCCTAGAGCGAGAGTTTCTCGCATAATTGGAAAGTTCTGGATTGCATGCCGGTGGTGGGCAATGCATATGATGTAAAAATAATATTTGCATTGATAAGAAGAAGAGTGAAGTAGAATGGCAGATGATGGTTTTATCCCTTTGGGTTTAAACCTTACATTTTATGTCTCTATGTCCATGATGATGTTTATGTGTTGCACATTGTTGTTTTCATGATTTACTTGTGATGGTTCATGTGTTTCTCATGTATTATGTTTCTTACATGGTTGTGATTATGTTGTGTTACTTAATACTTGTACATAGTGGTATGTTAAGTAGTTGATGATCTAATTACATCCTCAAAGAAGGGGAAAAAATGGTTGATTATGCAAAATATTGATTCACCCCCCACCCCCCCTCTCAGTATTGTCAAGCTTCCAACATCCCATACCAAAAACGCCCATTTTTTTGGCATTCTTCACTCCTCTCCATAAAAAAATTCAAAATAGGGAAGTAATAGACCTACAAATGGTTTTAGGAGTTGCTAAAGCTAAAAATAGATATACTAGAAGAGCTTGTAACATTGATTTGAGAAGGAATAGACATCCTACCATATTAAGTGATCTAAATCTCCAGCTAGTAAGTTTATCAAAAATATTTTGAAGGATAATTTTCCAACATGCAGATTTCAAGGAATTCTCTATTAGAGGAAATCCTAGATATTTCATCGAGAGACAACTAATCGAGAGACAACTAATCGAAAAACCAAGAAGACAAGCGAGATGGCCTTAGACTATAGGGTTGGTATTAAAGAAATAAACATTGGAATTGTCTCCATTGATTAATTTGCATGAATAATTCATACAATAAAAGAGAATGGATTTTAAAACCACAATCTTGTAAAGAGTCCTAACAAAATAGCATTATATGATCAAAAAATCATTGATGAGTAATAGGCAAATCTTCCCCAAAAATCGGAATACCTTTAATAATACCTAGATGGCCAACTTCTTTGAGATATATGCCTAAGCCTTTAGCTTATAGAATAAAAAGAAAGGGAGATATTGGGTCACCTTGACGGATGCCACATGAAGGGTTCAAATTCATGGTGGGAGAACCATTTAGGAGAATATATTAAAAGGGGGATGAAATGAGGGACTTAATCCATGAGATCCACAAAGAGGAAAATCCAAAAACACAAAGTAAGTGAAGGAGGTAGTCCCAGTGGAGTCTATCATACACTTTTGAAAGATATAGTTTAATAAGCATGCCAAACATTTTATATTTATTAAGAGAATGGATCACCTCATGGTTATTCACATTACCATTAAGAATTTGGTGACCTTCAACAAAACCGGTTTGTTTGAGGGAGATTATGTTTTTCATCAGAGGTTTGAGATAGTTTACAATCACAAAATAAATAATATTATAAATGAAATTACATAAGGCTATGGGGAAAACCCACCAGGATCCTCCACTTTACCTACTTTACGAATTAGGCTAATAAAAGTAGTGTTGAGACCCGATTATACCCATTGATAACGTCGACATTATTCAACCAAATTAGGAACTTAAGCTCTAATGAATTACTAATAATCTTGGAAAAGATACATGGTAAATCTATCAAGGTCTTGTTCTTTTTTTAAAGGAATTTCCATGACCATTTCTTCCACTTCTAAGAATGATATTTCCCTCAGCAGAGGCTTATTTTGATCTTGGTTAATAATATGAGAAATATGGGCCATAATGTGTTGGATGGCTTCACGTCTATTGGTAACTAGTTCTATAAGCATCCCATGGAAGTAAGAAACCAACTCATTTTCTAGATCTTCATGTTGAAGAAGACATTGTCCTTCCCTTGTGCTGAGGGAGAATGCTTAATCATTGTTATTTGAAATAATTTAGTATTCCATTTCTCTTATCGAAACTATTGCACTCAAGTTTTTTGTGTCCATAGGGTTTCCTCCTACTTTTTCCTCTGTTCAATTTTATTAACGAACTAATCCTCTTCTATAATTAGATCCTTTGATCATCCTTCTGATATAATTTATTATTTCACTTGTTGCATGCAGGCCTCCAATGCTTGTTTATCTGTTGGGATGTGGCCAAACTCTTTTTGGTTCCACTCCTTAATTTTCTTTTTTAGTTCCTTAAATATATGTTGAAAAGTATGTGTTTGATTCTACCCTTGAACATTAATTTCCTCCCACCAAGTATAAGATCTATTTAAGGATTCCAGATCTTGCAGAAGCTCTCAAAACGAAAGGGTTGATTTCGAGGAGAAATATTCAAATCTAATTCTAATCTAATTAGCTAGTGGACTGATCCTAAACAAGGCTAAATTTACACTGCAACAAATATTTCTTGACCCAACGAATTTTTTGAAACTAGAAAGTGGTCTAACTGACTCACTACCTAGTGTTTACCTCCTCTATAATTATTCCATGTCAAAATTCCATTAATCGTATCTAGATCTACCACCCTTAACTCATGAACAAAATTAGTAAATTGTTGGGCCTCAGAGTCCAACCTTATAATCCCCCCTTTCTTTTCCTCCAAAGATTTAATGAGATTAAAGTTACCCCCTACAATCTAAAGTTCTTCTAAATGTAGGGATTGAATTAAATGGTGGTTAGAAAAAATATGTTTTTTTTTCCACTAAGAGATGATGGCCATAAACTGTTGTCAAACAAATCACCTCCTTGGTTCCAATATATCTAAATATACCCGATAAAATACATGGGAAAAAAATATAATATAAAAAATAAACCTCAAAGGGGTTCCATAGGATTGCAAGACCTTCAATGCTACCTTTTGCATCTAGTGCCATTGATTCACAACCTTTCCAACAATGTTATAGTGCCATATAATAATAATAATAATAACAACAACAATAAATCAATAATATTAATTAATTAATTAATTTAATTAAATTAATATATAAATAGAATAACAATTAACATAGAAAAGATATGAATAAATAAATAAAATAACAAATAAAAAAAAAATATAATAATAAATAAATAAAATAAAGTTGGCATGGACACATGGATGGTGTACATGTAGATCCCTTTCAAGCCCCTTACAATTTTTAGAACAACGCATTCTATTTAATGGAAAAGAAGGGGGAAGAAGAGGTAAGCATTCATTCACTCATTCTTGAATAATGAAATATTGGAAGGAGAATATCATTGGAAGTGGTAATTTGGTTGAGGGCTTGGGGGTTATCAGTGCAAGAAATATTAGTTGCATCTTGTCTAAGGTTGGGGAGAGAGTCGTCCCCAAAAATTTGTTGTGGGTAACAGTCCTGGATCATTGGAATTCAAGGAGCACCACAACACCATAAACATCAGTAAGAAATCTTAGCTCCTCAAATACACACTATTTAAAATTTTATTGGATATGTTAATAGCTTGGTTGTATTTTTTCATATGTTTAATTATAAGATGTTAAACATGGTATTATAGCACGGTTTAATCTCTAGATACCTTTGGGAATTAAACATTTTTATTACTGCAAATAATGTTAAACTTAATGGATATGTTGTTATTATTCCATATATGCTTCAAAAAAATTGTTAAACTTTTGAATTTATGTCGTTATCGATCTATTCTGAAAACTATGGTAATTTAAAAAAAAAAAAAAATTTCCAAGATTTAGATCAAATTAAAAAACCAAGTCTCTCTATATAATATATACTAGCAATTGCACCAAGAGGCAGAAAGGAACGCCAGAAGGTGAATCCTGAAAGGTAGAGCGACGACTATAGAAAAGAAGTGTATTGGTGTGAAGCAAGCCCAACTAGAAAACGTAGTAGGACCTTCTCTGTATGCCCCATCTGGATAAACAAGTATGCGACAGTCCCATATGGGCGAAACACCCTCTTGTTCAGAGCTTCTTCCACATGAATTAACTCAGTGCTTCTGCTGGTGTTGTTCATGGCTATGATGGTATTATGAATAATACTAGACTTTACCATCTGCCTCACCTTTGTTGCTTCGAATTCGAAACTGAATGCACCTGCCTTCGAATCTGCCTGAAGAAATGATCCTCCTATGAATTTACAAGAGAATAAATCGTGTCAGCCAAATGGCATAAATTCTGATTTGAGAGATCTGACCATCTGTTAATTGGACACCAACACATTTAATGTGAAACAGAGGAACAACAATGCTTATGAAGGCTAATTGATTTGGGGTTTTCTATCCATCTTATAAGTCTGCCGTATTAATAATGGGTTTGATCCAATATTTTGAACAGCAAAGGGGAGAAGATGAAGAAGTTGAAGAAGAAGAAGCAGTGGAGGAAGAGGGGCATAAAGAGAAGCTTGGAGAAGATAAAAAAAAAGGGTTTTCGAATAGGAACCAGAGGTCCTGCTGTGCAATCCCTCTGCATCTCCGTCGTCACCACAACTTTCATTCAGTGGGAGTCCTTACATGGGTCCTTCTGTGAGAGTATGGGATCCTTACAACATACTCACCCCCGTTTCTTTATCACCTAATCATTCCACTACCAGTTCTCTTTACTCCAATGCTTTGGAACATTCTAGGTGGTTGCCTATGCAAGATGATCTCATCATTGAAGTTTCCTAGCCATTCCTCTGCATCTCCGTTGTCACCACAACTGTCATTCAGTGGGAGTCCTTACATGGGTCCTTCTGTGAGGGTATGGGATCCTTAAAACATACTCACCCCTGTTTCTTTATCACCTACTCATTCCACTTCTAGTTCTCTTTACTCCAATGATTTGGAACATTCTAGGTGGTTTCCTATGGAGGATGATCTCATCACAGAAGTTTTTTTGATCAAGCATGCCGAGAGCACCATGAATGAGAAGCCATAACAGGTTGGGGACAAATCTCCTTCTGCGACATTAACAACCAATGGGAAGAGGCAAGCCAGGGCTCTGGGGGTGTTTCTCAAGTCACAGGGAATCATTTTGAATGCAATCTATTCATCCCCGCTCGACCGTGCCAAGCAAACTGCATTTTCCATTTTCCAGGAACTGAATATTTCATAAGAGAAGTTAGAATACTCTGATTCACTGATATATATGAGTCAAGGACAATGGGAAGGTCGCCTTCATTCAAATATTTACACTCCTGACTTGTTTAATGCGATTGACATATCTTAGCCTGACTTCCATGCACCTGGTGGAGAGTATCAATGTCAAGTTGAGTTTCATGTTACTAAATTTATAAACAGTAGAGTACTGACTCGTGAGGAGGGTTGAGAATCCAATACAGAGGAATTTTGGATAGTTTCAAAAGCAGATCAAATGATCCGCGAGTCAAAACTCTCTGCTACAGATTCATCCTATTGAAGATGGGGATGATGTTACTGTATCACAGTGGGAATTATTTAATAGGAAAAAGAAATTAGGAAGAAGAAAGTCTAGTAAAAGCAGGCCACAGTTTGTCACTACAGGAGATAATGAGACTGCAACTGATTCCTCTTCCAGAGAAGGCAACAATTGGAGGCAGTCACGGGAATAAAGCAAACAAGCCACTCAATGTGTAGCCATCTTCAGGCATGGGATGGGTATAAAGTGCCTTATCAGGGGATTGCTTGCGTTTAATCCAGTAATGACACATCGACTGTCTATTGACAACACATCCATGACTATTCTCTGCTATTCTTTTAAAACATGATCGCAAATTCAGAGGATCAAAGATCATTCACATTTGAGGCCTCTATAAGATCATTTTCTGTTTAAAGGCAACAAAGGTTGTTGCCTCATATTTATGGATATCTAATTACGTCAATTCACTTGGTGCCCTGGCATAACTGTTAATTCCTTGGTTCATGAATTTAAACTCATTATGTCACAATTTTAGTTCTTTGTATTTATCTATTTTTCAGGATGTTGGAAATATTATGGGCAGTTAAATAAACTGTAATGTTGAGATTTTTAGGATGTTGGAAATATTCTGGGCAGTTAAATAATCTGTAATGTTGAGAAAATTGTATAAAAATATATATGCTCTCAAAAATATAATTTAAAATTTTAAAAATATGAATTTTTTCAGAGAATTTAAAATTGGATACCAAAATTGATAAACTTGAGATAAATCATGATTAAAGAGCCCATGCCTTTCTTAAAGAATAAAATAAATGACATAAATAAAAATCGTTTTCATCAAAAGATGTTATGGCAGCTATGTTTTTTTCATAAAACAAGTATATATCATAATGAATGTTGTGGCAGCAGCTAATGCTCCTTTAATCAAACAAGTCTTTATCATAAAATTGATATAGCTGAGTCTAATAAACGAAAATTATTCTCTCCAAAAACATTGATATCCCATCTTCTCAAAATTGTTTTCAAATTTAAACTTGAATGGACTCCATTCTTTTAACACGTGTTTTTATAAAAAACCTTCACTGGTTTCCTCTCATAGCTCATAAATAAAGTCCTATTTCCCTTTCCAAGAAATAAAAGGAAAGAATGTTCTTAGCGAAAGAGAAGAATCTATAAGAAATCACTTACAACATTCTAACAAAATAGAAAAAATATAATACAAATGAGACAGAATCCATGAACATAAGTGTACCGTGACAATTCATTCAAATGCTAGCATGGGCTGCTGCAGAATTTCATAGGGTAGTCTATGGAGCCTGTTGTATCTAGTTAGAGAAAACCAACATCATCTACAAGAGAAATGCAATGCCTCTCTTTCATAGCAAATACATTGCTGGCACAGGACATGTCGTGCAACTGCCCCTCATGTACAAGAGCGAGCAATATTAATTACTGTACATATTTAAATAAAATACATTTCTTGTCAAAATAAAATACATTTCTAGTCAAAAAAAAATATTCTAATATGCTACGGGTATGATGACCTCAAGCTAGGGGCTTTTGCAGGCGAAAAAGGCAGAGGAAATAAAAAAGAATCCTCTTCTCACCACTCTACTCACCAGTAATGAATAATTAAAAAAATCCATTTATCATAATCATAGTCTATACCAAACCCTCTTTCCCAATCCCAAACCAAAAACCCAAAAGAAATTCTTAACCGAAACATAATCAATGGATACATTAGGAGCTTCATGGTGATAAAATTTGAGAATATGTGTGCCTAATAAGCATGGAGTTACCTTTAAGCCAAAGCTTCGCTGGCTAGAAATCCATGCGCAGAGGCAGGCACTATTCAGCCAACCAATCCGAGCGCTTGATTTTCATCTTTCCATCGAGTGAAAATATCACATGTGGAAAGGGTTTTCCACAGGGTCTTTGCATGAGCCATTTTTCTTTTTCCTAGCATCATTTTTCAGACAATCAGTTTGTGGATGGTCAGTTTATGTTATGCGACACAGGATTCGTTCTAGCGAGGCTCTGTAGGTGAAGCTCTGCACGAAAAGATCAACCACGGTATGAAGCTATGCAAGGAAAGATCAACCATGGTATGATCGTTATTTGATGCATTACAGTGAGCCTCTGTAGCTGAATCTGAATCTCTGCACAGAAATTTCAGCCACGGAATTAATACTTAGGAGATGGAGGCGTCGGTTTTCAACCAATTTCCTTTGTCCTATAAAATCAGGGGAAATTCCTGTATATTTCTGTGTAAATCAATTTGCGGTTGAAATCATCTAAATACCATAGTTTGCCTAATAAAATACAGTCAAAACTTACCTGCATACTCTAGAGCAAGATATCCAACATATCCCGGCCAACTCTATTATCGAATAATGTTTTTGCATTACACTGATTTCGGGTCCTAATCCCCTCTGGATTACGAAGAGCTTACTTACTCTGTATCCTATTACTTGTTGTTGCAGATGAGAGTTGTTTCACAAATGGATACATGGATCAAATAATCCCATGCATTCCTGGAATGCCGTCATTACATGTCAAAGATCTACCCAAATCATTGCAAGTCACAGAATCTTCCAATTACATGTTTCATTTTGTGAGAAGTGAACCGCGGGCTGCTCTGGAAGCCGATTTTGTAATTCTTAATACCTTTGAGGAGCTTGATGGTCCTATAATCGATGCAATCATGAGCAGACTTTTCGCCTTGTATACGACCCTCTTGTTTTACAGCCAGAATCTGGAAATGATAAAATATCCAGTATCTCTGCAAGCATGTGGACTGAAGAAACCTTATTTTCCTCAAGCTCGTAAATACCAAACCACCCTATATTCACCTCCAGGGGAGCCCTCAGCTTCCCGAAACCCTGGTTTTCAAAATATGGTGTTCTGAAGGGCTCTGTAAAATCAATGGGGGTTTGTTCATAAGCCTCGGAAAACTGGTACAGTGAAGCTTGCTACTACAGGCAGAGAGAGTCTCGGGCTCATTCATCGTAGGGTGTGAGCGAGGATGAAGATGAGTATGGCAAGGCAGGGGCAGTGGTGGGTGGATCGACATCGTCGATGTCCCAGTTCGTACTTGCTTTCCAGTTCTAGGTCTGTTGTCCAGTTCTAGTTCAAGGCCGTGAGGTGCAAACCCTTGGAAACGTATTTTGCAAATGAACAGCTGGTAAGAGGGGTAAATAGAATATTTTCATTGGTTGGAGGAGGTGCCACATGTCTAGATTTTAGTAGCTGAAAGGGCGATAAGAAAGGCTTCTCATTGGCTGATGTGAACAGTGTTTTTTCACCCCAAACCAGCAAAGAGAACCCCTCTGGCATAAATATATTTGTTTATGCGGGCAATCGAAAGAGAGTGCTGTGTTTCATTTTTTCGCCATTAATGAAAAATTTGTTTCAACTCTTGCACTTAATTATATATTCCCTGTTTGTTGCAATTATGTTTGCAAAAGATACTATTTTGATTTTATATATTATCCTTGAATTTTGATATTTCATATTAACCCTTGTTAGGTTAGAATTTTTTTTTTTTTTTCTATTATTGGGTTTTGCAAAATTTTGGGCATTGTTATTTTTATTTTTATTTTAATAAAATTCATCTCCAACCCATAGAAGCCAATTTTTCGGTTAGGGTTTTATGTAAATTAAATGCATCTGCAACAACTATTATTTTCTTATTTTTTTTTTCCGTTAGGGTTTATGTAAATTAAATGAATCTACAACAACTATTATTTTCTTATTCTTTACTTGGGAAAATGAGTTTATGGTGACCATTTAAATTATGTCTATTTTTTACGACTTGAAAACCTGTAATTGTTTGTGACATCTGTGAAAATATTTCAATTGAGTTACTCTCATGCTAATAACAGTGCTGGAAATTTCTAATGAGTTCCCTTCAACTTTATAGGCTATTTTCTTGCATTATTAGACCTATATATTAAAAAAATATACCAAATGATTGCAATCGCCAAACTTCAAATAGACTATTTAGACAACTAATTGTATATATGAGCAACATCCCCAACTTGTTCTAAAGATTTTATACCAAAGAGAAAAGGTTGAAAATAACGATCTTGGACATAAACCATTTTTAAATAATAGTGAACAAAATCTATTGTTGGATATGCTTCCCTTATTTCTCATAATCAAAAGAAAAAAGAACATGATTCCACTATAGAAAAGAGTGATTTCTTATCTCAAACCCTTCCAATGTTTATTTTTCTAATGAAAGTTGAGGGAGAATATGTGAATATTGATTTTCAATGTTTCAAGAGGACTCTAGCATAATGAATCTTCATCCTCTTCTTCCAATGATGTCAATTAATCCCAGGTTCATAGTATCATAATGAATAAAGGTATTGTTCATGTTGACAAAGAATATGTGGTACTTCTTTTTTGGTGATGGACTTCTCTACCTTATGAATTGGTTAGTTATTGAGGTAAAAAATTTGTAGCTAAGTAGTTGAGGTCACTAATGTTCATGAAGTGGATTCTCATGATATTGTGCCATAATAGAAATCTTCTGCAAACTCGGTTATAGTGAAGTAAGCATCTTGTTGTGTACCTTGTGTATCTTCAAGATGTTAAAACCCAAAATTGGAATATATAGATTTGGATATTTCAATTGGAAACACATAACAACAAGAAATGGTTCTCAAATTGAAAGGAATGTGATAATTTTGTAGCTCTTATTATTTTTTAATTTTGGATCCACAATGACAAATTTCCTTAGCTTTACGTCAATTTTTTTTGGCTTTAGCGCAATTTCTGTGTTTGAGATCATTTTAGTGTTCATAGAGACTAAGTCGATAGTCAGATCACTTTTTGGTTAACTTTCTGCCTTTAAGCATTATTTTTTTTTCAATTTTGTTGGGGTTACATTTATGATGTTATGATATAATGTTATAGTGACATATGTCATGACATACCTTTGATGGTGTAATTTATGGTGATATTTGATAATGTGAAGCATGTGGTTATTGCATGCAGATTTTATTACAGACATGAGCATGCAATTTTTACTACTCAAAATGTTGTGATAATGATGATGTTATGTTCTCATGATGGCATGCAAGAGTTGGCATGTCGATTATTTTCTATGATGTTATATTTATAACTAATGCATGGGTTGCATGTTGAGATTTGGTGATTGACAGGAAATCACCAAAAAACCTAAGAGGGCTAGATTATTTGATGATTTCGTAGGAGCCCATACCTACAAGGGAGAATGTGTAAACCATATGGGTTGGGGACAAACTCAACCAACACTACATATTTCAATGTATCTATTGACTTGTATATCTCTTGATGGATAGTTATTGAAGAGCCATAGGACCATCTTGAGGATGTCGAGTTCCTGATATTGGATTTGGATGCCAAATTCTAGAGGAGGCATAAGGACTTCGATGCCAAAGTCCAGAGGGAGTGTAAGGACTTTGATACCTAGGGTTGTGCACCTTAGTGAGTTGTGAATGGATTTGGGTCAGCCTCGTGAGATGCCTAAAGTAATTAAGTACTAGGACCGGATGCCTACCTTGGGGCAGATGTAGTCTAAGCCTTAGGGTGAGACTTGGCGCTATGGTATAGACCGAGGAGGTTATATTTCTAGTTCCGAAAGTTGGAAAATAGGCTTGATATTCCTCAAGATTTCCCAATTGTTGTGAGATAACTTTCGATGCATCCTAGTATACTATTTTAGTAGAGGGCTTTGGGCACACATGTGGTAATAAATAAATAACGTAAAATAAGAGAATAAAATTAAGTTCAGGATGGAGTTCCTTAAAGAGGGGGAGTTTTCAATTCCTTGTAATAATAGTAATAATTAATAACAATAAATAAATAAATAATAATAATAATAATAAATAAAATAAAATAATATTAATATATAAATAGAATAACAATTAATAAAGAAAAAAATAAAATAATAATTAATTAAGAAAATATATGAATAAATAAATAAAATAACTAAGAAAATATAATAATAAATAAATAAAATAAAAGTTGGCATGGACACATGGATGGTATACATGCAGATCCCTTTCCAACCCCTTATTATTTTTAGAAGAGTTTATTTTATTTAACGACGAAGAAGGGGGAAGAAGAGGCAAGCATTAATTCACTCATTCTTGATCTAAAAATGGAATGTACTTGAATAAAGGGTGCAAGGTATCCATTTCCAATAATTTTAAATGTGCAAACAACTCCAAGGTTAACTCTTAAAATACTCATGCTTGAAGCTTGATGTCTTGCGGAATAAAACAAATAAGTTTGAGCAGTTGTTTAGGTGTTTATGTGTGAAGGAAAATTACTTAAATTTGTTGTTTAACACATTATATCATATTTGTTTAACATGATATGTTCATAAAATAATGACATAAAGATGATGAAGTAGTTCACCCCTCTTGGGCTACATCTGCTGGACCAAGCCTCCCAAAATGGGCTTCTCCTCTTGTATTAAGAATGTTGCAAAGGCTAATACAAGTAAATAAGTGGCTCTAAAGGCATCTCTGACTGTAAAAAATGAATCAGAAGATAGGAAACAGCTAAGAATGCTCTTCTCCAAGCACTGAACAGTGAAATTGTACCTTAAACAATACTTTCTTCAAATGGCCCTTGTGGCCCTTTAAAATTCTATGAAGAAATTCGAGGTGAAGATGACCTCCAATGGTTCTGAAACCTCTGCCAATGGACTCATAATGTCGAATGCAGCATAATTAGGCTTTTGAATCACTGAAAACATATGAATACAGCCCCAAAACAGCTTAAGCACTAGAATGGCCCTGGTGACCTTGAAAGCTTCCCTGAAGAAATTCGATGTGAAGAATGCCTCAACAGGCCAAAAGAGCTGTAGAAATGGACTCAGAACACATAATATAGTCATAAATGACCTTCGTTTCACATTCAATGGCTGCACACATCCAAATGCAACTCCCAAACTGATAAGGCCCTCGTGGCTCCTAGAAATTCCCCGAAGCAAAAACACCAGCAAATGACCTCTGTTGGCTGTGAAACCTGTGCCAATGAGTCCAGAAAGTCGAAGAGACCCAAAAAAAAAAAAAAAAAAATCACTCAGAAAGGATCTCCCATGTGAAAGATATGTCCAACTGAAGTTTTTGCCCAATGTTAGGCAAAAATCCCACAAAAAGTGGGACAACTTTAGTTAACTACAGATAAGTTTAGTGGTCCGCCTAAATTGGCGCGCTTCGCCAATTTTCCCGCCAGTTGGGTGGTTAGCATTTAATGTGACCCTAACTCGCCGGACATGTGAACGAACTGCAGCATTAAACGTAAACTGTTTGACGTAATGTGCGCCGGTTTGATTGCCGCTGGTCATGACGAGAGGTCATGTGGAAGGGGGGCTTACCCCGAGGCTTAAACTTTTAACTCCGCTCACCACGTAGCCACGTGCCTTTTAACATAACATAGCCACTTTAACCTTTGACTTTTACATACCACGTGAACCTTCACCTTTTTCAAATGAATGTAAAGGTTTGTCATGTTTACTTAAACTTTAGAAATGTGTTTTGTAATAAATTCGAAATTTTTAATTATATGTGTGGTATTTTAATTTTATTATTAATAAGGTTTTTTAAGAATTAATTAAAACATATATAAAATAATATAATATATGATTAATTAACCATATAAAATATTAATCAATATATAGTTTTAATTTATTAATTAAATCTTAATAAAAATTTAAAATTTTCCCAACACATAAAATTAAAAAATTCCTTTTCAAAATTGGAGGTTATTGGGCGATTTCAAAATGCAATATCTTCTTCATACGGTAACGGATTTGAGTGATGTTTGCGGCGTCGGGATCATATCGCCGAGGCCTATCCTATCACTCAGGTTCCAACCAATTATGAGCAAATAAAATTTTGAGCTTTTTTCCAAGCTCAATCTTGAGCTCCTAATCAATTCTTGAGGAAGGAAATGCTGGAAGGAGAAGATCAGTAGCAATAGTAAGTTGCTTAAGGGCTCAAGGGTGAAAAATGTAAGAAATATTAGTTGCAGATCATCTAAGGTTGGGTGGAGAGTCATCCCCAACACCTTGTTGCAGGTAGCAATCTTGGATCAACGAAATTCAAGAAGTGTCACAACATCATAAAAATCAATAAGAAATATTAGCTCCTTAGGCACACACTATTTAATTTTTTATTTTAATAGCTTGGTTTTTGTATTTTTCCTCATGCTTAATTTTTGGATGTTACAAACGCTCTACTATATGTTTAACCTTCTCACTTGAGCATTTTGTATCATGTAGCATTATAATTTTAGGTTGTTCCTTATTTATTATATATTTAATATGTCTCTACTTATCTTTGCTATTAAGGCCTTAAATGTTCCATGTGATGATCTCCATTAAGTTAAGACTTTAGAGGAGGAAAACACATCTAAGTCCTGGTAGCTATGCCAGACCTTGGGAAGGCCTAGAAGTGTTAGGCTCATCAAATCATCATGGGAAACTTTTACCCCAACACTTCCAAGCTCATTTCGACATTGAGTGAACTTTTTCAAGTATTTTGGAATCGTTTCGGCCTTATCCATCTTGATATTTCTGAGCTTGTCTTTCAACGCCAGCTTCCTGGGGTCATTTCTATTCTGAAACGGGTCTTTTAAGGCCTTAAAAATAACATATGGAGTTTCCTTTCCATGTAGGTTTGATAAAATATTATCTTGAACTCCTTCTAACAAGATCCTTCTCGCCTTTGCTACATTCTTCTTCCATGGATCAAGAAGTTGAGCATCAATTGTTGCGGGCTTGGGAATATTAGTATCTATGACTTACTTCAGTCCATTGTCCCCCAACACTACCTCCATCATGAACTTCCATGATATGTAATTTGAATTACCCTCAAGGGCATATTTCAGTCTCAATCCAAAGAAAGACATCTTGATCTGCTGCTAGTCCTAAAGAATAAATCTGAAAATTCGATGTACCTGTTCAAAAAAACCTTTAGATCTTATCTTGTATAGTGATTCCTACTCTGATATCGTATAGAAATATCTAAATGGATTCAACTAATTGTGTAATGTACTAAAACAAAATATTGAATCACTTCTAGAAATTGTGGAAGCCATTTTTTATCGCACAATCACATAACAAGTAAGAGAAATAAATTATAAATCGCACAACACAAGATGTATCTAGGGAAAGAAATTGCTCAAAGCCCTTTTATATATATATTTCATAAATTCAAGATCATGAAAGAGTATAATTTTATTTCCCTTCCTGAGAAACATTTTCACTTTGTTGACTGTCTCACTATGATCTAGGAAAAATTAGACCAATACTTAACCAATTATTTGCCTCTATCTAACCAGCCCTTCTTATGCATTGCTGAAGGAATTGTGGCCCTATTAAATAGGAAATTCTCGAGAATTGATTGCACAATTCCTTCAAGTCATCCTGATGACCTAATGCATGACCTGTATAATTTTCTAATTATACAACTGATAGTTATCTTCCCTTTAACCCCAATCTCAACTAGGCCTTCCTTATAAATTACATGCAACAACTATTTATAGTGAATTATCAGTTAATTGATTTCCCACTACTTTTGAATTAAATCATATTTAATTCATTGGACCTATCACTGGCTCATATCTCAGTTAGAACTAGTTAAACTTATTTGAACTCAAATAATTGAGTTAACTAATAAAAAATCACAAATAGTTTTAAATAGATCCCCTAAAACTTAGAGTGGACTCTACATGCCTCCATTTTGACCCTTAACTCGAATTAACTAAGCTAAATAATTCTTCCTGACTCAGTTAACACTTACAATTTGTCATGTGATGGAATTACAATTTTACTTCTAATTTAATTAAGGGAAAATCAAATCAGAAGCCCCCTTCGGGGTGCCATTTCAACACTCCCTCTCAAACAAACATGGATTATCTGTTATCCAGACCCTGTCTCTGTCGAACTCGAATTTTATTCTTGATGGTGCCTTCGTCAATATTTATACATCTTGCTCCTCCATGGGAATGCACTCTAATTACATATTCTTCCTCTGCACACAATCTCTGACATGGTGATACCATATATCAATATGCTTGGACGTATTATGAAAAAATGGATTAACCAAGGGTTTGATGAAACTCTGGTTATCACAATACATCACTGTCAGATCCATCTGTCAACCAAACAAACCAACAAGTATCTCCCTCATACAAATGACCTCACATTCTTCCTCACTGGCCACCATGTATTATGCGTCTTCCAAAATAAGTGAAACTTATCTTTGTTTCATGTTGTACCATGAAATCGTTGAAGATGTCCCCTATGTTGAAGATGCCCCTTGATGTGCTTTTCTTTTCAGATGGAATCCCTGCCCAATATGAATCATGAAGCCTTGAAGCTTCACTCCCTTTGTCTTTTTGTACCATAGCCCATACTCTGTAGTGCCTCTGAGGTATCTCAACACATACTTTTCTGCCTTCCAAAATATCTTGGTAGGCTTAACCATGGCTTGACTAAGTTGGTTAACTGTGTGGCATATGTCTGGTCATGTGTTCACCAAATACATGAGTGAACCCACAAGCTTTTTGTAAACATTAGAATTCACTACTTCGCCTGAAGTAGCATCCTTATTCCTCCATTTTCCCACTAGATGAGTCTCCATGTGTTTGTTACCCTCCATGTGGAACTTCTTGAGGATATCATTGGCATATTTTCCTTGAGATAAAAATATCTCCCCATCTCTTTTCCATATTTCCAATCCTAGGAAATAGTGCAAGAGCCCCATTCCCTTCATCCCAAAGTATCTTGCAAGATCCTCTTTGTAATACTTGATGAGGTGCTTATCACCTGTTAGTATCAAATCATCGACATAAAGTATAATAATCAAAAGCTTACTTTGTACCACAATATGATAAAGGTTTGCCTCTGCTTCACTCTTGGTGAAGCCCAACCTAGTGAAATAACTGTCGTTCCTGGTGTACCAAGCATGAGGTGATTGCTTCAACTCATATGGTGATTCTTGAGTCTGCACACATGTGATTCCCCATCTAAGCTCTCAAAACCTTCTGGTTGCTTAATGCACGGCTCTTCCTCAATCACCCCATTGAGGAAGACTATATTTACATCTATCTGATGTATCTTCCATCACATTTGCGCTGAGAGTTAAAGGATGGAGTTGATTGATGAGTACCTTGCAACTAGTGCAAAATTATCATAAATCCACTCCACCTAAGAGAACCCTCTGGCCACATACTTGGCCTTTTTCTTCTGGACACTCCCATTTGCTACCTGCTTCACCTTGTAGATCCACCTGGATCCTACAACTGGCTTCCCCTCTGGTCTTGGGACAACTTCCCATGCACTATTTCTGATAATGGAGTCATACTTTTCAACCATGGCATCAACCCAAACTAGTTGCTTCACTTCTTCCTCGAAACATGATGGTTCCATCTCTATAACATTGCTCATAAGAGCCATGTATCCATTCTACTGCTCTGGGTACCTTCTTTGCCTGTGTTTTGATGTGGGTTCTCCCACATTCTCTCTTGCATATAGCAACAACATGTCAGCCTCTCTAGTGTTCTTTCTTTCATCTCAGGATTTATCTGCATGAATGGGTGCCTCCACTCTCTGCACCTATACTTGTGGTTGCTACACATCTTGAGGTTCTTCTTTTGGAGCCAAGAGATCCTCAACTTCATGCAACTGAAGCTCCCTCTCAAGGGAAACTTTCATTTCTTTCTCTTCATCAAATTTCAAATCTCTTCGGACAACTGTCATCTTGTGTGCTGGAAAGTACACCCGATAGTTGTGAGGTTTATCAGTGTACTCCAAAAATATCCCCAACTCAGTTGGTGGCTCTTGCTTCTCCCTGGCATCTTTTTTCAAATGGAAATAAACTAATTAACCAAAAATTTTAAAATGCGACACATTTGGTCTCTTACCTAAAAAATATTCCTCTGGTGTACTCATCCCAAGTATCTGATCAGGACTACAATTATTCACAAATATTGTTGTATTTCATGCCTCTATGCACATATGAAATAGTATGCCCTGATATGCAACATAGATTGTGCTGCTCCCAAAATAGTTCTATTCTTCCTTTCTGCAACCCCATTCTATTGTGGGTTATGAGGTGCTATCAATTCTCTTCAAATTTTTTCTGAGGCACAGAAGTTCTAGAATTCGTTAGAGACATATTCTCCACCATTATTGCTCCTAATATCCTTCACATTCTTCCATGTATATTTATTGACAAGTGCCTTGAACTCACAAAACTTGGAGAACCTCTAATATTTCTTCTTCATGAAGAAAATCCAACACTTTCGTGAAAAATCCTCTGGAAAAATCAAATAATACCCGTGTTTTGTTGTGGAAGCTGTCGAGAATGGTACACACACATCTTAGTGAACTCTCTCAAGGATATCATTTTTTTATCTTTCCTTTTCGTGAAAGGTGGCTTTGGTATACTTTCCCAATGTACACCCTTTGCATGTATCTCTTTGTTGTGAAGGTAAATCCCCTCTGTGGATAGAGGTGATCTCTCTAGCCCTAGATTGGGTCTAGAAACTTGAGATGCTTTCTAATGAAAAACTTTATTAGCTAATATTCAAAATGCAACAAGAAAGGAGATAGAGGTACCTTTATCTAATTCTATTTTCGAACTTATTGACAGTGGCCTTGATTCATGATCCTTTTAGGCTCGCTCCTTGCTACTGGTGGCACATGAATACATTTGGATGATCAAGGGGAAACAAAAAACGTAATCCAATACATAATAATCATTAAAAATTTGTGATTGAGCAAATCAAGGAGTACCAGAATATTTGCACAAATGATTAGACAAATATAGAAAGAAAACATCATATGTTTTATTAATGAATATAAAAGAGAGATATTACAACCCAGGCCTTGATGTTGGAGGCCTCCCTTTGGTGAAAATTTGAGTCCTTCGCGAAAGCTCTAAATCATTCCTTCTCCTGAACAGCTTAGACATTATCATAGTGTAGGAATGTAAATGGAACGAGAGTTAAGACTAGCCCAACAATGACCAACCAGTAGTGGAAGGATGGGGACTAATTTATAGGAAGGGAGAAGAGGTTGGGAGCCCACAAAAGGAGGAGGAAGGCCCACTTTCTAAGGGATAAACCCTCATGGATGAGATCAAAGCTCTAAAATAATAGATCTCTACTCTATCACCACCGTTTTAACAACCAACTCGCCACCTTGGAACTTCTAGAGGTTGAATCTTCTCCTCCATTTGAGGAAACACTGGTAGAAAGGGATCAGTGAGGTTTTCCAATAAATAAGGGTACTGACAGTACTAAGCCAAAACTGTCAAGATGCCATCGGCGGGGGTAGGAAACTAGAAAATGCATTGACCCAGAAAACTAGGGTTTTGACCAAGTTCCTTCAGTAATCTTCCAATACAATTTTTTTAAAGTCCTCACGGGATGTCTTTACATATTTTTCCATGGTGGAAACACTGCACAAGGTCTTTCATGGGGCACTTTAGGATCATGGATGGGAAGTGAGCATGGTAAAAAATTACTGTGTAACAGATGCCCCTTAAAGCATGAAGGCATAATGGGGAGTGATGGCTAAAATTATTTATGAACCAAGGCAAAGAACTCAGATCACTGCCAAGAAACCTGCTATAAATCAAACATAATAAAATATATGGCATTTATGTTATGAATATTCCTAACCATATAACTTTGTACTAGGCATAAAATAATACATGAACCCATGGCATGGTCATAACAATATGTCTAAATAGATCATAGAAATGGATCCGCGGCATGGACACAACCATCCATATAGATAGGATCATGTATACAATCATGAATACTCAATAACTCCTCATATCCCGGATCAGAATCAAATGTAATCCAGGATCTTCATTGTGATCTTAATGAACCCATTGTATGAATATAGCCATGCGAATAGATGTGATTATGTGGAACATGGTAGAAACCACATGATTACCGGCCAATAATGAAAATCGTTAATGGGCACAAGAGAAACCACCAATAATTACGATGGCGCTCAAGGTACAACAACACAATCTACAAGTGTGAATAAATGTGTTGAAGTCAAACACTTGTAGAATCATTCGATCGAAGGCCAATGATGTGAACTTGTTGTAGAAAACAAATAAATTTCCATTGAGGCATGCAAACTCCAAGGTATTAAAAAGAATTTTCTAAACCACCTTCTCGAATAATGAACTAAAGTCGACAAGAAGTGATTCATCAAAGGAGGTCCATAATAATTCCCACATCATCGACACAAAACAACAGATGTCTGAAGATGATAGGAGTGATTCAGGATTGTAACAGAGGAGGTGAGATAAGCAAAGGATGTTTGAATATAACACAAAAAGGACTTCTCTTGAACATATTGGTGATACATCTCCAGAGCGTGGCAGCATTTGACTCAAATGGGATCAGAGGTCATGATGAGAAAAATAGTGATCGGATAGGAGGCAAATGTATTTCCCAAACTCGTGGAGGTAAAATGACGAATGAAGGAGATCCCCAACCCGACACAAATTATAGACAAGTGTCATGTTCAAGATAAAAAAGATGCCCAAAATACACATAGGGTGTTCACTTTCAATTTTTCCCCCGTTATTGCTAACGAGTACCTCTTTATTTTTTATAGCCAATGTGAAGAGGATAGCATATGTTGAGAATGTAAGTTCATTCTTCAAATGAATCCATCTTAGTAATTTTAATGAGCCCTAGGAAGGAGGAAGGAGGTCTCATCATGGTGACAAGTCTTTCATTGTTTAATCTTTAACAAATCCAACGAAAGGGTAACTCAGTAACTTTTCATGTTTAAGGAGTTTTAAAAGAAATGGGAAAGAAAACTCCATCATGTCCCTTTTCATAAATCTTCTCTCAAATCCGAAAAGGTAGAACAAATACCTGAGAGAACCTCTTGACCATGTTTGATCAAGGTATTCCTTTTTCGTAAATAGTGAATCCCAGCCCGAAAAAGGGGTAAACTTATATTGAGACTATGTCCATTCATTTACATCAATGAGTTCGAAACGACAAGTACTCGACAATAGTTTCATTTTTCGAGAGTCAAAAAATAGCTGAAAGTTGACTCCAGGGGAGTTCCTTTTTCATTTATTTTTACCGAGTCCGAAAAAGAGATAAAATAAAACTCGCTCGCATAAAAAATAATCACCAATAGTGTAAAGTTTCTGTTACTGTATAAAAAATGACAAAAATCACTGATATCGTGGAAAAGTAATAAAATTATGGTGAAAATATCTTCAAAAATATATAAATAGACAAAAAGTAAATTCATTTTCACCTTTCTATTTTGAGTAAATTATAGAAGTGCATTTTATCCCTTTTTCCTCCGAATTTTAGATCAGTGGCGCAGCCAATCCAAGACACCATTCAACAATCAGTCAGCTACAGGTAAGAGCTCAAACTCTCCTCTTCATTTTAATTCCATTCTTTAGTTGTTTAGCTTATAAATTTAGATATGGGGGAAGGATTTCAAATTTCAAAATCCCCCAGGTCAGCACAAGTTCGAGCTATCATACTCGTGCTAGTTGCCCTTATCCCGTTAGGGCAGCGCGTCGCCAATGCCGAATTAATTTGGACAATTGCACTAGCTGCGGGGAATAATTTGAAATGAGAAATACACCCATTTCCAATGGATTATTTCAAAAACTACTCTGGTGAAAGCTCCTAAAATGTCAATTAAACATATTTTGCAGGTGATTTCAGTGGAAATGGTCATCAAATGGAAAGAAAGAGGCCACGAGGTGGAATAACACCAAGCACTCCAAGACCCAAATTGCTTAAATGCATTGTCTAATTGTGGAATGTTTAATTTCTTCCAAACATCAGGGCTGAGATCTCAACTAGAGATACTTCAGTATTTGATTGGAATGTGGAACGTAGATCGCCACATATTCATAATTGGAGACCAAGAACTAGAATTAGATGTCTTTGAAATCTATTTCATTACAATATTATCCATGAGAGGGGAGAGAATCCAACTCTCTAGAGCTCCTACCGGAGAGGAGAGTACTAGTATGCTCATTTAGGGACACTATCTCGGGGCGAAGAAGACTGAGAGCAGGAAGATAGAGATATCCTCTATCAGGGTTCTTCCCTTGCATACGATACTACATTGTATAACTCGAGTGGATGGAGCCCAGGTGTTTCATGAGGCAACAAAATCCCAATTCTAGTATGCGTTGGACTTTCTAGCTCCTAATATGTTCAACTGGTGCGAGGGGTTATTGGCTAACATGAAGATCCAATTGACCAAGTGAAAAACAGGTCGGATGAAATAGTTTAGGTACGGGTCCATATTGGTTACCTTATTTTTGGAGAGGGTGCCTCTGTTTTAGTATCATCGGTTAGATATCCATGATCTAGACCTGAGGGACCCGAGGCTCATGAGGTGGTTTGAAATCATGCCCCATCAGGGTGGGGGCCAATAGTTACATTTTCAGAAAGTGTTTTTCAACTGGTTGCATTTTCAACTCATTGTGGTTGAGGAATATGCGTATGCAAGCATTGACTTCAGGGAAGATCCATATCTACCCATTCCACCAAGCACATAGTGGACTGATGCACGTAAAAAAAAAATTTAACATTTTTTACTTTTTGAATATTTTTTTCATGTATTATGAGATCTAAACTTATGATGTTTTTATAGGTATGGGTCCTCAGAGACCACCAGGAATGTCACCAATTGAGAGGAGGGTATCTCACTCGTTAGAGGGCATTTTCTGCAAGGAGGGAGAAAACCCATTAGCCGAGATAGAGCGAAACTTGGTAGGCCTCACAAGATGCATCCCAGAGTATGCTACATTTGATGATGCTCCTCTTCGCTTTCAGAGGCATACAGTCGGGTTTCTAGGCAGGTTGCATCACTTACTATGGTGAGTGATCTGAGTGGTTACCTACTATCACAAGCACCATATGGGCGGATAACAAGCCTCTGCTTACATTTTTGTACTGATGTAGGCTCAGAGAGTCATTTTTGTCACAGAACAAATATTTTTTGAGGCTTTGATGTAACACACATGACAGACTCGATATATATATATATATATATATATATATATATACACACACACATAAATATTCATGTTTCTATGGCTACTTGTGTATCATAATAATGTATTGGTTTTTACATGATGCGCAGATGTCTATCTAATACATGATTTTCTATTGTATCTGTTAATGTGTTTAAATGCATTGGAATATTTTGATATGTAATGAAATAAAAATGCCTTTCCAATAATCTAACACGCAAGTACATACGCAAAATTTGAGGATTTCACACATAATAATGGTCATTAACTATAACACAATGAGTTATGAGTCTAATTTAACAACCAAATCTCTAATCTCAAGATCAATTACATCTGATAATAGATTGATAACCGCACTATATTCGGAAATATTGTTAGTTGTTTGACCCAAAAAAATACCTTGCAAATTAATAAACTCGCCATCAGGGGCAAAGAGTACCCATTTTGCGGAAGATAAATTCAGTGTGCTACAACAAGCACCATCAGCAAAACTGACATAATGAATCGATGACATCTGCAATCAAGTGGAACACAAGGTGAGCAGAGGAAACGTGTATGCAAAGCGAATAATCACACCATAAATCCAATCAAAGCACACTAATGAATAAAACACTAATGTAAAAATCACCACACGTATGATCAAGCATAATACTTCTTCAGATAGAGCCCATTTTGAGGCTCAACCAATTGGTTGCCTTCATAATCTACCAGCTCATAGGCACCTTTTTCTGTTGGCTCCCCGTGATTTGCAATATTGGAAAGAAAAAATCTGCAGGTAACCACATCAAACCACTTTGGATTCCAAGGACCTAGCCTTCCTGGACTGAGAGGGGGCTCTCTCTATGTATGTGTTTGTAAATGATATATATTTATGCTTTTTTTTTCTGGTTTTAGGCTAGTTATGAAGTTCTAGGACTAATTGTTTTGTTTGGTTGAATAATTTATTGTGTGATTAAGTGATTGAGTGTTTCAATTGAATAGATAGACTATGGGAAGCATTAATCCATTGGGCTATGGAGTCATAAAAGGATTTAATTGTTCATCAAATCTATAAGGGTTTTCATAGGGCAAGCTAACTATATCAAGTGGATCTCTTAGATTAGATGAAATATGAAATGATAGTAAGGTGTGAAATCAGTAAAGCTAAAGGGAAATTAAGAATCCTTTAAATCTACTTCAACAAGAAAAGCCTTTTAGGAAACTGTTTAAGAAAAACCAAAGGACACGACAAACCATAGACTTCTTTGGCTAGAATCTAGTAAGAAAACCTTAAGACAACAATTCAACAACCCTAGAGAGCAGGACACCCCTGAATTCTATAGCTATTACTTTCATACAAAGAAAACATTCAAGATAACAGTCTATAATCAAAGAGAAATTAATAATTCTTTAATCAAACTAAAAAGACCTTTGCAGTAACAGTTTGAGACAAACCAAAGGACAGGGCTAACCATAGACTTCTTTGGCTGTACTCTACTAATTAAACTTCAAAGAAGGACTTAAAAATAACATTTCATGCAAGACCAAAGGACAGGGAAAACCATAGACTTATTTGGCTAGACTCTACTGAATCATTTCCAAGGAAACAAGCAAGGTGGAACTAGAGAGAAATTAAGAATTCTCTTATCAGACCTTGCAGAAGAAAACATTAAGATGAAAGAAGTAGACATAATTAAGGTGCCAAGATAGCATATCTTAATCTAAATTTTTTGTTCTTATCAAAGAAATTATGGACAATATGGAAAACATAAGGGAATACATTGACAAAGAAGGATAACTTTACCATTAACATAGCTCAAGGATACTGTGAACGTGCTTGTATTACTGATGTCCAAAATAGTTACAATACTCCAGTGCAACAAATCTCTGCAACTTGGAGTCTAATCAATCGAGCCTAGCAGACAATCCTCTATTCAAGCAGCCAACCAACTCACCAACCAACACTAGGAATGAATAATACATGCAGTATTTATCTACAAAATGAGGAGGTTGCCCTAACCTAGGGTTTCATATTTGTATTTATTACAGAGTTAATGTATTTTTACCTTTGAGACCATGCAAGGCCCAAAGCAAAATATCTGTGACTAACTCACTGTAACAATAAATTCTAACTTAACTGCTGAGCCAAATTTAGGATATGTTTGACTTTTAAGGCTTTTCATTAACTTTTACAATAACTTTTGAGTAGTTGGAAAATATCTCTAACTGTTTCAATAACTATAGTTTCTTGTATTGAACCTATAGGTGTCCAAAATATTTATTAGGAGTAATTGTTGTTTGCTTTAGCATTCAGATCTATCTTCTGTGTTAATTTGCCTTTGATTTGTCCTTTAAGCTCTGTTTAGCCTTTTAAAGCTTGGATTTATTTCTTGATGTCTGTCTAATTGCTTTAGTCTTCTTTATCTCCTTTAATTCTTTTAATATGCCTTTTGTCTTTAATCTTTGATTAGCCCTTTAACCCTTCCTCTAACTGTGTTTCTTCATTTGCCTGCATCTTTGTGTTATTGAAACACTTCTTGTTGCTTAGGTGTGTTTTGAATGACCATCAATGGTCATGATCCATTGATGTTCATTATTAATCTGACGCTCCTGGTCCCTTGGATAAAAACAAGTCATCTCGGATTGTCATCTAGAGGACCTATTTAAACGATTTTTAGATGTTGGGATGCAATTTTCGCATTCATACCTTGGCTACCTGCACATTAAAATCAATTAATTAAATTAAATCATGTGTTGGTGGGGTTTTTGCGTTTGTTTATGGCTGTTCAGGCTTTTGGAGAGTCTGTAGAGGCTTGATGGCGGCTACGGGGCTTTACTCGCAAAGGCACGAGCCTTTGGAATGTTTGACCGGGGTGGTTTCGGGTTTTGGCGGGAGGAAGAAAGGCGATTTATCGCATGGAGTATGGGCAGTGAATGGTTTTGGCAGAGGTCATGTGATGCCATAGGAATGGTGATGCATGGTAGAGGGTACAAAGTCGAATACCTCCCATTTCACATGTTTTAGAGGTGCTAAGTGTCGAGCGGTTGAGGGTGCGATATGCGTTGGGGACCATTCGATCGAGTGATGAAGATTCAACAGTGGTCAGGTTTAGATGAAGTGGCGGGGTTAGATTAAGATGTGGGGCTCAGAAGTACAATGGAGAGAGGGTTTAATGTATGGGGGGGGGGGGGGGGGGGGTATTTTATAAAGTGGGGTTGGGGGTTAATAAATAAGTGGAGGCACTTATTATTAAGGTTGGGGCGAAGGCCATATGGGAGTGGGGGTCCATGTTTTTAAAGTGGGGGCTAAAGAACATATAGGAGTTGGGTTTATAAATAAACAGGGTTTACTTAAAGGGAGGCCCAAATGATAAAAAATGAGTAAATTTTGGTTTTAAAACAATGTAAAAAGGATTTTTTACGTTGTTTTGAGGAAAGAAGGGAAATAAATGAAGGGGAGGGTCAAATGGGTTTTATCAATGGAAGTGGGGTTTTGGATAGGGGAATGGACACAAATGAGGGTTCTGAGTTTGAACCATATAATTTCAGTATTATGAGGGTAATTTGAAAGAGGAAAAATGAGAGATAGTGAAAAAGGTTTAATGGAGATAATGAAGGCAGTGAGATTTCTGAGAATAGCTAATAGTCAGGGAATGCTATTTTCAGCAAATTGTAGAAAATCCATAGTCACCTAGTGATACTATAGAATACAGGAGGATAAAAATGGCTCCAGCAAGGGAAGGCAACTCCTTTAGGATATGTCAAGAACCTCGAAGTTCAAATTTTCTGGAATTTGTAGATCAGTGCCTTGTTTTCACTTGGAAAATTTTTCATTCTGCAATTTTTAATTTGTTGTTTTTCTTTGTAACTTGTGACCTTTAAATCCTGAAAATCATGCTTGCTGCAACTCAATTCTACCTACCCATCATTAAATTCTCGCATTTTTTCTTCATTTGGGTGCATTTATACTGGCAAACCATTGACATATTTTTTCTTTTGAAAGAAAAAACTATCTACTTCTACCCTTATATCATCCAAAGGCTCAGATTAGACTGACGAGATCTTTTATTCTCTACATAATCTACTTATCTGTCAAGATTAAACAGTTTGACAGATTTTCATTCTCTAGTATTATCAACATGAAATTTAAATCATGACTGAATCAAGATTAAGCAGTTTGATTGTCATGAAATTGGGACATTTTGGACAAGATGTACACAATATTTATTTTGCAAAAAGTAAATTTGAAACTGAGGGACTTGATTTGGAATTTGTCATTCAGCCCTTACTTTTCTCTTTGGTTCAAATTTAGACTTTGGAACCAATGTCTTCTCTAATCTACTGATAAGCCAAGTTTATGCAATTTGGAAAATATTCATTCACTATCCTATCAACAGAAATTCAAAACTTGTTCAATAATGATTAGGCTGTATGTTTTAATAAGACTTATTTTCAAAAGTAGTGGCATTTAGACTTGCACACTTTTAGAAACATTCTTTTTTGGTATGGGCTTTACCTCTTTTCTTTTCATTTGCCCTCTTTTCTTATTTTCTTTCTTTTTGTGTTTATTTCTCTGAGATTTTATTTCAACAATGTTATATACAATGAACAAAACTTTAAACTAATATTTTCAACTGAAATAATGCTTGAGCATCCTGCCATTGACAATACCTCCTAATAATTTTGTTCCATCCATTTCTTGTAGGAAAAATGCATTGTTACCTCTTGCTGAATGGATGATGTATCGACCTTTCCATAGATTGTCAAATTTTCCATGATTTCCTTTGTCCTCTCTTCTCGAATCCCACTTTAGCACTTTGTCTCTTTCTAATGCTGAAATCATTTGCCTTGGTCCTTTTGTCAAAGAGATTCTTGATTTTTGCTTGTATTTCCTGAGTTTTGTTGTATGCTTCTTCTCTGGTTTGCTGCATCTGGACAATATGGTTTATTCTTCTTTGCATATCATTTTCTTCAGACCATACCTCTTGAATGAGTTTCATTACTGGCACTCCCAAACTTGTTGGGAAAACTGCATCTGCTCCATACACTAGCTGATAGGGTGACATACCAATTGATTTTTTATTTTTTAATCTGTCTTCCCATAGTGCATGTACTAGTTTGTTGTGCCATTATTTCTTGTTCTCTTTTAGAAAATTTTTGATGATGTTTACCAGGCTTTTGTTTGAGGATTTAGCTAACCCATTACCTTGAGGGTAATAAACTGTAGAATGTCCCAATGTAATCTGATATTTGTGGCAAAATTCCACCATTTTATTGGATCTAAAAGAAACAACATTATTAGTAATGATTTTTCTAGGACAACCAAATCTAGATAAAATGTGGTTTTCAAGGAATTTGATACTTACTGAGTCTGTGGCAATTCTGGAGGGGATGACTTCTACCCACTTTGTAAAATAGTTAGTTGTAGTCAGGATCTATTTATGTTGGGTAGAGGAGGCAGGATGGATTTCTCCAATGAAATCAAGACCTCATTGTTAAAAAGGAGCTTCAACAGAGATAGGTTGTAATGGCAAAGGAAATAGTTTTCTTTTTCCCTCAAAGATTTTGAATTTATGACAAGAAACTACCATTTTATGGATTTCTGGAAGGAGGGTGGACCAATAGTAACCATCTCTAAGGATATTATTGACAGTGGTTTTCCAATAGAAGTGGCCTCCACGTTCTCCTTCATGAAACTCATGCATAATCCTATCTGCGTTTTCTTCAAGCAAACATTTAAGCAATACACCACCATAATTTTTCCAATATAAAACTTTGTCTAAAATGCATAAATTTACAACTTTTAACTTCAAGAATCTAGCTTTTGTTTTGGACAACCAAGAGGAACATTCAGATTAAAAATCACATATAATATATCCGCATACCAAGATGAGTTCAGGAATGTTTCCTCAATAGGTGGAGTTTCCAGCTCCTCTTGTTCATCCAATGCATTAATCATATGGATGTCCAGTGCTTGAAAATTTGTTTCATCCATGATTTTACCTAGTCCTTTCCCTTTTATTAGCTTGGTGGGCTTGATTTCCAGATCATATTCTAAAATGACAGCAATCCACTTACCTCTTTTTCCATCATGATCTTGTGTGAGTATGTCTTTTATCACTATGTGAGGCACAAATGCAATGATGCATGAGTGTAGAATGTATACTCTGAAATATTTCAGTACCTTGATTAAGGAAAAAGCTTGTTTTTCCATTATGTTATGTTTTAGAGGTGCATCTCTGAGTGCCTTGCTAAAAAATACTATGGGCTACTCCTGTCCTTTTATATTTTTCTGCAATAAGATAGCAGCAACTGTGTGTTCTGATGCAAAAGAGAAAATGAAGAAATATTTGGTAAAATTAAGGCTGATCAGAACTGGTGTTTGGGTAAGAGCTTGTTTTACCAGATCAAAAGATTGATTTTCTTCTATGGTCCATTTAACTCATGTTTCTATTTTCATCATATTAGTAATGTTTCTTAAGAGTTTTGCAAGGGTTGGTATGAACCTTCTTAATAAATTTATCTTTCCAATGAAAGATTGCAGCTCTCTGATGTTTCTTGGATGGTTGATTTGCAGTATTCTTTCAATCCGCTTTGGGTCAATCTTGATCCCTTCTTCAGATATGATGTGGCCTAAAAGTTTTCCTTCTTGAAGACCAAACAAAGTTTACTTTGGATTCAAAGACAAACCATATTTTCTGCATATTTAAAAGAATTTTCTTAAGTGAGCTATGTGTTCTCATCAATTTTTTAATAGACAGTGATGTCATCAAGATATATCACAATGAAATAACCTATTTCTTCAGAGAAAGCGATATCCATGGCTCTTTTAAAAGTGGCCCCAACATTCATTAACCCAAAACACATTTTAACATACATGAAGGTGCCTCAAGGTGTAGTGAAAGCTATCTTGTGTTGATCATCTTGATATACCAGCACCTGATTGTACCCTGAGAAGCCATCCAGCAGAGAAATCCTTTTGGAGCCTACCACCCTTTGTAATATGTGATCCATATTGGGTAAAGCGTAGTTGCCTTTTAAGGAGGCTTTGTTTAAATTCTTGAAGTCTATGCATAGCCTAATTTCTCATGTTTTCTTCCTCACAAATACAAGATTTGAAACCCATTCTGAGTATCTCAGAGGGACTATTATTCCAACATCATAAATTTTCTTGATTTCTTTCTCAACCAGTGGTAGTTTTACAGGGTTTATTCTGCGCAATCTCTGTTTAAAGGGCTTTTGGTTTTCTTTGAGAGGGATCTTATGCTGGATGATCCCAGTGTCATAGGACTTCATATCTTCATAGCTCCAAGCAAACACATCACTAAATTCTCTAAACATCTCAAGTTATTTCTGTTTTATATGAGCTGGCAGTGTTTTTGACAGTTTTATCATTTTGGGCTCTTGTTCACTGCCTACATTGAATTCCTCTACTTCAGGTTTAGTAGATTCTATCTTTGGCTTCTTAGAAACATCATTGAAATCAAAAATTTCCTCCAGAGGAACTATTCCCTTTGGAAAATTATCATTTATGGACTATAGTACTTCAAAATCTTCTTTTTTCTAAATCAGTGCACAATTTTGTCTCATGTGGGTATTCTTTTTCTAACAGATTTATAACAGCATTATCAGCAGGCTCTTCTTTGTAAGTTTGTTCCTCAACAGAGCAGTCTTATTCATGATCTGAGTCTGAATTTGGCGTTTCAAACTCATTTCTGGACTGCAGGAAATCTTCAATCTGTTTATCTCCTTCAAAAACTTGCCAATATTTTATGTTATCAGGCACTGCTGGTCTATATTTGACTTGCACTGTGTATTGTTTGTTATGATAAGGTTTTTGACAATTACTGGCTACAAAGGCTAGACCGTTGGCAAGGATATTCTGATTTCTTGGGACAAAGTCAAGGTCATATTCTTGGAAGTTTTTTAGGAGGTCAAGGACATCATTCCTATATGCTCTCAGTCTAGGGTGTTTAGCTGAATATTCTCCCTTAATTTTCCTAATGACTAACTCATAATCCCCATGAAAAGAAATCCTTTTGGCTCCTAGTTTATTGAGTAATTGTAGCCCTAGGAGTAGTGCCTCATATTCTGTTATGTTATTTGTACATTTAAAGCTCAGCTTATATGAGTGGCCTTCTGCATGGTTATTCTCAGTGTCGAGCAACCAACCACCTGCTCCTAAACTAGTTTTTCCACAAGAACCATCAAAGCTCATACTCCAAAGAGGTTCAATTTTAGATTTATCATTATGTTGGTCATTGTGGCTGCCACTATGTTGTCTATTATGTTGTTCATTTTCTGTTTGGCCTAACTGTTCCGACTGTACCTCCTCTTTTTATTCTCCTTCTTTAGTTGTTTTATCATTTTCTGCTACCTGTTCATTAATGTTTTCATCATTGTAAAGGCTGAATGAATCAAGGTCTGTGTGAATAAAATAAAGAGGGGAGTTATCTGGCTTTTCTTGACTGTTGACCATGTCCTTCATATGAGTCTCCCTATATAATCTTCTTTGTTGACTAAAGACATGTATGGTAGCATAAGTCATGTCCATTTGGAGGGTGCCTTGGATTTTAGCTCCCCATAAGTGTGAAAGGAGCATGCCATATTTGGGAGGAATTTCAACCACTACAATATCCATTACTAGGCTTTTGGCTGGTATTTGTGCTAAATTAACACAGAGATCCTTGATTAGGCCTAGACATTTAACTCTACTAGAATCAAGAGAGTATAAATCTTTGTATGGTCTAGTTATCTCAAGGCCTAGTATTTCCATTACTACCTTTGGCATGAGGTTATGTGAAGCTCCAGAGTCTAACATGGCATTGTGGAGGATTTTATCATGGATGTTCAAGCTGAAATAAAAAGGAGGAACACCTCCTTCTTGAAATTTACCTTCTACTTTAGGTCCAAACAAAAGTTTAGGTCTATCATCATTTAACTTTACAGAATCAACATTTTCTCCTATGTTTAAAGCTTTCAAAACTTGGGATCTATATACATCTTGGGCAACTAGTTCAGTGAGAGGTATGGATATTTTAATCTTGGAAATTTCATTCTCAATATTAAAAGGTGTTTGTGTTTTTGAAAGGTTCAAATCAATTTTATCAGACATTTTTTTTACAGCAATTTCAGCTTTCGGATTTTTATTTGGAAACTCATTTAAAACATTTTTGTCAGGGCCACTAGCTGGGTTGCTAGTGCTTCTTTGGTCACCACTTTGCTAGCTTTTTTTCTTCTTTTTTTATCAGAACTTTCAACCACTAAGTTTGGATTTTCTGCCATCTTTTTAGGAATATTTTCGGGGATTTTCCTAGCATAAATTTCATAGTTCTTTCTCTTGGGAGTATCTTGGGTTTTATTGCTTCTGAGGTCATATTGTCTATGTACTTCCATGATGGCATTTCCAAAGCCTTTTTTATATTCTTCGTATTCTAGGCTTTCTTCTTGAAATTGAGTTGGGGAAAACATGCCTTGCTCTTCCTTAGTGAGAAAAACAATATCCTCATTATTTACTCCCATTAGATTGATATGGCTTTCCTTTGTTTCTTCAATCACCCCCTCATCCTCATCAGCATAGGTTTCTTGGAAAGGAGGCATGATTTTATGATTAGGACCTCTTTGTCTTATTTGAGGGGGATTTCTCCTAAAGTTTTGATTTTGGTGCTGATTTTGATTTCTACTTTGGGGAGCTGCTTGGTTTTCTCTGGGGTAAGCTCTCTCATTCACATTTATTCTCTCCATCATCCTTTCCATGGTTCTAACAAGGTTATCTATATTAGTATCAGATGATGAAGGTGCAGATTCTTACCTATATGTGACCCTTTTTTTCATTTTTCATTCTAGATCTTTTAGCAATCAGATTTGCCTCTACACTTACTGCACCCCTTTGCATATCTTCTAATGTAAGAGGGTCTATTTCTCTTAGTTGGTAAGCCATTTCTGGGTCAAACCCATCTAGAAATTTAATTAGAGCTAGACCTTATGGAGGTTTCATGTGTCTAGGGAGGGCATTGTATACATTATTGAACCTAGTGCAATATTCTTGGACACCCTCTCCAATGTTTCTTTTAATGTTTTCATACTCTAACAAGATTTGGAGAGGGTTCTTCTTGACTTCCAATTTGTTTAAGAATAGTTGATGAAAAGCAATAAGGTCATTTATAATATTATGGGTTAGGCCTTTAATCCATTTTCTTTCTTCTCCCCATAATATTTGAGCAAAATTTCTTAGTTTGACAGTTTCATCATTTATTTCTTGTCTGTCAAAATAGTCATTCATTCTATCCACATGTTGTTGAGCACTAGTAGAACTACTTGCATCATATAAAGGAATCTTAGATTGATAGTCCTGTGGTAGAACAACTAAAGGAAATGATATAACTAATTGGGCATACCATGTTTCCATGGCTGGCAGATGGGGAAATAAAGGAGGGTTAACAAGAGGAGGGTTTACAAAAGGAGGTAAAGGGTTAAATGGAGGAAGGTGAACAGTGAGTGTATGAATGGGGGTTGAAGTTAGTACAACAGGATTCTATTGTAAGGTGGATGAGTCTAAGATTATCTGGGTTATCCAATTTAGAGACCTAGTCCAAGACAAGATTTGTTCTAAGGGTAAGTCAAAGAGGATATTCTGCAAGTCTTTAAAGTTTCCAGGTAGGGAACTTGCTTTGTGGATAGGTCTGCTAACAATTGGGTTTTTAGATCTAGGATATTTCCTTAGGATGTGCTCTGGATTGTCAACTATTGAAGGAGGGTTTGGGTCTGGATGGGATCTGGTACAAATTCTTCTAGAAGCCATAACTTAGACCCAAAATTTAGAGAGGTTAAAAGTTTATAACAATTTTTTGAAAAACAAACCAATGTGTGAAAGAAATACTTAATCCACAAATTATTATTGACTGGGTCCTTTTGAGGTTTAATGATATCAATATTTCTCAATAATTTCCTAGTGGATTCTATAGAAAACAACTGGAGTCAGTAGGCCTACTGAAAACCAATGGAGTCACCAGGTGGAGGATTTTAATTGTTTTGAGGCTGGTTGTTGTCCACCATCAGCAACCGGATACCATTCTTGGCTAACACTTGATTCATCTAAATTTGAAGGGATTTTCTAAGTTCTTGAGGTAATATTAAGCTATTTAATAACTCAGCTCCCCAGTATGGTCGCCACGAAGTTGACTCCCCGTGATTTACAATATTGGAAAGAAAAACTCTACAAGGAACCACATCAAACCACTTTGGAGTCCAAGGACCTATCCTTCCTAGATTCAGATAGGAATCTCTCTATGTATGTGTTTGTAAATGATATATCTTTATGATTTTGTTTTTTGGTTTTAGGCTAGTTATGAAGTTCTAGGATTTTTTGTTTTGTTTGGTTGATTAATTGATTGTTTGATTAAGTGATTGAGTGTTTCAGTTGAATAGATAGACTGTGGGCAACATTAATCCATTGGGCTATGGAGTCATAAAAGGATTTAATTGTTCATCAACTCTACAAGGGTTTTCATAGGGAAAGCTAACTATATCAAGTGGATCTCTTAGATTAGATGAAATATGAAATGACACTAATTTGTGAAATTAGTAAAGCTAAAGGGTAATTAAGAATCCTTTTAATCTACTTCAACAAGAAAAGTCTTTTAGGAAATTGTTTAAGAAAAACCAAAGGACAGGGAAAACCATAAACTTCTTTGCCTAGACTCTAGTAAGAAAACCTTAAGACAACAATCAAGAAACCCTAGAGAGTAGGACACCCCTGAATTCTCTAGCTATTACTTTCAGGAAAAGAAAACGTTCAAGATAACAGTCAGTATAATCAAAGAGAAATTAAGAATTCTTTAATCAAACTAAAAATACATTTGCAGCAATAGTTTGAGACAAACCAAAGGACAGGGCTAACCATAGACTTATTTGGATGGACTCTACTAAGTAAACTTCAAAGAATGCCTTAAAAATAGCATTTCATGCAAGACCAAAGGACAGGGAAAACCGTAGACTTCTTTGGCTGGACTCTACTGAATCATTTCCAAGGCAGCAAACTAGGTGGAACTAGAGAGCAATTAAGAATTCTCTAATCAGACCTTGCAGAAGAAAACATTATGATGAAAGAAGCAGACAGAATTAAGGTGCCAAGACAACATATATTAATCTAAATTTTATGTTCTTTTATTAGAGAAATGATGGACAATATGGAAAACAGAAGGGAAGACATTAACAAAGAAGGATAACTTCACCATTAACATAGCTCAAGAATCTTGTGAACGTGCTTGTATTACTGATGTCCAAAACAGTTACAATACTCCAGTGTAACAAATATTTGCAACTCAAAGTCTAATAAAATCAAGCCTAGTAAACAATCAAGCGGCCAACCAACTCACCAACCAACACTAAGAATTAATAATACATGCAGTATTTATCTGCAAAATGAGGATGTTGCCCTAACCTAGGCTTTCAGATTTGTATTTATTACAGAGTTAATGTATTTTGACCTCTGAGACCATGCAAAGCCCAAAGCAAAATATATGTGACTGACTCACTGTAACAATAACTTCTAACTTAACTGTTGAGTTAAATTTAGGATATGTTTGACTCTTAAGGCTTTTCATTAACTTTTACAATAACTTTTGAGTAGCTAGAAAATATATCTGACTATTTCAATAACTATAGTTGCCTGTATTGAACCTGTAGGTGTCCAAAATATTTATGAGGAGTAATTGTTGTTTGCTTTAGCATTCAGATATGTCTTATGTGTTAATTTGCCTTTGATTTGTCCTTTAAGCTTTGTTTAGCCTTTTAAAGCTCAGATTTATCTCTTGTTGTCTGTCTAATTGTTTTAGTTTGATTTTTCTCCTTTAATTCTTTTAATCTGCCTTTTGTCTTTAATCCATGATTAACCCTTTGTCTCTTCCTCTGACTGTGTTTCTGCATTTGCCTGTATCTCTGTGTTATTGAAACACTTCTTGCTGCTTAGGTGTGTTTTGAATGACCATAAATGGTCATGATCCATTGATGTTCATTCTTCAATATGGCGCTCCTAGTCCCTTGAATAAAAACAATTCATCCTGGATCGTCATCCAGAGGACCTATTTAAATGATTTTTGGATGTTGGGATGCAATTTTTGCATTCATACCTCGGCTACCTACACATTAAAATCAATTAATTAATTTAAAACCTATGCTGGTGGGGTGTCTGCGTTCGTTTATGTCTTTTTGGGCTTTTGGAGAGTTTGCAGAGGCTTGATGGCCGCTGCGGGGCTTTATCCAAAGGCACAAGCCTTTTGAATGTTTGAACAGGGTGGTTTCAGGTTTTGGCGCGAGGGCGAATGGCGGTTTATCACATGGAGTATGGGTGGTGAATGGTTTTGGTGGAGGTCATGCGATGCCATAGGAAGGGTGACATGTGGCAGAGGGTACAAAGGTGAATACCACCCATTTCACATGTTTTTGAGGTGCTAAGTGCCGGGCGGTTGAGGGCGTGATATGCGTTGGGGACCGTTGGATTGGGTGATGAAGATCCAATGATGGTTGGGTTTAGATGAAGCAGCGGGGTTAGATTAAGACGTGGAGCCCGGAAGTATAATGGAGCAAGGGTTTAATGTATGGTGGGGGGGTATTTTATAAAGTGGGGCTGGGGGTTAATAAATAAGCGGAGGCACTTATTATTAAGGTTGGGGCGAAGGCCATATGGGAGCGGGGGTCCATGTTCTTAAAGCAGGGGCTAAAGAACATATAGGGTTTGGGTTTATAAATAAACAGGGTTTACTTAAAGGGAGTCCTGAATGATAAAAAATGAGTAAATTTTGGTTTTAAAACAATGTAAAAATGATTTTTTACATTGTTTTGAGGAAATAAGGGAAACAAATGAAGGGGAGGGTAAAAAATGGGTTTTTATCAATGGAAGTGGGGTTTTGGATAGGGGAATGGACACAAATGAGGGTTCTGAGTTTAAACCATATAATTTTAGTATTATGAGGGTATTTTGAAAGAGGAAAAATGAGATATAGTAAAAATGGTTTAATGGAGATAATGAAGGCAGTGAGATTTCTGAGAATAGTTGATAGTCAAGGAATGTTATTTTCAGCAGATTGTAGAAAATCCATAATCACCTAATGATACTAAAGAATACAGGAGGACAACACTTTCCAATACTCTTTGAGTGATATAGGGCCCGTGCCACATTGGCTCGAGCTTCCTAACTCCCAATTTATCATGGGCTTGGTCGTAAAGCAAGATGAAGTCACCTTTAGAAAAAATGCAAGGATTGACCGATTTTTTGTATTGAGCCTTAACTCGTCTTTTTTGTGCTTTAATGACTAAAGCAACAAGTCTTTGGGTCTCATCGAGGCACCTGAGGTAAAGCAAATTTTCCTCTTCTGGTGAAGTACCAAGAAGTAGTTCAGCGGCTAACTTCAGAGAAGGAATTTCACACTTGATCAAGAGTGTGGCCTCTAGACTATACACTAATTGGAATGGTGCAAATCTAGTGGTAGCCTTATCAAAATTTCAGTAAGCCCATAGATCTAAGAAGATCATAAGATGTCAATCTCTTTTGTGTTTCCAAATGGTTCGTTGAAGCATGGTTAACAATACTTTGTTAAAAGCTTCAACCTGGCCATTGGCCTGTGGATAATAAGGAGTGGAGCTATCATTATGTAAACCCAACTGAGTAGCAATCTCTATCATCATAAAATTTCAAAAATGAGAACCATGATCAGTGAAAATCGCTACCTGGACACCAAACTGAGCTATGACATGATTAAACAGGAATTGCGTTGTAGTAGATCTTCATTATCATATGTAGGCATCGCTTTATCCCATTTAGTGAAATAATCAATGGAAACGATAATATAGCCATGCCCCCCGGCTGAGCAAGGGTTACAGGTCATGAAATATATGCCCCATTTTGCAAATGGTCTAGTTGTCACAACTAGGTGCAAAGGTGAGGGTGGGGCATGCTCCTTCCGAGAGTAGATTTGGAAGTCATGGAATTTTAGTACTACAACAATGCAATCTATAAAGATAGACAGCCAAAAATACCCTGCGTGAAGGATTTTTTGGGCGGTAGCATAACCAAACATGTGACCACCATAGGCCTCGGAGTGGCACTCGTTGAGAACTTTCTTAGCTTCATCAAGAGTCAAACATCGACGAAGGATGGAGTCAACACCAATGCAATACAAAGTGTCTCCAATGATATCATAGGGTTGGGACTGGTAACGAATTCATCGTCGTTCAGAGTGCGATAGCTCTAGCCGAAAAGTTTGGGTCTAGAGATAAATGATGATGTTTGCATACCTTGGATCAATAGTACTGATGGGATCAAAATGAGTAGGATCAACCGCGGTGGGAATATCGCAAATCAACTGAGAAAAGACAAGGGATTTCTTAGACTTAGTGATAGTGAACTCTAAGTCAAACTCTTGAAGGATGAAAATCCATTCGAGTACTTTCCCCCAAGCAACAGATGCATGAGAATTTAAGTCATGGGGTTATAATCATAAATCACCAAATTTTTATGCAAGAGAATGTAATAACAAAAAAGCTAAACAACATGGAAAACATCCAACACAAGTTCCTCAGCATGAGCATAACGGATCTTAGCATCAAAGAGATTGTGGCTTAAGTATTAAATTGCATGCTCTTGACCATCTTCATTGTCCTGAACCAGCACCATACCGATAGTGTTGTCTATGGCGGCCAAATACAGGAAGTAGTCGGGGTGATAGTTGGGAGGATGCAGTAGAGGAGCACCGATGAGGGCTCGTTTCAAAGCATCAAAAGAGCTTTGGGAAAATTAATCCCAAATTAATGGGATGCCATTTTTCATTAATCGAGTAAAACCTTTGGCAAGCTCAGCGTAATTTGGTACAGAAGCGACAGAGGAAATTGGCTTTCCTGTGCAAGCTTTGCAGTTGATGAACAAAAGAGGGAGGAGGAAAATTGATGATTACCTCTACTTTAAGAGGATCAATTCGAATGCCTTCTTTGGACACCACGAAACCCCATAGATGACCGAATTTGACGCAGAAGACACACTTATGAGGGTTCAACCTAATATTATAGTGCCAACAGCAAAGAAATATGGCTCTGAGGTGTTCAAGGTGATATCGAAGTTTCACGGAATGAGCAGGAAGGTCGTCGAAGTATGGTTGAACCATGTGTTTTATTTCATGAAAGTCATACAACATGGCTTACTCGAAGGTGGCCCTGACATTCTTTAAGCCAAAAGGGAGCTTTTTATATGCAAAGGTTCCCCATGGATAGATAAAATCGGTTTCATGCTGATCAGTTGGAGCAATGTGGATATGGTTATAGCCAAAAAAATATAGCTCTTAGTGCACTCGCCAATGATTTGATCGATAAAGGGAGTGGGGTAATTTTCCTTAGGACATGCTCGATTTATATCATGGTAATCAACACAAACCCAGATGGCCCCTTGTTTCTTAGTGATGGGAACAATATTGGAGACCCAATCCATCGACAATTCGGTTGTGAAGATAAATCCCCTCTATGGATAGAGGCGATCTCTCTAGCCCTAGAGTGGGTCTAGCAACTTGAGATACTTTCAAATGCAAAGTTTTCTTAGCTAATATTCAAAATGCGACAAGAAAGGAGATAAAGGTACCTTTTCCTGATGTTATATTCGAAATCGTTGATGGTGGCCTTGGTCCACGATACTTTTAGGCTTACTCCTTACTACTGGTGGCACATGAATACCTGCGGATGATCAAGAGGCAATAGAAAACATAATCCAATATATAAAAATCATTAAACATTTTCTATCTAGCAGATCAAGGAGTACCATAATATTTGCACAAATGATTAGACAAATATAGAAATAAAACATCAAATGTTTTATTAATGAATATAAAAGAGAGAGATTACAACCCAGGCCTTAATGTTAGAGGCCTCCCTTTGGTGAAAACCCGATTCCTTCACCAAAGTTCTAAATCATTACTTCTCCCGAATAGCTTAGGCATTATCACAGTGCAAGAATGTAAAGGGAACGAGAGTTCAGACTAGCCCAACAATGACCAACCAGTAGTGGAAGGATGGGGACTAATTTATAAGGGATAATAGGTTGGGAGCTCGTGACAGGAGGAGGAAGGTCCACTTTCTAAGGGATAAACCCCCATGTATGAGATCAAAGCTCTAAAATCAGAGAGCTTAACTCTATCACCATCATTTTATTAACCAACTTGTCACCCTAGAACTTCTAGAGGTCGAAGTTTCTTCTCCATTTGAGGAAACACTTATAGAAATGGATCAACGCGATTTTTCAATAAATAAGGGTGCTGACAGCACTAAGCCAGAATTTTCAACCTACCATCAGCGCAGGTAGGAAACTAGAAAACGCCCTAATGTAGAAAACTAGGGTTTTGACCAGGTTCCTTCAGTAATCTTCCAAGGCAGTTTTCTTTGAGTCTTCAGGGAATGTCTTTACATATTTTTCCGTGGTGGAAACATTGCATAGGGTCTGTCACAGGGCACTTCAGGATCAAGGAAGGGAAGTGAGCATGGTGAAAAATTACTGTGTAACACTCTTTTCACAAGTGCACCCTTTGGAAGTCCTGCAGAAATATGTTGTATAATATTGAAAGAACCATGGTGTACATGTCCCAATATCCTATGCCATAACTCACTGATGTCTCGACTCTCCACTTTCTCTGCTTTCATGCTCAAGGCAACATAGTCTTCTACATCCAATTTGTAGAGGTTATTTACTCGAATCCCAATCTTTTCCACCTTTCACGTGGCTTTGTGATGAAGGAACGCCTTTCCTTCATTGAATATCACATCATAGATGCGGTATTCCAACATAGAAACAGAAACCAGATTCTTTTTTAAACCAGGAACATACATGACATCTTTTAATGTGAGAGGATTACCTGACTCCCTCTGAAAGTTAATTGTACCAACACTAGTAGCATTATACATCCTGTCATCTCCCATCTCAATGTGCATTTGGAGATCATTTTCCTCCAAGCTACTAAAGAATTATTTGTTGTCGGTCATATGAAACAAAGCTCCACTATCTAAGTACCACACATAACCCATCATCGATCACACCATGCATGTGATGAGGGTGAAATCCAACTCAAACTATGAAGCAAGTGCTTCATCTGCCACTCCTTCTAAGGTCTTCTTGTGAGGACACTTTGTAGCATAGTGTCCAAGATTATGACATTGAATTTTTTTTACTTTTGACAAGTCTCGCTTCTTTCCCACATGACTGGAATCTAATTTGGAATCGCAATCTAATGGAAACATCGATTAATGAATTTGACGTGCACCAAAGATGATATTTCATGACATGTTTTGATGGGTCTTCTCCTGATTTTCCTTCAAATTTCAAAATTTCATTGGGAAATTTAGTAGGAATTGTCTACCAAAATGGGAAATAGTAAATAGGATCATTTTTCAGCCGATAAAAACCACAAAATCTAAAGTTACAATGACCAGTAAGTGTCATTTTTGATCTTATTGTGAAAAATGATTACCCTGTGGGATAAGTCCAATACCTAGAGTAGGATATCCAGGATATCCTGGGATACCCTGAGCGGTTGGGATTTGCATTCCTCTAGGATAAACAGGGTGTGGTATACCAAACTACGGTTGAGACAGGATTTGATAAGTATGAATAGGGTATGGTTGACTCTGGAAAGAGATTTTGGCCCATCTACCCCAAGTAGTAGTGCCCCTGAAAGGGTTGGATTTGTAAAGTTTGTTCTTGAAAGAACTGACTCTGATGAGGTTGACCTTGAAAGATCTGGCCCTGAAAATGTTGGCCTTGAAAATATTGGCGTTGATATGGTGTTCGCAAATTTCCCATACCAATTTTTCCCAAAGGTATTTGAGGTATAGACTAGATCATAAGACCATCTTGATAGACAGATGTCTGAGGGGTAGCCTGAGTAATTGGTTGCACTAATACTTGAGGGGTAATTGGAACAGAAGTTTTAGATACTCCCGGGATGGGTGTTTGAGGTGTATTTGGTTGTTGAACATATGTTTGCACAGCAAATTGGACAGGAGTGTGTGGATTTCTCAGACCAGGCTGCTTACTTGGTTGTTGAACAGATATTTTCATATTAATTTGAGGAATCCCTTGAATAGGATATTGGATTTGAATTGGAATACCTTGAACAGGCATTGGCTGAATATTTTTTCCAGTAGGTTGAATAGGTTGGTAAATTGGTACCTGTGGAGAAACTTTGAAAGTATGTTGAACAAACGAAGGGTTCCAAATGGTATTCATCCCTAGATAAGGAGTACCAACTAAGGGTTGTGACACAACAGTTTGACCTAAAAAAACTTGAGGTATATGACCATAGTTTTGATAATTTCCATTTAAAGTCTGTCTTCCAACCATAGGATATTTACCAGAAAAATGTTGACCTCTGAGTGAAGGTGGTTTCGCCTAGGTGGATTATAACTACCTATTGGGTTAATTTGAGGATTACCTACACTGTCAGAAACCATATTGATATATTGGTCTGACATCAAACCTTGGTCAGTCGAAGTTGATATACCAGCTGACATAGTATAAATTTGAGATGAAGGAGAAGCTCCTGAAAAAGTCCCAGAAAGTTATTGATATCCATGAGGGACTTACGGACCACCATATAACAATGCTTTTGGAGAGCTTGAAAACATGGATGTATCAGTAGGCATACTTATAGAAATCATTCCCGACATACAAAATTCGAGGACAGAGTAATAAGAAGTGTGGTAACATGGAATACCTTGACCTGAAAAGTCCAAAGGTGTGAGATACCAAGGATCCAGTCGAAAAGTAGAAATAAGGAGGTCTGGAGTAACAGTCTATTCACCAATAAAAATTGAAATACTTGGAGTTTCTTCTTCCTTGTTTGCATTAATATCTTCGATATTAATGAGACCATGAGGTAGATTATCGATAATAATGATTTTTATTTTGGGTGAATGTGGAGCAGGAGAAGGGGCCATAACATCTGAAGGAGACTCGGGTTCAAAAATATCAAACTCAGGTTCAAAAATTTATGGCTCAGTTAATTGTGTGTCTGAAACTTCACTAGTATCATATTCTTATCTAACGACTTCAATAACTACTAGTTTAGATTGCACTAAGTCTGTTTCAAATTATTAAGGTTGATTCACTTGAGTTTCAGATTCTAAAATGGTAGATGTTTTAGATTGATCTGAAGTCCCAGATCTTGTTGATTTTGACCTTTCAGCCTTATTTTTTTCCAATTGAATTGGTGTATATTCAGGGGTTTTACCTTGCATTCTCCGTGATGTCTTGTTAAATCAACCACAATGAATTTTAATTTAGAATTCACAAAATATCAAAAAATCACACCTAAGGCCTCTAAAAATTAAAAACAAACAAATAACACACACTAACAAATCTAGGAATCAAACCACACAAACAACCTTTTCATAGAAAAATCACTAGTTGGTGATGAAATCCAACGTCACACAAACCAAGGTGAAAAGTATATATAGATAAAGTGGATGGAACCAGATACCCTGACAACCTTCTTAATGAAAAAATCTGGTGCAAGTAACTCCACGTATGCCATCTCGAGTGAAGATTACCCTCCAAAAGGTCCAAGTGAATATAGTCAACATATTTTTGAGGTACAGTAGAGACCTTCCCTTTACCATCACCTCGGGAGATAACCCTAAGATTATGGTCACTAAGGTTACCACCTATAACAATTCAACATGGGGGAACAGTTGTAGATCAGACGTACATGAGAGGGTAGAGTAACAAAGCTCTATCTCATTGAAAGCACATCCTCAACATGGATAAAGTGAGGTTTACTTCCAAGTGACCCCAAGTACCTTTCGATATTGTTTGTAATGCATGAAAACCACTCTAATGTAACCAATGAAGCGGGTATGGTCACTTCACTAGGTCTGATATGATCTCGTGCTTGGCTCCCTTATAAGAGGAGTGTCCCAGAGAAAAATTGCAATAAATGGATTTACTCCCTACTGCAAGATTCTATTGTTTGTTTATAAATTTGGAAATTTAACTCACTTCCCTATTCCAAAGCCCTAATACCTGATCTATGTAGGTGGAAATATCCCTAAAAATGAAAAAAATCTAATAAATTTTATTAACGTTGTGTTATTAAGCTATTTTTTACTCAATGGGTTATGGACGTGAAACCGATGATATTATAACCGGACTCAAAAACTCTAATGCAGTCAAATATGAAAGTGTAACCTTTTCATTCAATGAATTCCTAGTTATGGGAGAGTAAGGGTCTTTTTTATTTTCAAATGAAATGCAAAAACTTAGATTCCAATAACATTCTTTTCCACAAAAATCAAATTTCAATTTGAAACAATTCAATTGCATAAATTAAATCAAAATTTCAGTTCGCTTAACAAGTCAAATAATGATAAAATTTCCTTTTACAAGTAATCACTCAGAATTTTTCAAAATGCACAAAGAAATCAATAAAACTCTGAAATGAATTTGTACTACTGAATTCCACTAATCTAATGATGCCTACAGTGTATTTAAGAACAAATTCAATACTAAAAAGAAATGGTTTTCGTTTTACATTCAGAAAAAGAAGCAATTGTCACAAAACAATAAAAATTTGAGAAAAACCTAACTTCACTAATCTAGAATATATTTCACAAATAAGAAAAGTATTCACTAAACCTAGTATTTTTGCAAGAAAAATACAGGGAGACGGAAATCTAACAGCAACCAATCTCTTTTTTTTATCAATCATCAAACAATCAAGATAAAACCATACCCAAATTTGTGAAACGGATTTATTCTCAACAAGACTTCACTATGACATTCAAACAAGTTCACAGAAGGGGAACATAAAAACAAACATAATGAAACACTCGTAAATCAAAATTCAGACTTTGGTCAAGACAAAATATATTTTTTCAAAAATTTCAAAGGATTGTGCAGGCTAATAGTTTAGTCCAGTGCACATCCACACAATTGCTAAAGAAAAATTATGTAGGTTTGCGCTCTATTGCTGAACAGAAACTACGCAAATCAAGAAAGATTCAAGAAAAAATAAAATAAAGGCAATTAAACCAAAGGATTTGAAATAAAATACTTTTCTAATACTCAGATAAAGTTAATAAAAAGATCAGAAAGAAAAATTAAGAAAAAGGAAGAGAACGTAGATGTTCCCTAGTATGGTCGCTAATTTGTTATACAGACTGATCCCTATTGCAGACATGATAAATCTCCCTATATTCCTAAGGAAAACTAGAAACAAACAGACAATTGAATAACTCTTTCCCTAAGCCTACTTCGTTTGAATCATAAATACAAGAGAAGGATAATGGAAACCTTACCTATTTGTGAAATGCTTGATGAAGATCCTCTCTTCGTCCCTATGCAACTCCTCAATGCTAGAAAATGCCTGCAATCACATACATAAAATAGATCAAAGGCATATGCAATATAATAATTCAAACAATCTTAATCTAATGCTCAAGGATATTATAAATTGATATCATCTTAATGAATAAACAAAAGGAACATAAATCATTCATCACTTCAGTAAGACAATACAATGGAAAAAAGGATTCATTTGTATTATTTTAAGGATAAATAATAGCCTTACAACCTCTGCCTTAATGTCATGAGGTTCCCCCCAAATGCCTCCAACCCTCTCCTTGGATGATAAGCTTCCAAATCTAAATCCAATAGCATAAGACTACCTTTTTTGAACCCCCATAACCCTCTAGCATGTATTCAATTTATAGGCCAAGAAAAGGAGGTTTCAGAACCATAAGAGAAGGATGAGATCGACTAATAGTGGGATTAGGGTTCATTGATGAAAAGGAATTAGCTCCATGATGTGAGGGGTAAGGCTCGAATATATATGACGTAGAAGCTTTTATTTGGGATATATTCGCCCAACAAGGCTTCTATAATTCACTTTTTATTTTTACTTTTCATTGAAGTTATGAAAAGAAGCTCGTGGCTAAGGCTATAACATCTGAAGGAGACTCGGGTTCAAAAATATCAGACTCTGGTTCAGAAATTTCTGGCTCTGTTAATTGTGTGCCTGAAAATTCACCAGTATCATATTCTTATCTAACGACTTCAGTAACTACTTGCACAAAGTCTGTTTCAAATTCTTGAGGTTGATTCACTTCAGTTTCAGATTCTACAATGGAAGATGTTTCAGGTTGATCTAAAGTCCCAGATCCTATTGATTTTGACATTTCAACCTTAATTTTTTCCAATTGACTTGGTGTATATTCAAGGGGTTAAGAATTCACAAAATATCAAAAAATCACACCCAAGGACTCTAAAACTTTAAAACAAACAAATAACACACGCTAACAAATCTAGGAATAAAACCACACAAACAACCTTTTCACAGCAAAATCACTAGTTGGTGATGAAATCCAACGTCGTGGAAATCAAGGTGAAAAGTATATATAGATAAAGCGGATGGAACCAGTTACCCTGACAACCTACTTAATGAAACAATCTGGTGCAAGGAAATCCACATATGCCATCTCGAGTGAAGATTACCCTCCAAAAGGTCCAAGTGAGTATAGTCAACGTCTGTTCGAGGTACAGTAGAGACCTTCCCTCTACCATCACCTCGGGAGATAGCCCTAAGATTATGGTCACTAAGGTTACCACCTATAATATTCAACCTGGGGGAACAATCACAGATCAGACATACATGTAGGGGCAGAGTAACAAAGCTTAATCCCATTGAAAGTTCCTCAACATGGATAATCTGAGGTTTACTTCCAAGTGACCCCAAGTACCTTTCGACATTGTTTGTAATGCATGCAAACCACTCTATTGTAACCAATGAAGCGGGACGATCACTTCACGAGGTCCAATATCATCTCGTGCTTGAATCCCTTGTAAGAGGAGTGTCCCAGAGAAAATTTTCAATAAATGGATTTACTCCCTACTGCAAGAGTCTACTATTTGTTTATAAATTTGGAAATTTAACTCACTTCCCTATTCCAAAGCCCTACAACCTGATCTATGTAGGTGGAAATAGCCCTAAAAATGAAAAATATAATAAATTTTATTAATGTTGTGTTATTAAGCTATTATTTACTCAATGGTTTATGGACGTGAAACCAATGATATTATAACTAGACTCAAAAACTCTAATGCAATCAAATATGAAATTGTAAACTTTTCATTCAATGAATTCCCAGTTATGGGAGAGTAAGAGTATTTTTTTTTTCAAATGAAATGAAAAAACTCATATTCTAATAACATTCTTTTCCACAAAAATCCAATTTTACTTTGAAACAATTCAATTGCATAAATTAGATCAAAATTTCAGTTCGTTTAACAAGTCAAATAACCATAAAATGTCCTTTTACAAGCAATCACTCACAATTCTTCAAATGCACAGAGAAATCAATAAAACTCTGAAATGAATTTGTACTACTAAATTCCACTAATCTAATAATGTCTACTGTGTATTTATGAAAAACTTCAATACTAAAAAAGAAACGGTTTTCATTTTACATTCAGCAAAAGAAGCAATTGTCACAAAACACTAAAAATTTGAGAAAACCATAAATTCACTAATCTAGAAGATCTTTCACAAATAAGAAAAATATTCACTAAATCTGGTATTTTTTCAAGAAAAATGCAAGGAGGCAACAATCTAATAGCATACAAACTCTTTTTTTATCAATCATCAAACAATCCAGATAAAACCATACCCAAATTTTTGAAAAGGATTGATTCTCAACAAGATTTCAATATGGCATTCAAACAACTTCACGGAAGGTATCTGAAGGTAAAAACAAACATAATGAAACACTCATAAATAAAAATTCATACTCTGGTCAAGAGAAAATCTATTTTTTCAAAAATTTCAAAGGATTGTACAAGCTAACAGTTTAGTCCAGTGCACATGTGCACAGTTGCTGAAGAAAAATTGTGTATTTGCGCTCTATTGTTGAAGAGAAACTATGCAGATCAAGAAAGATTCAATAAAAAATAAAATCAAGGCAGTTAAAACAAAGGAATTTAAAAATCACTACTTTGCTAATACTCAGATAAAGCTAATACAAAATATCGGAAAGAAAAAACAACGAAAAGGAAGAGAACAAAGGTGTTCCCCAGTATGGTCGCTAATTTGTTATACAGACTAATCCCTCTTGCAGACAAGAGTGATCTCCCTAGATTCAAAATGAAAACTAGAAACAAACGAACAATTGAATAAGCCTACTTTGTTTGAACCATAAATACAAGAGAAGGAGAATGGAATCCTTACCTATTTGTGAAATGCTTGATGAAGATCCTCGCTTCGTCCCGATGCAGCTCCTCAATGCTCGAATAGACTTGCAGTCACATACATAAAATAGATCAAAGGCATATGCAATATAATAATTCAAACAAGCTTAATCTAATGATAAAGGAGATTAGAAATTGATATCATCTTAATTAATAAACAAAAGGAACATAGATGATTCATCACTTTAGTAAGATAATACAATGGAAAAAATGATTCATTTGTATTATTTTAAGGATAAAGAATAACCTTACAATCTCCGCCTTGATGTCATGAGGTTCCTCCAAAATGCCTCCAACCCTCTCCTTGGATGAAAAGCTTCCCAATCTAAATCCAATACCATAAGACTACCTTTTGTGAACCCCCCTAACCCTCTAGCCTGTATTCAATTTATATGCCTAGAAGAGGAGTTTTTAGAACCATAAGAGAAGGATGAGATCCACTAATAGTGGGATTAGGGTTCATTGATGAAAGGGAATTAGCTCCATGATGTGAGGAGTAAGGCTCGAATAGATATGACCTAGAAGCTTTTAGTTGGGATATATTCGCCCAACAAGGCTTCTAGAATTCACTTTTTATTTTTATTTTTCATTGAGTCATTTGTGTGGTCTATAGTGGAAGAGAGAGCGCAGTTTTGCGTAGGTTTCAATGGTAGAAACTGCAAATGCACGAAAACTGAATAGGAAAACCGCATAGGTCATATCAAACAGGTTCTAAAGCCTTGCTACCCAAAATTCATATTTTCTTCAAGGGTTTTATATTATTGACTTGCAAGGGAGTGCTTTGAAACATGTTTATGGATGGCCAAAGATCCATTTTAACGGTCAAGTGTCATGGTGAAAAAATGACATGTAACAATAACTTGTTACAATACGTATTGTAGACTGACTACAACCTGTATATAGGACTTGTTAAACTAGTTAAAAGCATGTTATAATTTATTAAGGCCTTGTCATCCTCCTACAACAAAATATTTGATAAGCTGACTTTAATTTGTCACTAACTTGTGACAAAGTTGCAGCAAGTTGTATCTAACCTTGTTGCGAAACCCATCAGTTCCCATAGGAAACCCGTTTTTCCATATACTTTATGGTTATACCGCCTGAATACCTATAACAAACCTGTACAATATTTTTCTACAAAATTGTCTTGGCTCTTCACCATCCTTGTGACAACTTGGTGTAGCCTTTTGTCAACTTTTTACCATCTGTGACAAATTTTTCATCATCTTGTAAGGAACTTGTTGTACCTAGAATATATGTGTTATTCCTAGCTAGGAATCAATGATACCATTTGTATCCCTGCAACAAAATATTCCTACATTCACCACATAAGGTTCCCACATTCAATTCATATCAACCTCGTTATCTATCGTTTATATATGCAATTTTTTTCATGTTCTGTAACAATCCTATGTATGAAATTCTTCGCAACCAACCTATTGTTTTTCCAACACTGTCGTAGTGTCAATGCACAATTGTATTATTTCACCGTGGATCACTAGAGAACATTTTAACTGATGTATTTTACCACAACCAATCCTGATTTTTGTGAAAATTAATAAGGATTCGCTGTCCATAAAATCATAATTGATCCAGAAATACTCTATTCTTGAAAATTTCAATATACAAGAATAAAATGTAACTAATATGATACTTATCTGGTAATATTTGATACATTTTTATCTTCATGGGCAGCTACTCGCCCATTATCGGGTACATACTCAATACCCAACATCATCCAGGGAACCCAGTCCCATAAGCTCTAAACTTCCACTTATTTGGGCCTCCAGTACCCTTCAGATCTTTGAATAATCCCCTTTGAATTCCATTAACACTAGGTATTATTCTCTAGTTGCACTTTCCCTTCCAAGCTCAAGCATCCCCTTCACTAACTAATAGTCCCTCATGTGATCCATCTTGCAAAGAATTTTACGATATTCAAGAACGCAAACCTAAAAGGCATGTGCTCCATACAATTTTTATCCTTAGCAACAAAACAACAACCATAATTAGCTTCCAAACATATATTGCATTGATACTACAACATATTTTTGTCAAACATCACACAATCGTCAAACATATTCTCATACAACATGGACATATGTGCATATACCATGCAAAAATTTATATATATCATGTCATTTCATAAGTCAAATAGCAAGGGGAAGGTTTTAAAAAAAATCCCTTGCTCAATAGTTGTTCTGCTCAAGTTTACTAGCCCCCTGTACTTTATATAGCCACATATCTCAAAGCTATACATGTATCCACTACTTGGTTATATGGGTAACCATCAAACTAATATTTCCCTATTCCAACTTCCTTGTCATTGTTACAGTCATCATGACCCTATAACCTTCTGGGATGTTTTGTTCGATATTTCCTACCTAGGTTTGATTTTTGGGTTCACCATCTACTATTCATTATCTTTCCAATGACTATTTACTTGCCAAATTATAATACCCAGGTTGAAGGTTGTGCCCTCCAAAAGTTAGGCCTTCTAAACATGATTTTCATTACTCATGCTTCTTGTAATTTTCACTTCTTGTAACTTTCATTGTAATACCTGAGAAAAGTATGAATACATATTTATTAACATATAATTGGCCCCTCTTTTGTTCATTTGTGCGCAATGACACAAATATTAACACCTTACCATAGTATAAATTAAAAGCATAACATAGTCCTCTTTAGACCTCCACATATCCACGTTCTAACAATATGACAATATATGCATATATTTTGTTTAAATAATTAATAAACAGGGCCTATTACCCACACCTCCATGTCACACTGAACCCACACATCAAACCTCACTATAATTTATATGAACATAACCTTATACAACATGATTGGTGCTCACCATCATGACCTATTAATGCATATGGCTCCTTTACCTACTTATATACCTCACATAAAAATAAGCCCATATAAAATTTATGGTATATATATAGATATGGTCCCCAAATATCACCATGGCATCAACTCCTTGCTACGCTAGGATAACTGCCAAGCATGCTTGTCGAGGGAGAATTGATTTTCCCACATATGCGTGGAATTCAGTGAGACATATATGTACCCATACACCAAGGTAAAAGTTTGATGAAGCATGTTTTAAACTCTTTTACGAATGGTGAAGGTGGATGCAATTTATTATAATAATTTATTGCATCGTGATCATTTTCCTCAATGGTAGTGCCTCCTCATTGTGACGATTCCCAACACGTGTCGGAATAATAAAAATTAAGGCCACCAAAATGGACCAAGGTCTTTTTGTCAACACCTTGCGTGGAATTTTTAGATCTCCACCTCTACAGTTGATACTGACAAGGTTGCTCCAAATAGAAGTCCAATCTTGCCCTTGGGTTTAATCAAATAGGGTCTCCACATATGTTGGATTTGCTTGCATTCACATCACACAAACACTTACCTGCAAAACACAGTATCGGCATACTACATTTACATTATATCGATTGAAGTCTCATACTCAGAGTCCAGGTGTTGGAGTAATCACCGCACCTCTATGGAATCCGTAATTTCCACCCTGGGATCCTACTTACCAGTTTAGAAGTTTACCAACACCTATGGTTTTTGGTGTAATGGTAACCTATTTATGGTATCATAGCTTGGAAACAGGTTTGATTCCCCCGAGCTGCGTTTGAGGGGGGTGTTGATTCCCCCAAGCTACGTTTGAAGGAGGGTGTTGGAGTAATCACTGCACCTCTATGGAATCCGTAATTTCCACCCCGGGAATCCTAGTTACCAATTTGGAAGTTTACCAACACCTGCGGGTTTTGGTGTAACAAAAAACCTCTTCACCAGGGAACCCAACCATCTACTAGGTAAATTTCAAATTTTTGGCTTTCAAAAATTTTGGTTGAATATTTGTTGAAGCTAGTCTATATTTTATGCCAACATCGTTCCCAAAGCTAGTCTATATTTTATGTCGACATCGTTCCCAAAGCTAGTCTAAATATTTATGTAGGGAAATGTCGAGGATTGACTAATTTAAATTTGAGCCAATAATGCAAAAAAATATATTTAAAACATATCAAATACCATTAGATTATTTATAGTTTTTCTTGAACCCTAAATTAAAAATAAAAATGGCACACGTTGTGTATGAGATACATAATTCACGTTGAAAATATCATGAAGATGGATTGATTCAATGGTCTAAAATATGGATGCTTCAGAAAAAATCAATCGTGCTTTTCTTGTTCTACAGCTTTTAGTGGTGCTTTGAAGTTGAATCATTCAATATTCAAGCATGTTTGCAGAAAAATGATGAGTGGGTAGAGAACCTGGGTTCAAGCATAGGGGATAACAAAAGCTCTGTCGTAGTCTAGTGTAATGACGACATTTTCACCCTATTCAAGAAGAATAAGACATCTCACCCGAGGCATGACGCGACCTTTCTTAGATAGGGATGGAATATGGTACTGGGAGAAACCCCATGGACGCTATCAACGCCCAGTAAATACAGAACTAGAACATGAAAGGTGCAATCATGGCAACTTAAGAATTCAAGAAGAAATTATATTGTGAATGTGCATTCATAATAAAAATAAAAATAAAAGGCAACATCAAATCACACACAAAGTTTCTCATATAACCCTATAACTCTTTCTTTAATTAGATTCAACAACATTACAATAATACATCGAGCTCAAAGGCCTTTTCAACAGAACAAAAACTAACATAACAAGATATTACATGAGCAAGATAAGATGGGATAGTGTCAGCTTAATAGGCCTCGAAACAACATTTCGGTGCATTCCTTGCTTCCCCTGCTATATTTTCCCCTCGGCCTTCTTAAACCCTATGCTCACTCGAACTGCTACTTCTCCCTCGGGTGCTCTATTGTTTCCCTCCTTCGAATGGCTCTGTTGCTCGACAAAGTTTGCTTCCTCGGTTGACAACATTCCTTCTAGCTTGGTTTTGACAGCTTGAGTCATAATTTATTTGGCCAGTTCTTTGTAATTTCTAGTCTTTTGTGGGTCCCTTCTCCTTCTCCAGTTGTCTTCTCCGTGACTTCCTAATGGTTACCTCTAGTCAAAATTTGTTCAATCTTCAAAACATGTCACAACTTAGCTCTCAAAACGAAGGACCCAATAGGCCTCATCCACACTCCATTGACTTGTCCCTGAGTTAATTATATGTTGGCGTTGGTGGTGTTTTTGGTGCTGTTGGTGATTCTTGTTGTTGCGGTGCTTCTTCCTGTGTTGCTCCTCCTTAACTAGGTCCTTCAAATGAAGGACCTAACTATGGGATGGACTCAATGGATGCATTTTTTAACCTTGTGAACTCATCGAGATCCTCCTTCCATGAGCCTATGAGAATGCTCGCTTGATCGAGGAACTGCACTGTGATTTTGGCAATAGGATGGGCAGGGCGGGTCATCAAGAGGGTATTACATTGAGTTTTTGTGTCCTAGTTGATCTATTGTAGTTCCTCCAACTGAGCCTATGTTAGTGGCTTAAGGTCATACAACAGGTTCTTGGCCTTGCAGGTTGTTGGATTTGGATGGTGAGGGCATCCACCTATGCCAAAATATCCTTGCGTTGGGACTTGTCCTTGGAGGCCATGGCTTGGTTGAAAATTTGATTGGCCTATTGATGCAGGGCATAAAATGGTTGATTTCTTCATGCGAGGAAGCCTGACCGGTCGCGCACTTGTGCTGAGAGTCCCTTGGCATCCTCCATAACCTGAATGATAGAGGATTTCAGAAAAGCCACTTCTATGATTCTCTACTCGATCTCAATGGTATACTTGGAATTGGGATTTGGTAGCACCCTATGAGTGGACGTGATATTTTGTTTGATCTCTCTAATAGTTAAGACGATATTAGTGTAGGCTTATTTGATGTGGTCACATCATTCCAAGTGAGTGCAAGCCAAGAAGTATTCTGAAGCATCTGTGACTATATCTGTGACCAAGGGCGATAGATCCTGGAACTTTGTAGTAATTTGATCGACCTGATTTTATTGATTATGTTTCTCCTAGAGGATATGATCTTATTCTGCAACAAGGGAAAGAATATGTTATTTTTGTTTCTCATGTTCAGTGGCCAGAAAATTGTGAAACGCCTTCACTTGGTGTGCATCTAGTTGAATGAAATTAAGAAATTGAACTGAGGAACAACCCTAAATGTCATCAGGGGTCATAGTAGAGGGTTGAGGGACCCGAATCTGCAATGGTTTTCCAGTGGAAACTGATTTCTCATATTTCCCTTGGGGTGATGCTTCTCTCTACAAAGGTTTGACGGTGTGAGAACTAATGTGGACCTGGGTGGAGTGCGGTGGTGATAAGGGGGCGAGATCAATGGGTAGGGGAACTGAGTGGATGGTATCTGGATTTGGAAGCTCAAGGGAAATAAATTTATAGGTCATTGTTAAGGGGTCTAATTCAAATAGTAAAGACAATAGAGACGTATGAATATACTATGTGTTTGATGGATGAGTTGTAAGTTTCCCATTTTTATTTTTGGTAATTGAGTGTATAACAGAGTCTACCTCCATTTTTGTTTTAGTATTGAGCATATATCCATATGGAAGTATGTCTAAAATGGTGGTGGAGGTGGAGGTTGTGTGAGGCGATGATTACATGACCTTGGGGAACCAGCAAAAGTGGAAGGTGGATTCTCTTCAGTGATGGGCGTGGAGGTGTGAGATTGGGGTTCTTCATCAGTAAGGTCAACAACTCGGGTATAGGTGGTTTTAATCCTTTTCCTAGGGACTGAGGGTGGTTTGGTGGTAAGAGGCCGAATATTTGAAATTGTGGGTTTGTAATGAGATTGAGGGCCCACAAAAGTAATTGAAGCAATAACAGGGCTATAAATCACAAAAATAAGCGGAATTAAACTACGAAATTCAGAAAATGTATGAAAATAACTTACTGATGCCTCGATATTATCTAGAGTTTCATGTAACGACTGCATATGTGTCTCAAGATTCTTGATGACTAGAGTCAATGTTTCTTTTCCAGTCGCTTCCTTGAGGCTGAAGTTTTTTCTCTAGGCATTGTTTGAGGAACCATTCCCCCAAACAAGTATATATGCTTCCCCTACCAAACTTCTCCAACAATCCTAGGTGAGGAAAAGACTTCGATATGGAAGGCTTCTTCTGATAGCATGAAATTTTGGGTCCACATCTGGAATACGTCAGAGTTGACACATTTAGGCCACACCCAGGTGCTTCCATGACTCACGCCAAACCAGATATCCTGTGAGTATTCATTGAGGAGTGATAGTGGGATCCTTGGTCTGGCCTTGGTGATGTCTAACATTTTGTTGTACCATCTAAAAAATAGGCCTCATTGATTTCTGTTTTTTTGGGGTCCCTGAAGGTTTTCCATGGTAAATACCTGAGTGCAAGGGGTTGGTCTTCAGTAACCTTCGTCATCTCTCCCACCTCTGGTGGGCACCATTTCCACATAGCTAAGGCGATAACAAGATATCCGTATATAAAATGAGTGGCCCTTTTATAGACATCTTCAAAAGCATCAAAGAGTTCATTTAACAGAAAACTAAACCAATTCAACTTTATACCTTGCACACAAGCTTCCGCAATTGTGATGGTATCCAATGTGCATTCACTTCTTGATAAGTGTCGCATGAGCTTCCAGCGATCGTATAACAGGAAAATTTGATGTTAGGCTTGTTAATTGGTTCTATCAGGGAACCTTTACCCCCATGTTGGGTACCATAACTGGTGTAGTAATTTTCATTTCCTTTCTTCTTCCCCTGCTTGGAAGTATTCTGAAATGCGGTTAATAGTGCGGCTCCGGAAGAAAACAACCCTATAAGTCGGTGTGTAGAAATTCCTTGTATATTCAAACTGCTAATTGTAATTTTCTAAAACAATAGAATTGAATCTACTCTACCTATTGCGAAAACCAATTTAAACAATCGTGAAATCACAAAGCATACAAAAGAAATATTTCAATCAACACATTAGACATTGATTTCCTACGTAAATCCACAACTAAATACCCCAATATATCTATATTGCATTAGTCAAAAAATGTGAGAAGATTACAATGATTTTCTCAAGCTTGAGAAACCTTTGCACTATCTCTATATGTATCACTGCTTCCTAGAATGACTCTAGCCAACACTTAGCCAATTTCCTAGACTTCCAAGCTCCTACTTCCTTATGTTGTTCAATGAGTAATTATGCCCCTATTTAATAGGAATTTTCCTCCATTGGATTGTGCATTTCATTTAGGTTCTTCCTCTGACTGCATGCACCATCTATACAACCCGGATAATTATACAACTGATAGTACACTGCCCTTGAAATATAATCTCAATTGGGAAAATCTCACTTTACACATGCATGAGTTATTTATGGTTGATCTATCAGTTCTCTGGTTGATCACTGAGTGTGGTTCAAGTTTCACTTCCACACTTTTACCTTCCACTAGTTCCTGCAACAATTGGAACTACTTAAACTGAATTTAAATTAGATAAACCGAATTAATTAATTACAACTAAAAATAAACTTAACCAAGGCTCCTAAAAAGTAGGAACCACTCTACATGACTCAATTCAAACCCTCAACTCGAATTAACTGAACCAACTAAGTCAAACTAACTTAGTTAACTCATACAAGTTGTCATGAGATGTGGAATTATAATTTTCTTCTAATTTATTTCAAGGGAAAATTAAATTAGAATATTTCTTGGTGCCATTTTCAACACTCCCTCTCAAAAAGAAAGGAATTCAACTCTATCTCGATCTGATGCCTTTGGAATGTTCTACATGCAACACCTCTCATTGTTTTTGTTGCTACTGCAGCATCTGCAACTAAAAGCACCCAAAAAAAACAAACCGAATCAACCGTGATTAGTATGATGTATCTATCACCCAAGTATCGATTGCTACTAGCTATTGCACTATGTACTAAAAAAATTTTGTTGTTGTTAACTGCGCATTATGCCATCTACATTGTTGCCAACTCCACATTGCATTCCTCAGTATCTAACTGTTGCTAGTCTCTACATCTATCACTCTGGAATTTGACTGCATCAACTGCCATTGATCCATCCTAATACCATATATTGTGGACCCCCAGAGTAAGTTAATGGTCCATGAGACAAAAAACACCTCAATGGACCCTGCCCAAATTTTTTCACTCTTGGGACTTGTTAGCCACCTATAATAATTGTTATACCAAAAGGTGGCTAAGAATTTTTGAGCCTCCAAGGAACAAATTTTATCACTAAAAATTGTTGGCTCTTAGAGACTCCTTATAGGCCTCATGCCTCTGTCCAAAATCCTCATTGTTGTTCCCATTAATTCTGCTGATTTCATGTAAGAGACTGCTGAAAAAACCATCATTTTTCCCCCTTCTCCCACTCATAACTAACCTTCATTTGCTTCCCCTTTTCTCCATATTATTTCCTCTAATTTTCATAAGTTTCTCTTTCCATTCATGAAAATCCTCCTTACATGGTTTAAAACTTCTTTTTGAACTGTGCCGAGACCCCCAAACCCATTTAAAACCTTGAATATTTTTCATAAAAAACAAGTTTTATTACTATGGACCTAAGCCCCTTGGGCTAAGTCCTAACCACTTCCCCCCACATGCCCATGCGTCAAAACCAAACGCCAAAGCCTTTTGGCGCTAATCGCATCACACAGATTCAAAGTGCGCAAGTCTTTTGCCATCATTCAAAAGTTCCGATGCGATAGCCTTTTTGCGTTTAAAATCCCAAATTGCATCGCAAAAACTCAGCGCACCGTTTTTTTTATGTCCTCTGAAGTTCCGATTGCGATTAAACCCTATCCTCTGATTGCATCATTATTTTATACATATCCTGTGGAACCGCCTTGGCGCTTAAAACCTTATAATATTTCTTCCCTGATCACCCTTTTCCTTTGTAAAGTCGGAAAACCCACTTTTCCAAAGTTTTTACTTAAAAACTCTAAGTCACATGTTGAAATATTTCAAATGGGTTGATTGAAAGACCCAGTCCGAACTCCGATTGTGATTGGCCCTTGTTTCAAATACGCCCCGGGCATATTATCCTCCATATAATTAAAGGCCCCGCAGTCGGGTGCCTATTCATTCTATGCACTTTTTCCGCCCCCAAAGCCGAAAAAACTTTTGTTTTGTTTCAAACCTTTGTTTTTTCATATATTACAAAGGTTTTCTCCTGGTTCATCTCTGTCGTTGATCGACAGCCGATCAAACGGCCAGCGCTCCATCGCATCGGCGATTTCAATCGCATCGCAAAGTTTAATCGCATGCGTTTTGTTTGCCCCTCCGATTGCGACTCCCTGATGCATTCTCCACCGTTGATCTGATCCTCAGATCCAACGGTCATCGTCTAATCGCTTCTGCCCTCCCGATCGTGCAATCGCATCGGAGATTTCTCATCGCACCCTTTTCCACCTCCCGTCGATTACGATTCCCCGATTAGATCTGGACCGTCCACGTGTCCCGATCCAACGGCTACGCTCCTCTCCCACCTTCTGAAGAATTTTAACCCACTTTTGCAGGATTTCTTAACTATTTTTGTGTTTTGCAGATGTTTTTATGATTTCCCACTGTTTAACGAAGAAGGGTCGAAGGTCGGGAAAGATGTTTTCCACACCTTTGAACTATTAAAGGGAACCATTCCGCCGGGATCTATTTTCATTGTTCATCGATGCTCTATGGGGCATTGATGCCTTTAAAAGCCCTATGCGGCTCTACACATTGACAAGACACTGCATTTTAAACGCAATTTAAAAGAGTATCAGTTTTGAAGACACAGCATATAAGAACAGAAGATTGAAGACAGATATGGGAATTACGGCTAAGAATGCTTATCAAAAGCCTAATTCCCAGAGTTAAAACACAGTCAGGAGAAATTATAAGTGTTTGACAGGAAGAAAAGATCGCCACTGCTGCATTCTGAGGTGAATTGATTCCTCAGCTACCATAGAGCCACCTGTTGCCTCAAACCTTTCAAACAGAGGCCGGAGTTATTGCTTAAAGAAATATCTGCCTCTAGTGTTGCCAATAAGTTAATTCTGCTACAAGAAACTAAGGCAACAAATATCTGCAGAATTACTCCACATTATGCAGAGCCTCAAAGTCAACAAAGCTCCCATCGATCTTTGATATTAATTGTAAAACAGTTAATACAGCGAAACACCTGTAAACTTCTTCATCGAGCCCCTCAAAAGGCCAAGAAGTCCTGAATCTGTATTAATTACCTTAGGAGATCTTTTATCAGATCTCACCTTCTCATCCTTCTATAAATACTTCTGTAGAAGATGAGCAGTTGTTGGTTGATTGGTTGTTTTTTGATCACAAGTTGTAATACTGAAACCCTTTGAAATAAATACATAGTCCGTTGAAGTTGAAGAAGAAACTGGAGTCTTTGAAGTCTTGATGATGTTGTTGCATCCTTGTTCCTGAGAAGGCTCTATCATTGGATCCATGAGCTTGGCTGTTGGTGAAGTATTCTGAACTGTTTTATGTTTTTTTCCCCTGTTTTCATTATGTTCCATGATTTCTTACTACAGTAGGCTGAAATTTTTAGGCTAAGAAATGACTCTTGGAAGCACCTTAGACCTGTTCACCCTTCACTGTTTAATGTTTTCTGCTGCTGAAGTATTTTAGAGGCTTTAATCTTTCTCTTTAGTCTTCATGCTTGTTTATCTCCTTAATAGTTTGAACAGTTGGTTTCAACATGATTTATGGTTCTCCCTGCTTGTCTGCTGCCACTTAAAAACTGTTATTGAAGTCTCCCTTTGAAGTTCTTTGCTTACAGTGAGTCAAAGAGGTCTGTTTTGATCTCACCCTTTTTTCTCACTTAAACAGTTGGCTTAAAGGTCGTTATAATTATGATCATAGATGTTTTTAGGTGTTCCCTCTTCTATGACTGTGATTATCAGTAAATCTTATATGTTTTCTAAATTCCTTCAAAATAAAATCTTTGAGGAAATAGGGTGTTCCCCGAATCTTAGATTTTACTTTGAAAGTTGTTTTGAAATCATTGTTTGCTTAAAGGTGTGATTTGTAGAATTTATGGTTAGCCCTGTCTATCAAAGAACCCTTTATTGTTTCAAATTATGCTTTCAAATTCCCTTTGTTGAGAATTCAATTTCTCTTTCCAAATCATTAATGTTCATCCCATTCCAAAAACAAAAGGATCCTGTGGCCAAGTTAGATTTTCCCTTTGATATCCCATATCCTTTGATAAGTGTGTTATGACCTTTTTTGACTCCATTTTCCCAATGAAACAGATATTTTGTTGTCCTATATATCTTTCCTAGGCCCTTCATGTTATGTTGTATCATTCCAACCAAACAATAAAACAAATAAACACCTGCACTTAATAACTCGTCTAAAATCAATACTCAAAGCACACAAGATAAACTTTTGCAAACAAACATTTGAGAGATCCCTCTATGAGAACAGGAGGACTAGATCCTGTAACTCTAAAGATTGGTTCTGATGTTGCCTTGTATTTTGATTTTCCAAACTATCAAAACACGGGACACCAACATAATGGCGATCGCGGTGGGACACTGAGTAAAATATGTAAAACAAAACACTCACTGTCTAAGTATAACATAAGTAACATTTTTCAAGCACTACCAAGCAATGGTAATCATGATAGGATCTTTTGAATCAGTGACAAACTAAGTAACCCTTAGGATTCTCGTTAAATCTTATCAAACCTTGAAGGAACCAGTTACCAAGCCATAAGAGCAACTTTGTTTGTTTTAACACCTTAGCTAAGTGTGAAATCAGACTTAGAACACTCTCTTAACCTATAAGACCAAAATAACTCAGAAAAACCCAGAAAACATTTCAGTTTGGATTCATAATAAACCTGGTGGTGGACCATAAAACCTTTTACCTCCAAAAGAGCTAAAAATTTCCGCCTGGCGACTCCACAATCCTGAAAACAGACCTTAAGACTCCAATGGGAAGATCCCAAGTCTTTATAAACATCATACAAATTCAGTTAGGAGACTTTAATATTAAGGTTTCCTTCTTTTAAAAAGATCAGTTAGCCTCTTAAAGATTGTCATATTTGGTTAAACTTTTCTTTTAAACTAGGTCTGAAAAACATAGCATAGTGGCTCCTAGAAAGATTCATACTAGAGCCCACCCTGACCCAAACCCATCGGAAGTAGTTGAAAACCCTGAAATTATACTTAGGGAGTCCCCTAAGATTAAATTTTCAACTGTTTTCAGACCACCCTTGAGAGCAATTTCAGTCCCTAAAAATCTTGCAGCTCTACACCAATCACAAGTCGACTTAAGGAATCCTTTTAGAACTAGGTCGCTTGATGATATAATTCAGATAGACTCTGAGTCTTCACTTTCATCCCCAGAACAAAGTGAACAACCTGGTAGTAGAGAAACCACACCGCCTTATTTAAATTTCCTTCTAAATTTAGGTGTCTCTCATCCAAGGTCAGCTCAACAATCTATCCCCGGTACATCCACGTCTGTCCATCCAACATCTACTGTCCAAACCACTCCACTTCAACCCACTCCCCCTCTTGTGAATCCACCCCCACCACATATCATGGCAGCATGGTATGCTCCCTTGGTCCTTCCTATGCCACTAGTCAATCTTCCACAGGACTATCAGTCCAAAATTCCATTGTATGATGCTAACAATGCTACAACTTCATCACAACATGTAGATAAAATGAATGACTACTTTGACAGAAATGAAATTGATGATGATTCTGTCAAGCTTAGGTTATTTTCTCAGAGCTTAGGGGGAGAAGTAAGAAAATGGTTTAAAGGTTTAGCCCCTCATAGCATTAATGATCTCCAAGGCTTTCATCAAACATTCTTAAACAAATGGGAAGTGAAGAAGAATCCTCTCCAAGTCCTTTCCAATTACAAAAATCTCCATAGAAACCCTGGGGAAAGTGTGCAAGCTTATTGCACTAGATTTAATAGTGTGTATAATGCCCTTTCCCCAAACTAAAACCTCCACAGTGCTCAGCTTTAAACAATTTCCCTAAAGGTTTTGACTCTGACATGACCTATTCGCTAAGAGAGAGAGATTTTACAACTCTTGAAGATATGCAAAGGGGTGCTCTTTTTGTGGAAGTCAACTTAATGGAGAAGAAAACAAGAATGAAAACTGAGAAGAGAGTGTCTTTTAGAGAAGAGTCCACTCCTTCTACTTCAAGCTAAAAAATGGAGAGGATGTTGGAAGAAATGATGAAGGAGATGAGAATAATTAAGAAATCACAAGCAAATCCAAATCAAATTTCTCCTCAAAATAGAAAACAGAATTATAGAAGAGAAAACAATCAAGACAAACAGAACGAAAGTGACCAACAGATTAGACCTCCCTTCCAACAAAATTACGTAGATCAATATGAGGAAGATAGGGAGTTGGAAAGGTTGGAAGGAGCTCATGTAAACTTGATTGGATCAGACAGTGGGGATGATGTTTTCCTCACGGAGGAAGAACAAGGTTTCTTCTCTGATCAAAGTACAAACACCCATGAAGATTCTGATGACTATAGATTGGGGTTTGAAAATGAAATCATGGAGGTACATAAATAGTATGAACTTAGGAGCAAGGGAAGTATAGATAATTCGAAAGATAAGAACACTAGCACTGCTGTCAAGAAAGACGCAGAAAACCAGCCCAAGAGGACAGCAGAAAAAACCAACATTTCAGCCAAAAAACCAGACTTAAACAAAGACAAAGGTGTCCAGCCAAATGTTGAATAGAGTACCCCTAGCACTTCAGCTAGTGGTACTTATAAAACTATCCCAATTACCATTCCAAACAAGATTCAACAAATCAAAGTTGCTGAAAAGAATTTAATTGAAAAAACAGATGTAAATACAAACAAGTCAATTATTCCTTTCAGCCTTGAGGGAGAAATTGCCAAAATAAAAATCACCATCCCCCTAGCTGAACTAGTAACCCAAGAGGTGTACAAAAACTAAGTTTTGAAAGCTTTGAACTTAGGAAGTGATACAGACACTTTAAACTTGACAGATGACAAACCTGAGTTGTTGTTTGGTCCAGAAGTTGAAGGAAAATATCAAGAAGGGTTTGTCCCTCCCTTCTATGTTAGCTTGAACATACATGAGAAAATCTTACACAATGCCATGCTACATTCGGGAGCTTCGCACAATCTGATGCCCAAGGTGGTAATGGAGAGCTTAGGCTTAGATATTACTATACCATACAAAGATTTGTATTCTTTCGACTCAAGCCGAGTCAAATGTTTGGGTTTAATCAAAGATTTGTGTGTTACTTTAGCCTTAGTTCCTGCTAAGAGTCTAGTTATGTATATAGTTGTAGCTAACATTCCCCCTAATTATGGCATGCTCTTATCAAGATATTGGGGAGCCAAACTTCAGGGAAGCCTTCAAATGGACATGTCTTATGCCACCATCCCTGTTTTTAACTAAAACAGGAGGCTATACAGGGAATCTCACATGAAGTACATGGTGAGCAACATAGAAAAACCAAACAACTCTCCAATCTATTCCATTCAGTCAAGTTTAGATTCCTTTATCTTATGTAACGAAGATAAAATTACTCAACAAGATAAAGAGAACATAGACCCAATCAGTTCACCAGAACAATCCAATCTTCCCCTCAATCAAATTTGAAACACTACCAATCAACAGCGACAAGAAAATGAAAATAGGAATGACATACTTTGGACGATAAACTTTGACGGATCTTGTAATAAGACAAGTGCAGGGGCAGGTGTGTGGATTCAAAATACAAATCAGAGTTTTTCATATAAATTGGATTTCCCATGCACTAATAATATCGCCGAGTATGAAGCACTTCTCCTAGGCTTACAATTACTTAAACAGCTACAAGCCCAGAAGATATCAATCTTAGGAGATTCTGAACTTATCATAAAACAAATCAAAGGAGAATACTCAGCCAGAAATCCGAGGCTTAGGGAATATCGGAACGCTTCCCTCGATTTCTTGAAAACCTTTGAAAAATACGAACTTATTTTCATTCCTAGAGCGTTTAATCATTTGGAAAATGAACTCGCTTTCAATGCCAGTAATTGTCAAACACCTAAAATAAATGAACAGCTTACTGTAAAAGTAAAACACAGACCTGCTGTACCTGATAACGAAGATCACTGGCAGGTGTTTGACTCTGAAAAACACATAGATGATTTCTTGAAATCAGAAAATGATTTTAGTATACCAATATCAGAAACTAGCCATAAGGAAAACTGTTTATATATCAAAGAAATCCCAGAAGCTGAAATAACACACTCTGCTGATATAAATCATTACGAGAGTCTGTTTGAAGTAGATTTAATTGACGATGTGGACCAAAAAGACCTGGAAGTTTTAGAATGTAAGAACGGTTCAATTCCAAGAGGTCTCTCACCTTTAGAACACCTTTTCGACTTTAATGATGTAGCCAAAGAACCAAAAATGGAGCCTATAGAAACAAACGTAGAAGAACACAACATAGGTTCCCTAACAGAACCCAAAATGATTAAATTGTCCAGCACTCTTTCAACTCATATGAAATCTCAATACATTGACCTGTTTAAGGAGTTTAAAGATGTTTTTGCCTGGGCATACACAGATCTGAGATCTTATGATACCAGCATCATTCAGCACAAGATTCCACTGAAGGAAAATAAAAAGCCCTTCAAACAAAAACTAAGGAGAATAAACCCACTTTTATTACCATTATTTAAAGCTGAAATTGAAAAGATGCATGATGTTGGCATTATAGTACCTGTTAGGTTTTCAGAATGGGTATCAAACTTAGTTTCTGTTAGGAAAAAGACATGGGAGATCAGGCTCTGTATTGACTTCAGAAACTTAAACAAAGCATCCCTAAAAGACAACTACCCTTTGCCTAACATGGACCATATACTTCAGAAGGTAGTTGGGTCTAAAAGGATATCGCTCTTAGATGGGTTCTCAGGTTACAACCAGGTGTTAGTGCTCCCAAGTGATCAAATCAAAACTGCTTTTACCACACCTTGGGGCACCTTTATGTATGTCAAAATGCCTTTTGGGTTAATGAATGCAGGGGCCACTTTTCAAAGGGCCATGGACATAGCCTTTTCTGAAGATATTGGCTATTTCATAATTATTTACCTTGACAACATAACCGTTTTTTCAAAAACTGATGAAGAACATCTGATTCACTTAAGAAAAGTTTTTGAAAAATGTAGGAAATTTGGCTTGTCCTTGAATCCCAAGAAAATACTCTTTGGTCTCCAAGAAGGTAAAATTCTTGGCCACATAATTTCGGAAGAGGGAATCAAAATAGACCCTACAAGGATAGATGGCATATTGCAGATCAGTCATCTAAGAAGCCTCAAAGAATTACAATCTTTCATTGGAAAGATTAATTTTCTAAGGAGATTCATCCTTGCCGAGCTATTAAAAAACATTAAAAACATGCTTAAAAAAGATGTGGGTGTAAAATGGACTTTACCCGCTAAACAATCGTTCGAACTGGTCAAACAAGCTCTTACCCAAACACCAGTCCTTATTAGTCCGGATTTTACCAAAGATTTTTACATCTTTTCCTTTGCATCTGAACATACAATAGCTGCAGTTTTACTTCAAAAGAATGATTTGGGGCAAGAACAACCAATATATTTCTTTAGTAGGGCCTTAAGAGATGCTCCTCTCAAATACAACATCATGGAGAAGCAAGCCTTAACATTAGTGAAAGAATTGAAAGACTTTAAGGTCTATATTTTACACTCTCACATAATTGCTTTTGTTCCACATACTGTTGTCAAGGACAATCTAAGTCAAGACCCTGATGGTAAAAGGAGAAAATGGATTGCAACTATTCTTGAATATGACTTAAAAATTAGGCCCACCAAACTAGTTAAAGGGCAAGGATTAGCAAAAGTTATGGCTGAATCTAACTTCCAAGCACTAGACATGAATATGGTAGACGTGTTGGAAGAAATAGAAGAATTTGATGCTCCTTTTATTGAAGAAACATTTCTAAATTCTCCTTGGTATGCTGACATTATTTATGTGCTTTTGTATTTAAATGCCCCTCCTTCTTTGTCTAAAACTAAAGCTAGATTTCTAAAACAAAAAGCTTTGAGTTTTTGCATATTAGATGGAGTATTATATTGGAAAAATGTTGTTGGAATTTTTCTTAAATGTTTACTTGAAGATGATGCAGGAAAAATCATGCATGAAATGCATGATGGAGAATGTGGAGGACACCTCTACTGGAAGGCCACAGCAAACAAAATTCTTAGATCTGGTTACTATTGGCCTACCCTTTTCCCAGACACTCAAAAGCTCGTCATGTCTTGCCATAAATGTCAAATCTTTGATGGCAAGAGAAAACTCCTTCCCTTACCTTTACATCCTATCAGAGTTGAGGCACCTTTTCAACAATGGGGTTTAGACTTCATTTGGGAAATTCACCCATCCTTTTCAGCTTAGCATAAATGGATCCTCACAGCTACTAGCTTCTTTACCAAATGGATAGAAGCTATACCATCCAGGAATGCTAATGACTCTGTCATTATCAAGTTCCTTGAGACAAATATCCTATCCAGATTTGGTTGTCCCAGAAAAATCATAACAGACAATGCTGCTGCTTTTAAATCTAAGAAGATGGTTGATTTCTGTCACAAATACCACATAACCTTGGGCCATTCCACTGCTTACTATCCCCAAGGGAACGAATTAGTTGAATCCTCCAACAAAAGCCTCATCAATATCATTAAAAAGTTGTTGGAGCAAAATCAGAAATCATGGCACAGTAAACTGGTTCATGCCTTATGGGCTGATAGGTTGACCACAAAGAAATCAATAAACATGTCCCCCTATCAGTTAGTTTATGGCATGGATGCAGTCTTTCCAACCTCATTGGGAGTGCCAGTCATGAAACTCCTTCAAGAAGTGCAGATTGAAGACAATGATATGTAGAGAAGAATCAACCAGACAATCCATTTACAGCAAACCAGGGAGGAAGTCTATGAAAGAACACAGTTAGTCCAAGAGAATATTAAGAAGCAATTTGATAAAAGGACTAAGGCAAACAATTTCCAAGTTGGAAATGTTATTCTTAAATGGGATTCAAGAAGAGAAGAGAAGGGAAAAGATGGCAAGTTTGAGAACTTATGGAAAGGGCCCTATATTATTCATGATGAGAGGGGTCACAAGACATTTTTCTTGAAAGAATTGAATGGGGAAGATCTGTATGGAGGTCCTGTCAATGGCAGGATGCTCAAGCATTACTTCTGCCAAGAATCTTAAGTTTCAAAGCATTTTATTTTTTCATTGTAAATATCATAGTCTAACCATTGCATTTAAAAGAAAAACCAAAAATACAAAAACATACAAAATAAAGAAAAGAGGGCAGATTGTGAAAACAAGAAAGGCACAGCCCCATGCCAAAAAAGAAAATAAATTATGAAAGTGTGCAAGCTTAAAATGCCACTCCTCAAAACACACTTCTAGTTAGTCAAACTGTTCAATCTTGACTAATTAGCTTTAAAATTTCCTGCTGATAGGATAATGAAATTGATTTGCCAAACTGTTTAATCTTGGCTTATCAGTAGGTAGATTAGGATAGAAATTAAAGGTTCAAACATGATCAAAATCTGAACCTAAGTTTCCAAAAGAGAGATGACTCAAATCTGTTTCAAAATTCTGAGTCAAAACAGGGCTGTAAAAGAGTGAAGGGAGTGCTTGAATTTTCAGATCTTAAGCCTTCAAATTTTGATTTAATTTTCTGCAAAATAATTTCTATGTGCAGCTTGTTCTTATGCCATAGATCACAGCAAGTCAAACAGCTTAATCTTGACTTGGATGTTTTTTAAATTTCTGTTGTAGAATTTAGAGAATAAAATCTGATTGGACAATTTAATCCCAAACAGATAGTAGATTAGGTAGATAATTATATGGATTCAACTGTTTAATCTGAATCCATGGAGAAATAAGAAGTAGAACTAGATTAGATTTTTTTCTTTCAAAAAGAATAAAATGTTGAAGGAGAGTTTGCCAATCCAAATGCACTCTAGAAAGAAAAAAATGTTAGATCAGTAGGATTGGGTAGGTAGATAGCTTGTTGATGAAAAATCCATTGTTTTCCATGGCTGTTAGCATTTCCAAAGCCAAAGAAGATCATTCAATCAAAGAAAGACAGCCCAATGGATGAGGCAACTGATCAGCCTCCCAGAAAATGCAAGGTCTGAAATTCTTAATGCCTTCGACAAGGCACCATCCCCAAGTGGAACCACTGTTAGCCACCTATAATAATTGTTATACCAAAAGGTAGCTAAGAATTTTTGAGCCTCCAAGGAACAAATTTTATCACTAAAAATTGTTGGCTCTTAGAGACTCCTTATAGGCCTCATGCCTCTATCCAAAATCCTCATTGTTGTTCCCATTAATTCTGTTGATTTCATGTAAGAAACTGCTGAAAAAACCATCATTTTTCCCCCTTCCCCCACTCATAACTAACCTTCATTTGCTTCCCCTTTTCTCCATATTATTTCCTCTACTTTTCATAAGTTTCTCTTTCCATTCATGAAAATCCTCCTTACATGGTTTAAAACTTCTTTTTGAACTGTACCGAGACCCCCAAACCCATTTAAAACCTTGAAAATTTTTCATAAAAAACAAGTTTTATTACTATGGAGCTAAGCCCCTTGGGCTAAGTCCTAACCACTTCCCCCCACATGCCCATGCATCAAAACCAAACGCCATAGCCTTTCGGCGCTAATCGCATCGCACAGATTCAAAGTGCACAAGTCTTTTGCCATCATTCAAAAGTTCTGATGCGATAGCCTTTTTGTGTTTAAAATCCCAAATCGCATCGCAAAAACTCAGCGCACCGTTTGTTTTGATGTACTCCGAAGTTCCAATTGCGATTAAACCCTATCCTCTGATCGCATCATTATTTTATACATATCTTGTCGGCCCGCCTTAGTGCTTAAAACCTTATAATATTTCTTCCCCGATCACCCTTTTCCTTTGTAAAGTCGGAAAACCCACTTTTCCAAAGTTTTAACATAAAAACTCTAAGTCACATGTTGAAATATTTCAAATGGGTTGATTGAAAGACCCGGTCCGAACTCCGATTGCGATTGGCCCTTGTTTCAAATACGCCCCGGGCATATTATCCTCCATATCATTAAAGGCCCCGCAGTCGAGCGCCTATTCATTCTATGCACTTTTTCCACCCCCAAAGCCGAAAAAACCTTTGTTTTTTTTCAAACCTTTATTTTTTCATATATTACAAAGGTTTTCTCCCGGTTCATCTCTGTCGTTGATCGACAGCCGATCAAATGGCCAGCGCTCCATCGCATCGGCGATTTCAATCGCATCGCAAAGTTTAATCGCATGTGTTTTGCTTGCCCCTCCGATTGCGACTCCCCGATGCATTCTCCACCATTGATCTGATCCTAAAATCCAACGGTCATCGTCTAATCGCTTCTGCCCTCCTGATCGCGCAATCGCATCGGAGATTTCTCATCGCACCCTTTTCCACCTCCCGCCAATTGCGATTCCCTGATTAGATCTGGACCGTCCACGTGTCCAGATCCAACGGCTGCGATTTTTTCCCCGCCTTCTAAGAAATTTAACCCAAAAAACGCAGGATTTCTTAATTGTTTTTGTGTTTTGCAGGTGTTTTAATGGTTTTCCATTGTTTAACGAAGAAGGGCCGAAGGTCGGGAAAGACGTTTTCCACACCTTTGAACTATTAAAGGGAACCATTCCGCCGGGCTCTATTTTCATTGTTCGTCGATGCTCTATGGGGCATTGATGCCTTTAAAAGCCCTGCGCGGCTCTGCACATTGACAAGACACTGCATTTTAAACGCAATTTAAAAGAGTATCAGTTTTGAAGACATAGCACAGAAGAACAGAAGATTGAAGACAGATATGGGAATTACGACTAAGAATGCTTATCAAAAGCCTAATTCCCAGAGTTAAAACACAGTCAGGAGAAATTATAAGTGTTTGAAAGGCAGAAAATACCACCACCGCTGCATTCTGAGGCAAATTTATTCCTCAGCTACCATAGAGCCACCTGTTGCCTCAAACCTTTCAAACAGAGGCCGAAGTTATTGCTTAAAGAAATATGTGCCTCTAGCGCTGCCAAGAAGTTAATTCTGCCACAGGAAACTAATGCAACAAATATCTGCAGAATTACTCCACATTATGCAGAGCCTCAAAGTCAACAAAGCTCCCATCGAGCTTTGATATTAATTGTAAAACAGTTAATACAGAGAAACACCTGTAAACTTCTTCATCGAGCCCCTCAAAAGGCCAAGAAGTCCTGAATCTGTATTAATTACCTTAGGAGATATTTTATCAGATCTCACCTCCTCATCCTTCTATAAATACTTCTATAGAAGATGAGAAGTTGTTGGTTGATTGGTTGTTGTTTGATCACAAGTTGTAATACTGAAACCTTCTGAAATAAATACATAGTCCGTTGAAGTTGAAGAAGAAACTGGAGCCTTTGAAGTCTTGATGATGTTGTTGCATGCTTGTTCCTGAGAAGGCTCTATCATTGGATCCATGAGCTTGGATGTTGGTGAAGTATTCTGAACTGTTTTATGTTTTTTCCCCTATTTTCATTATGTTCCATGATTTCTTACTACAGTAGGCTGAAATTTTTAGGCTAAGAAATGACTCTTGGAAGCACCTTAGACCTGTTCACCCTTCACTGTTTAATGTTTTCCGCTGCTGAAGTAGTTTAGAGGCTTTAATCTTTCTCTTTGGTCTTCATGCTTGTTTATTTCCTTAACAGTTTGAACAGTTGGTTTCAACATGATTTATGGTTCTCCCTTCTTGTCTGCTGCCACTTAAAAACTGTTATTGAAGTCTCCCTTTGAAGTTATTTGCTTACAGTGAGTCAGAGAGGTCTATTTTGATCTCGCCCTTTGTTCTCACTTAAATAGTTGGCTTAAAGGTCGTTATAATTATGATCATAGATGTTTTTAGCTGTTCCCTCTTCTATGACTGTGATTATCAGTAAATCTTATATGTTTTCTAAATTCCTTCAGAATAAAATCTTTGAGGAAACAGGGTGTTCCCCGAATCTTAGATTTTACTTTGAAAGTTGTTTTGAAATCATTGTTTGCTTAAAGGTGTGATTTGTAGAATTTATGGTTAGCCCTATCTATCAAATAACCCTTTATTGTTTCAAATTATGCTTTCAATTTCCCTTTGTTGAGAATTAAATTTATCTTTCCAAATCATTAATGTTCATCCCATTCCAAAAACAAAAGGATCCTGTGGCCAAGTTAGATTTTCCCTTTGATATCCCATATCCTTTGATAAGTGTGTTATAACCTTTTTTGACTCCATTTGCCCAATGAAACAGATATTTTGCTGTCCTATATATCTTTCCTAGGCCCTTCATGTTCTTCTGTATCATTCCAACCAAACAATCAAACAAATAAACACCTGCACTTAATAACTAGTCTAAAATCAATACTCAAAGCACACAAGATAAACTTTTGCAAACAAACATTTGAGAGATCCCTCTCTGAGAACAAGAGGACTAGATCCTATAACTCTAAATATTGGTTCTGATGTTGCCTTGTCTTTTGATTTGCCAAACTATCAAAACACGGGACACCAACAGGACTATTGCTTCAGATCGTCCCACATCTTACCTAGAAGTATGGTTGCATGTGATCCCTCTGCCCACTGGTATAGGTCTATGCTTGAGTGGATGTCTCATCTCGCCCTCCTCTCTACTTCTCCAATTGTGGTTTCTCCGCAACTTGTTTAGGCTACTTGTGAGGATGCATGTTCAGAGTTAATTCATGCTCCTTATCAACCACCAAGTTTCTAAACTTTTCCTTGCTCCTAAAGGCTTTGCATGCATCTTCGACCTCAAGTGCATAAAGTTTCTTGACTTGCACACTGATCTACTTCTTGTCCCATGGCGATGTGTCTAAGGAAAAACTTTCCTCTGCCAAAAATCACATTGTAGCAACGATCTTCCAATATCACACCAGAAATAAGATTCTTCTTTAGTCCTGATACAAAAACCACATAGGTGAGTTTGAGAGGGGAGCCAGACTCCCTTTGAAAATTAATTGTACCGATATAGGTCATGTTATACCTCTCATCATCTCCAAACACTATGTTTTACTTAAGGTCTTTCTCCTCCAAGTCACTAAAGAGATATCTATTCTCCGTCATATGGAACGAGGAACCGTTGTTGACATACCACATGCTTCCCAATACAGTTCTTTCCATGCATGCAATGAGAGTGAAATCAAGCTCTAATTATGAAGCTATAGCTTCACATGTTGTTGCTACTGTAGACTCCTTCTTGCTTTCCTTTTTCTGAGGAAATTTTGTAACATAGTGCCTGAACTCGTGACAGTGAAAACACTTGATGTTGGACAAGTATTTATTCTTGCCCTTCTAACCTTGGGACTTATTTCCCATGGCTTTATTTTCTTTGCTAAATAATACAAAATATTCTTCTACTTCTTTGGATGAGGTCCCTTATTTGGTGTTCCACCTTATCTCTTCTTGCACCAAGTCAAACCACAAACACTCCCACTCTAGTAGCTTCTCCCTCCCATTTACCAAATCCTGGTACTTGTGCTAGCTCTTGGGAAGGTCTAGAAGTGCTAGGATGACCAAATCATCTTAAGCAACTGTAACACCAACACTTCCAAGCTCATCCTGAAATTGGGTGAACTTGGTCAAGCACTTTGATATTGTGTCACCATTTTCCTGAGTTTTTCCTTTAGTGCCAGCTTCCTGTGGTCACTGTTGTTCTTAAAACAAGTTTTTCAATGCCTTCCACATTGTATATGGAGTTTCATTTCCATGGAGGTTTGATACAATATGATATCGAACTCCTTCCAGTAGGATCCTTCTCGCCTTTGCTACATTATTATTCCAGTTCGACAGATCTTTAGCATCAACTGTTGGAGGCTTAGGAACATCAATTTCTATGAACTCCTTCAGCCTGTTATCTTTCAACACAGCTTCCATCTTGTCCTTCCAAGCTATGTAATTCAAGCTTCCCTCAAGGGCATACTTAAATCTCAATCCATAGAACGACATCATGCTAATCTTGAAGAATGACTCTGCAAATTTGATTTACCTGCTGTTGATCATATCATCATCATGCCTAAATTCTGATAATCAGTCCTCTTGAGCCATCTGCAACCCCTCTGTCTGACCTAAACATCCGTTTTTCTACCTATCGTTACTCTCTCATTAATCCCAAAATGCACTAAGGTGACCGCAAAATTCGCATTTGAAAACATATTTAGAACCCAGCCCCTTTCAATTATAGCCCCTTTGTTCTGTTCCCCATGTGACTGTAGACCGAGACCAAACGCCAAACCCGAAGGCACTTACCGCATAAAGCCATTGGGCATATTCTCAAACGTCCGATCAAACTAGAGATCAACGGTCCACAACCTGTCTGTGCCCTGTGGTCCCCACGCCTGCACCCATTGCAAAAACCAGCCTGTTTTTTCCGCACCACTTATCCGGGGCAGGCGGTATTCCCCATTGGGCCAGCGATTCCATACGTTGCGTGACAAGTGTCCCAGATTATGGCCTCAACACTGCCCTCTCCCGCACATTAACGCTCGATCCAGGACGCGCAGCGAAATTTATGTTAGCCGTCAGATCTATAAGCCTTCATCCAACGGCGGTTGTTTTCTGCAGCTGCACGAGTTTTAACTTAAGTATACGGTGCTCCGGGCCCACAGTCCATCGCCCTCCGGTGAAGTTTTAACCGTTGATTTCATTTTTGGATCGCATGGCCCAGGATTATTTACACATCCCGATGATTGACCAAGTCCGCCTCCACGTCATCCCTTCCGCTTAGCCTTTTGTACGCCCACGTGTCATTTGTGTTTTCCTCCCCTATTCATATATTCCGTTATGTGTCATATTTCAGTGTTTATGTTATGTGCCTCCGCCTCATTCATTCATCGTCGTTCCACTGTATTTTTAATTTCCACCCTTCATTCCTCTGTTATTTATCTGCGTTTGCCGCCACCCTGCATCTTCTCAGCATTTCCCCCAGCCTACATCACCATTCAGTGGTCACTGCCACATCCGCCACCCTTGTGCCTGGTTTTCTTTAATATGATTGTGGGTTTTGCAGGTTTGCGGCGATGGAAAATTGCCAGTTAATTATCGCCTCCATTACAGAAATCGAAGACGCACCGAGGGATCAGATTACGAAGGCAGAATTTATGAATAAAAGCCCTGGGTAGTTGATGTGACATGGCTTTCACTAATGAAGCAGGATGTGAATATGTCAATCCCCTCAGAGTAATTCAAAAGGAAGATTTTAGTAGATGAAAACATTTATGTCGCGGCAAATAGTATCAGTTGAAAATCAAGGGATTCAGTGTCCGGCATTGAGGATTTTAAATCCTAATTCATGATTCAGAAGGCAGAAAGTACAAAAGCACAAAAAGCAATGCTCTCAAGGTTTTATTTCATCCGAATTTTCTTCAAGAAAGGATAGAATGTTCAGGTGGATGTATCTCTATACTGGGTTCCTGAAGAGATCTTCTACTCAGTGCATTTATTTCTGCAAGCGGATTGTCAAGTACATTCAGCATTTCATAGCTATCAAATAGTATGGGCGCGAATGTTTCCGCCATTTTGTTGTAATGAAACAATTAATTGTTTTCACCAACTTCTTTTGTTAGTTTCTTTTCTTCTTCTCCTATAAAAAGGGGGAAGAAAGATATTGTAAGGGTTCCAGATTCTTATCAGAGAATTGTGCAGTGAAAGGCATTTTTGTATACATCTTGTAAAGCTCTTGTATGAAGGCTCAGAGCCCGTAGGGTTTCAGTGAGGAGGAGTTCTATCTGTATTAGAGGATTCTGGTCTTTGGTATCCCACAGTATGTAACTTTCTTTTATGTGTTTAATACAACATTTCATTTTATCCATCTTCTTGTATCATGTACTGGAATGCGAGTGGCTCACTGATTTTAGGTAAGGATTTATCCTAGTTGATACCCATACTTAGATCATTCAAGCGCTTTAAATATGGCTCAGGCATGATATACGGTTTCATGTTCATTTCATCCATCTTTTTGTTATATTAGTTGGTTTGGGAGGGTGCTTTTAAAACTCCATTGTCATGTATGTATTCTTAGATTGATAAGCCCATATATGGTTCTGTTGTGTATCTGGGTATCAGACCAAAGATAACTAATATCTTCTTATATTTCTTTCACCGCATACACCTTCTAATATTTTATTTCTGTGGCATATTACTTGAATCGGCCCTCTTTACAGTAAATTGTCTCTTAACTGTCTGATGATTTTGCATTGGAACTTTGCATCTTGTCTCTGCAACAATACTTTCCCTGTGGCGGTTTCTGTAAATTCTGGTCCCATTTAAATCAATTTCCTTATTTACAAGAGATAGCAGGAGAGTTTTTGGATTGACACCCAAGTTTTATTATATGCTCCTTGCTATGATAAGATGTCCTAGGCACTGGTCTATGGCAACTCTAGGCTGTCTCTAGGAGCGACAACATCTTTCTGGCACCGTTGCCGGGGAACGAAGCTAGGAAAATCATTATCCCTAGGCCTCGACAAATCACATTCACTCTCTAATCAGGTGAGCACAGAGAGTTGAAGAGTTGCATATCTCTCACCTTGGCGACTCCACTGTGGTTTATTTGATAAATCTATCTATAGTCCTGGCTCCCCGTAAGCCACACCTGAGGTCAGATACATCACAGTCAAAGACACCTTCAGTGTCTGACCCTGAGAAGATTATACATAAAAGAAGTTGGAAAGAAAAGAAATCAGTTCGTGCTGAAATTCCTGAGTTTTCTGTAGAAGATTACCCATCTTCTTCTTCCCAAGAAGTTCTAGAAGAAAATCTCGACTCCACTATGGGAGACACAGAATATTATTCAGATAGCCCACCCAGGGGAGGTGCTAGAATTAAATCTAATCTTCACCCTACTCCTGAGGTCGAAGAAGTTAAAGAAGTCACCGAAATAGCTGCTGTTAACCGTGAACTGTTCCCATCCACACCTCAGACTGTTGTACAGTATATTCCTATTGTTATCCATACTCCACCTCCGCCTCTTCCTCCATTTGTACACCAGATTGTTGCACAACCCCCACCTCCTCCAATGGCTAATGTTCCAGCCTTTTTGTTGAAAAAATATGCTCCCCTGGCATTACCTCAAGTGTTGAATGATATGCCCCAAGATTATTTAAAGATATTGCCCAAATTCACTGGGGAAAATGAAATTGATGCTCAGAAACATCTTGAGACTTTTTGCTCTTTTGCCGAGAACTTTAATGTAGAACATTTGGATGTAGTCTTAAGATTGTTTTTTCAATCTCTAGATGGTGAAGCCAGAAAATGGTTCAAAACATTAGGAAACCATTCCGTAACCACTTGGTACGATATGGAAAATACCTTTCTCAAGAAATGGGGAGAAAAGAAAGATCATGGACAGTGTCTTACTGAGTTCAATACACTCAAGAAGAAACATAATGAAGGGGTGTCATAATTTATCAAAAGATTTAATAAGTTATATCTAAACCTTCCTGCCGATATGAAGCCTCATCAGAATGCTGCCAAATTTGTTTTTATAGCAGCCTTTGACTCAGATTTCGGTTTCTCTCTCAGGGAAAGAAAGCCTGCCACACTTGATGATGCTCAGTCATATGCTCTTGAGTTGGAAGTGAATTTTTCTTCCACTGGAAAATTAAGAGGGAAAGCTGAAGAAGATACGAGAAGAAGAGGCAAAGAGGAAGTATCTACTTCTAATCAGGATAAGGATTCAGATAGAATTGAAGAAATGAACAAAATTATTAAGAATCTTTCTAATAAATTGGTCAAGCTTGAATTGGAAACCAAGAATTCAGCCTCCAAGAACTTCCAGAATGCTCCAAACAGGGGTTACAATCCTCAGTATAGAAAGCCACCACTGCAAATATTGCCAAGGGAAGAAAAAGAGCAACAAGATCAGGTACCACACCCATTGTACCTGGAAGGTCTAGCTGATGATTCTGCTGAAGATGCTGCCTATGAACTGCAATATGCAAATCTTGCATTCTCAAACAATGATGAAATAGAATTCCCATTGCAAGAAGAAGAAGCTAAATACATAGAAGACTCAGAGGCTGATTATTATTGTAAACAACTTGTTAATTTTATGCAAGCACACTTCAATAGAAAATATGATCTCAGATCTTCCAGGAAGAGAACTCGTACTCAAGAACAAGAAGAAGAGCCTCCCTAGGAGGAAGCATCTGCTCAAAAGGAGTCAACGATGCAGAAAGCCACACACAAAGGTAAGAGCCCTCTGAACAATCCTTTGCAGTCTGATGATCAAATTCCTTCTTCCTAAAAAGTAGTAAACCCTCCTAATGTTAATCCAGTGTCAAAAGAAGTTGTAATAGGAAATTCAACCCCTGCTTTTAATCTGCAAAAGGAACTTGAGAAAGTTAAAATCCCAATTCCCCTGACTGAACTGTTGAAACAACCTGCATATCAATCTCAAATCACCTCTTTATTGTTCCCTCCTGAAGCACCAGTCATTCCAGATAGTCTTAATCCCCAAGAAGAAAGACCCATGGTGGTTTTCGGCCCACATGTCGAGGAGATAGATCCCTCTACTCCTCCATTTTATGTGTCTCTAATGATTCATGACTTGCTGTTACACAATTGTATGTTAGATTCTAGAGCTTCCCATAATCTTATGCCTCTGTCTGTCATGGAACAACTAGGACTACAGATCACTCACCCATATAAAGACCTCTATTCATTTGATTCTAAAAGAGTTAAATGCTTGGGGATGATTAAAGATTTAGTGGTCAATTTGGCCCAAATTCCAGCAAAAAGTGTAGTAATGGACATTGTGGTGGCTGACATCCCAGCTCGCTTTGGCATGCTGTTGTCAAGGTCCTGGGGAACAAAAATCGGTGGGTCACTTAAATTAGACTTAACATATTCCACTATGCCAATTTTTGGTGGCCAGGAGAGGAGGTTATACAGAGAGACTAGATTTTTCAAGATGGTGACTAAGGCTGACAGCTCTGAGAACTCACCAATCTATAGTCAAGAAGGAAATTTTTCATGCTTGATGCTGGAAGAAGATCAAGACTTTGCTCAGGAACCTTCCTTCTGCCAGATCAAGACTAAGCAGCCTTCAGAGAATCATGAAGCAGGAATCTGGACTTTACATTTTGATGGAGCAAATTCAAGAGAAGGAAATGGAGCTGGAGTTTTGTTAATTTCTCCTACAGGAGCATGGATCCCACTGTCTTTTAAATTGGAATACGAAGCTACTAATAATGTAGCTGAATATGAAGCTCTGTTATTTGGATTGCAAACAGCCAGGAGCATGGGCATACAATGTTTAAAGGTCCTGGGAGACTCTGAGCTGGTGGTCAGATAGGTCAGGAATCAATGTCAAACCAAACATCCTTGTTTGAGGGCTTACAGGAATGAAGTTTTGGACATAGTGGACAATTTCTTCTCAGCATTTAATATCCAATTCATGCCCCGAGAACATAATAGGATGGTCGATTCCCTTGCTGTGGCTGCTAGTACATTCCGACCACCTCGGAATCCTCTTTTAAGATATGAAGTTGAGGTGCGTTATAGGCCATCAATTCCAGACAACATCAAGCACTGGCAGGTATCTGAGGATGATGAACAGATGAAGAAATTATTGGAAACAGTGGGAGAATTCTCTAATATGGAGATTGATGATTGTGAAGAAGATGAGGCTGAAAACACTTCAGAAAATAAATGGGAGGAGAAAATGGCAGGAAGTAAAGTGCTGCAGTTAAAGGGAAATGTTATTCCTAAAGGTCTGGTGCCTCTAGAAAGACTATTTGATAAGAATGATGTCCCATTGCAGCCTAGTAAAGTGGTAGAGGAAGATCAAGTGGAAGATCTGAATCTGGGTACTGAGGCTAATCCTAAAATTTTTAAATTATCTAAGAAGGTCCCAAAAGAATACAAGCAGAAATACCTAAAATTATTTCAACCATACAGAGATGTGTTTGCATGATCCTATCAGGACCTTAAAACTTTTGATATTAGTATAATGCAGCATAAAATTCCTCTGAGGGAAGATGCAAAGCCTCATAAGCAAAAGCTTAGACAGATAAATCCTATGTTGCTTCCCTCTATTGAGAAAGAAATTAAGAAGCTACTGAAGGCCAAAATAATTGTGCCCTTGAGATACTCTGAATGGGTGGAAAATCTGGTCCCTATCCGAAAGAAGAATGGAGAAATAAGGCTGTGTGTGGATTTCAGAAATTTAAACAGAGCATCCTTAAAAGATAATTATCCACTACCCAAGATGGAACACATCTTGCAGAAAGTGGTTGGAGCCTCTAGAATGTCGATGATGGATGGTTTCTCTGGTTATAATCAAGTAGCTGTACTTCCAGAGGATCAGAAGAAAACTGCTTTCACCACACCATGGGGCACATTTATGTATGCCAGGATGCCTTTTGGATTGATTAATGCAGGGGCCACTTTTCAAAGGGCTATGGATATTGCTTTTCTTGGGGAGCAGGATAAATTTTTGGTGGTGTACCTTGATGATATTACAGTATTTTCAAAAAATGATGCTGAACACATTGAGCATTTACAAAGAACTTATGAAAAATGCAGAAGGTATGGTCTTTCTCTTAATCCACAGAATTCTTTATTTGCATTAGAGGAAGGCAAACTTTTGGGGCACATTGTAACTAAAGATGGGGTAAGGATAGATCCCAAAAGAGTAGAGGTTATAAATAGCATCCCTCTCCCCAGAAATAAGAAGGAAGTGCAGGTATTTCTAGGCTGGATAAATTTCCTGAGAATATTTATTCCTAACTATGCTGAGATAGTTAGGCATATAACAGATATGCTAAAGAAGAATAATGAGGTGAAGTGGTCACAAGAATCACGGGAGGCCTTTGCTAGAATTAAAGCTTCATTTGTTGAATCCCTTGTACTAGCTGGGAAAGATTATACTAAACCATTTATGATCTTTTCTTTTGCATCACCTCATACAGTAGCTGGAGTGTTATTATAGAAAAATGAAGAAGGATATGAGCAGCCTATCGCCTTCTTCAGTCAGGTGCTTCATGATGCAGAATTGAAATATGATATATTGGAGAAGCAGGCCTCTGCCCTGGTGAAATCTCTCAAAGCTTTTCGCATATATATTTTGCAGTCTCGCATCACTGCATTCGTACCTACTGCAGCTGTAAAGGATATCCTTGTTCAGGGAGACAGTGAAGGGAAAAGGGGAAGGTGGATTGCTAAAATACAGGAGTATGATCTAGATATCCGCCCTACCAAGCTGATCAAAGGACAGGGGCTTGCAAAAATTCTATCTGAATCAAATTATCAAGCTCTGGGCATAAATTTTTCTATGATTTCAAGTGAAGTCTGAGAGTGAAATGGAGCAGCAAGGACTGGAAGTTGCTTCTCAGAAAACACATATAAAATACCTCACCAGTCCATGGTATAAGGAGATAGTAGAATACCTCCTAACACTCAGCTGTCCGCCCAGCTGTGATAAATCAAAATACAGGGCTTTAAGACTGAAATCACATAAGTACATAGTTGCTAATGGGAAGCTATATTGGAGAGACCCTTCTGGAATCCTATTCCTATGCCTCACAGAGGATGAAGTAGAGAGTATAATGATGGAATTTCATGAGGGAATTTATGGAGGACATTATAGCTAGAGGGCTACAGCTCACAAAATCCTGAAGGCCGGCTTCTACTGGCCAAAATTATTTGGAGATGTTTTTACTTGGGTCAGATCATGTGATAAGTGTCAGAAATTTGCTGAGAGACAAAAGTTGGCAGCTCTGCCCTTGATTCCAGTTCATGTAAATGAACCATTCCAGCAGTGGGGAATAGATTTTATAGGTGAAATTCACCCATCCTCAAGTGGACAGCATAAATGGATATTAACAGCCACAGATTATTTTACAAAATGGGTGGAAGCCATACCTGCAAGGAATGCTACTGACACGGTCATCATAAAGTTCATGGAAGAAAACATCATATCCAGGTTTGGCTGCCCTGCTAGAATAGTGACCGATAATGCACAGGCCTTCAAATCTGCAAAATTTGTAAATTTCTGCCAGCAGTATAATATTGCACTAAATCATTCCACAGCCTATTATCCATAGGGGAATGGCTTGGCAAAATCTTCTAATAAAACTTTAGTGAGGGCCTTGAAGAAGACTATCAATGAGAATCAGAAGAATTGGGATTCCCAATTGAAATTTTCTCTGTGGGCTAATAGAATCACCAGCAAGAGAGCAACTGGGAAATCTCCATATGAGTTGGTATATGGACGAGCAGCAGTGTTTCCTGTGCAGCTGGCCTTACCAGTGGCACGTTTCATGCAAGAAAGTCAGGAGGAACCTGATGATATGATCAGGAGGATCAATCAATTGGTAGAATTAGAAGAAACACGAAGCCAGGTGAATCAGAGATTAGCTGAGTATCAGGAGAAAATGAAACACATTTTTGATCAGCATGCTAAAGACAAAAAGTTGCAGATTGGAGATCTGGTGCTCAGATGGGATGTCCGAAGGGCTGAAAAATGAAAACATGGCAAGTTTGACCCACTCTAGTTCGGCCCATTTAAAATTGTGGAACAGGGAGGCAATAACACGTTCACATTAGAGAATTTACAGGGTGACTTGTTGGATGCCCCTGTGAACGGCCAATTTCTAAAGCCCTATTTCCAGTTCTGATTCAGGCAGCGAGAGCCTGATGTACCATAGTGTATATTAGTTTTTTTGTACCTTTACTTGAATAATATGGGTGTCGAAATGAAATATCAGGTGAAAAATAGAAATGTTGGAGAATAGAGTCAGCTTAAAAGATGATCAGGAAGGTTTGCGCAGTTCTCGACACGCCCAAGGATGAACGTGCCGTCCCCAGATGGAGCCGATGTTGATCATATCAGCATCATGCCTAAATTCTGATAATCAGTCCTCTTGAGCCATCCGCAACCCCTCTATCTGACCTAATCATTCGTTTTTCTACCTATCGTTACTCTCTCATTAATCCCAAAATGCACTAAGGTGACCGCAAAATTCGCATTTGAAAACATATTTAGAACCCAGCCCCTTTCAATTATAACCCCTTTGTTATGTTCCCCATGTGACTGCAGACCGAGACCAAATGCCAAAACCGAAGGCGCTTACCACATAAAGCCATCGGGCGCATTCTCAAACGTCCGATCAAACCAGAGATCAACGGTCCGCAGCCTGTCTGTGCCCTGTGGTCCCTGCGCTTACACCCATTGCAAAAACCAGCCTGTTTTTTCCGCACCACTTATCCAGGGCAGGCGGTATTCCCCATTGGGCCAGCGATTCCATACGTTGTGTGACAAGTGTCCCAGAGTACGGCCTCAATACCGCCCTCTCCCACGCATTAACGCTCGATCCAGTACGCGCAGCGAAATTTATGTTAACCATCAGATCTATAAGCCTTCATCCAATGGCGGTTATTTCCTGTAGCTGCACGAGTTTTAACTTAAGTATATGGTGCTCCGGGCCCGCAGTCCATCGTCCTCCGGTGAATTTTTAACCGTTGATTTCATTTTTGGATCGTATGGCCCAGGATTATTTACACATCCCGCTGATTGACCAAGTCCGCCTCCACGTCGTCCCTTCCGCTTAGCCTTTTGTACGCCCACGTGTCATTTGCGTTTTCCTCCCCTATTCATATATTCAGTTATGTGTCATATTTCAGTGTTTATGTTATGTGCCTCCGCCTCATTCATTCATCGTCGTTCCACTGTATTTTTCATTTCCACCCTTCATTCCTCCATTATTTATCTGCATTTTCCGCCACCCTGCATCTTCTCAGCATTTCCCCCAGCCTACATCACCATTCAGTGGTCACTGCCGCATCCGCCACCCTTGTGCCTGGTTTTCCTTAATATGATTGTTGGTTTTGCAGGTTTGCGGCGATGGAAAATTGCCAGTTAATTATCGCCTCCATTACAGAAATCGAAGACGCGCTGAGGGATCAGATTGCGAAGGCAGAATTTATGAAGAAAAGCCCTGGGTACTTGCTATGACATGGCTTTCATTAATGAAGCAGGATGTGAATCTGTCAATCCCCTCAGAGTAATTCAAAAGGCAGATTTTAGTAGATGAAAACATTTATGTCACGGCAAAGAGTATCAGTTGAAAATCAATGGATTCAGCGTCCGGCATTGAGGATTTTAAATCCTAGTTTATGATTCAGAAGGCAGAAAGTACAAAAGCACGAAAAGCAATGCTCTCAAGGTTTTATTTCAGCCAGATTTTCTTCAAGAAAGGACAGAATGTTCAAGTGGATGTATCTCTATACTGGGTTCCTAAAGAGATCTTCTACTCAGTGCATTTATTTCTGCAAGCGGATTGTCAAGTACATTTAGCATTTCATAGCTATCAAATAGTATGGGCGCAAATGTTTTCGCCATTTTTTTGTAATGAAACAATTAATTGTTTTCACCAACTTCTTTTGTTAGTTTCTTTTCTTCTTCTCCTATAAAAAGGGGGAAGAAAGATATTGTAAGGGTTCCAGATTCTTATCAGAGAATTGTGCAGTGAAAGGCATTTTTGTATACATCTTGTAAAGCTCTTGTATGAAGGCTCAGAGCCCGTAGGGTTTCAGTGAGGAGGAGTTCTATCTGTATTAGAGGATTCTGGTCTTTGGTATCCCACAGTATGTAACTTCCTTTTATGTGTTTAATACAACATTTCATTTTATCCATCTTCTTGTATCATGTACTGGAATGCGAGTGGCTCACTGATTTCAGGTAAGGATTTATCCTAGTTGATACCCATACTTGGATCAGTCAAGCGCTTTAAATATGGCTCAGGCATGATATATTGTTTCATGTTCATTTCATCCATCTTTCTGCTATATTAGTTGCTTTGGGAGGGTGCTTTTAAAACGTCATTGTCATGTATGGATTCTTAGATTGATAAGCCCATATATGGTTCTGTTGTGTATCTGGGTATCAGACCAAAGATAACTAATATCTTCTTATATTTCTTTCACCACATACACCTTCTGATATTTGATTTCTGTGGCATATTAATTGAATCGGCCCTCTTTACAGTAAATTGTCTCTTAACTATCTGATGCTTTTGTGTTGGAGCTTTTCATCTTGTCTCTGCAACATTACTTTCCCTGTGGCGGTTTCTGTAAGTTCTGGTCCCATTTAAATCAATTTCCTTGTTTACAAGAGATAGTAGGAAAGCCTTTGGACTGACACCCAAGTTTTATTATATGCTCCTTGCTATGATAAGATGTCCTAGGCACTGGTTCATATAACTCCTAGAAGCTGTTCTAGGTATTTAATAAATATCTACATTCTCCATACCGATTAATTCGCACGTAACAAACTTGTATTCTTCTCTTCTATAGTGATTTTAGCTCTGATACCATGTAGAAATTCCTTGTATATTCAAACTTCTAATTGCAATTTTCTAAAACAATAGACTTGAACCTACTCTACCAATTACAGAAACCAATTTAAACGATCGCGAAATCATGAAGCATACAAGAGAGAATTAAATATACACATTACAGAATGATTTCCTGGGGAAATACATAGCTAAAAACCCCACTATCCGTATATTGCATTAGTCAAAAAAAATGAAAATATTACAATACTTTTCTCAAGCCTGAGAAACCTTTGCACTATCTTTATCTGTCTCACTGCTTCCTAAACTGACTTTTGCCAACACTTATCCAATTTCCTAGAATTCCAAGCTCCTACTTCCTTGCATCATTCAATGACGAATTATGCCTCTATTTAAGAGGAATTTTCTTCCATTGGATTGTGCAGTTCCTTTAGGCTCTTCCTCTGACTGCATGCACCATTTGTACAACCCGGATAATTATACAACTAATAGTACACTACCCTTGAAATCCAATCTCAACTGCGTAACTCTCAGTTTACACATGCATGAGTTATTTATGGCTGATCTATCAATTCTCTGGTTTATCACTAAGTGTGGTTCAATTTCCATACATTTGTGTGCTGAAATTTGCAACTAGAAACAGTGAAATTGGCAACCAAAAAGGACAAAAAAATGCACCCACATTAGTGAGGAAATTCATATGCACATTGGTGAGGAATTTCTAATGCACACTGGTAGGGAATTTTTGATGCACATTGGTGAGGAGATTTTGATGCACAGTGGTGAGGAATGTGGGGCATATAATGTATTTTTCCCTTAAATAAATTAGACAATAAATTGTAATTTCATCTCATAAAAACTTTTATCAGTTAACTAAGTCATGATGATTGAGTTAGTTCAAGAAATTCGAGTTGAGGGTATAATATGAGGCATGTAGAGGGATTCTAATATTTTTGGGGTCCAGTTGCAGTTGATGCATCAGTGGGGTGCAGGTGTGAATTAGTTAACTCAATTAATTGAGTTAAAATCATTTTAACTATTTCTAACTGAGAGATGAGCTAGTGAGAGGTCCAGTGAATTAAATTAGATTTAATTCACAAGCACTGATTAATTAAATAACTGATAATTCGTTCTTAATAGTTGCATGCAATTCAGTTAGAAGGAAGACCTAGTTGAGACAGAGTTTAAAGGGAACATAACTATCAGTTGTATTTATAGAAAATTTCCCATGTGCAATTATAGAGTCATTAGGATGCCATGATGCATTGCGCAATCAAGGAAGGTTATTTTCCCTATTTAATAGGGAGCTAATTCCCTATGAATTGCGTGAGAAAGGCTGGGTTGAGCAGAGGCTGAGAATTGGCTAAATGTTTGTAAATTTTTCCTAAGCATTGTAAGCCATTTTTTAGCAGGATTAGAGTGAGACAGTAAGGAGAGTGTTGGAGAATCTCATGAGAGATTAAGCATTGTATTGTTTCATGATTCCTTAACTTGATACACAATATAGATAGAGGGGTTTTGAGCAGTTTCTTTCCCCGGATACATCTAGTGTTGTGTGATTGATTTTTTCTTTCTCTTGATTATATGTGATTGTGCAATCGTGTTTTGCATTCTGCAAATATTGTAGAATGGTTCAGTATCTTGTTTTAGTATAGCATGAGATCAGATTAAATCCATTGGTAGATTTTCTACATAGTATCAAAGTGATATTTCTACATGGTATCATAGCAATATTTCTACATGGTATCAGAGTGCCAAGAATCAAAATAAAAGAGAAGAAATTGATTTTATCTTGAACAGGTTTAAATTTTCCGATTTATTCTTCAGGATCCAGCAGGAGATCAATATGTCCGTCAATGGCTTGAGACTCGAATATGCTCTTGAGGGAAATTCAAATTATATAGCATGAAAGGGCGGGATGGAGTCAATGTTGTAGGGCAACAGGTTGAAGGAATTCATAGATACTAATATTCCCAAGCCCGCGAGAGCAGATTCCCAACTTATTGATGCATGGCAGAAGAAGGTAGCAAAGGTAGGAAGGATCTTGTTAGAGGGAGTTCGAGATAATATTGTCTCAAGTCTCCATGGGAAGGTGACTTCATATGCTATGTGGAAGGCCTTGACAAATTTGTTTCATAATAAGAGCGACCACGGGAAGTTGGCATTGAAGGAAAATCTCAGGAAGATCAAGATGGAGGAGGGTGAGACGATACCAATATACTTGTCGAAGTTTACTCAATGTCAATATGAGCTTGGAAGAGTTGGTGTGCCTATAGCCCGGAATGATTTGGTGAGCCTATCACTTCTAGGCCTTCCCAAGAGCTTGCATAGTTACTAGGAATCTGTGAATGGGAGGGAGAAGTTACCAGTCTAGGAGCAGTTATGGTCCGACTTAGCAATAGAAGAAATAAGGCGGAGCACCAGAGACAAGACCTCGGGGTAAGAAAAATAATAATATTTTGAATTAGTCGAAAAAGGAAAGAGATCCAAGGGAAAGAAATCACAAGGTGAAGAGGGCAAGAGAGACTTGTCCAAGATCAAAAAATTTCACTGTCATGAGCATGGGCACTATGCCTCGAATTTTCCATAGAAGAAGGCAAGTAAGAAGGAGCCTGCAGTTGCAGCAGGTGAAGTGTTGGCTTCACAGTTCAAACTTGATGTTACTTTGTAAGAAGCTTTCCAGATTATCCACAGTATTGAGTAACATGTGTCGACATTTCGAATCCCAACTGGGATCTATCATCAGGACTTTTACTCTTTTTGCATGCATGGACAGCACTGTAATAGAATGCATGTGGTATCTATACAGTGGTGCCTCGTTCCATATGACGAAGAATAGATATATCTTTAGTGACTTTGAGGAGAAGGACCTCCAGCAGGACATAGAGTTTGGATATGACGGGAGGTATAGCGTGACTGGAATAGGTACAGTTACCTTTCAGAGGGAGTTTGGCTCCCCTCTCAGACTGGAATATGTTTTGTATGTTCTGGGCATAAGTAATAATATTGTCTCTATAGCAGTAATGGAATACCATGGTTATGATGTCATATTTAGAAAAGGAAAGGTGTTCCTTAGACACATTGCCACGGAATGAGTGAAACATATCGGTGTAAGAGTCAAGAACCTATATGCTCTTGAGGTCAAGGATGCATGAAAATATTTGAGAAAATATGTGGTTAGTGACTTGGTGGTTGAGAGGGAGCAATTATCTCTCAAAGTGCAGCCTCAGAACCATTCTCAAAAGGTTGTGGAGCAGCCACAATTGGAGAAGCATTGAGGAGACTGAGTGGAAGAGTCCACTTGAGAAGAGACCTCCAAGAGGGGGAAATTTCAAGACAGATGGGCAAAGGGAGTACATGCTTTTATACCTCAAGGTGAGAGGTGGGGTGATGTGTAGATATAACCCCAATAAGAAATTTGGGTAGGGTCCATTGAGATGGCGTGTCTCATGGATCGAACCTGGCTACGAGGAGCACACGGTACAGCAGTAGCGGGAAGAATCAGTTGGATTGATGTAGTCAGATGTCAGGAACACAGAAATCAGAGTGATAGATGTCAAATACTAGAGCACAGATCATAGTTGGCAGTAGTGTAGAGGGAACATATGCAGATGTCAGCAGCAGTGTAGAGAGTCTAGTAGACAGGTGTAGTAGCTAGCAGCAGTCAGAAGACATTGATGACAGATGAATTATACTAATTTAGGTGTTTGGAGGCTATTCAGTTTCAGAAGTTGCAGGTGCAAACAAAATTAGAGAAGTGTTGCATGCAGAACATTCGAAAGGTACCAGATCGGGATAGATTGAATCCTTTCTTGTTGAGATGATTTGTTGAAATTTTCAACAAGAAACAGTTAAATTGGCAACCATAAAGGACAAAAAATTTCACCCACATTGGTGAGGAAAGTCATATGCACATTGGTGAGGAATTTTTTATGGACACTAGTGAGGAATTTATGATGCACATTGGTGAGGAAATTCTGATGCACACTGGTGAGGAATGTGGGGCATCTCATTTATTTTTCCCTTAAATAAATTGGACAATAAATTGCAATTTCATCTCATAAAAGCTTGTATCAGTTAACTAAGTCATGATAACTGAGTTAGCTCAAGAAATTCAAATTGGGGGTCTAATATGAGGCATGTAGACGGATTCTAATATTTTGGAGGTAAATTGCAGTTGAAGCATCAGCGGGGTGCAGGTGTGAATTAGTTAGCTCAATTAATTGAGTTAAAATTAGTTTAACTAGTTCTAACTGAGAGACGAGCTAGTGAGATGTCCAGTGAATTAAATTAGATTTAATTCACAAACAGTGATCAATTGGATAACTAATGATTCGCTATTAATATTTTCATGCATGTTAGTTCTCAAGAATACCCAATAGAGACAAAGGTTAAAGGGAAGATAACTATGAGTTGTATTTATAGAAAATTGCCCATATGCAATTATAGAGTCATTGGGATGCCATGATGCATTGCGCAATCAAGGAAGGTTATTTTTCCTATTTAATATGGTTCTAATTCCCTAGGAATTGTGTGAGAAAGGCTGGGTTGAGAAGAGGCTGAGAATTGGCTAAGTGTTTGTCAATTTTTCCTGAGCATTGTAAGCCAGTTTTGAGTAGGATCGGAGTGAGACAACCAGGAGAGTGCTGGAGAATATCATGAGAGATTAAGCATTGTATTGTTTCATGATTCCTTGAATTAATACACAATATAGATAGAGGGGTTTTCAGTAGTTACTTTCCCCAGATACATCTTGTGTTGCAATTGATTTTTTCTTTCTCTTGCTTATATGTGATTGTGCGATCATGTTTTGTATTTTGCAAATATTCTAGAAGGATTCAGTATCTTGTTTTAGTACATCACAAGATCATATTGAATCCATTGGTATAGTTTCTACATGGTATCATATTGATATTTCTACATGGTATCAGAGCGATATTTCCACATTATGCGAGCTTGAAAGCTCTTGATTCTTTCACTTCTGCAACTATGAATGGCCCCAACCAATTCATTTTCAACTTTCCAGGATACTTTAAGAAATTAATATCATATACAAAAACATGTCCTCAAATTATAAAATATTCCGCCTGATGTGCCTGTCATTCCATGATTTATGCCTTTGTTTTCTGACAGGTTGGTGGAAATATTCCATAAACCTAGCTTCATCTAGCTCCCAGAGTCCTTCCAACCATTTTAGGATTGACTCATCCTCTATCATGCGAGTGGTCTGTGAAATAAAAATATTGGTGATGGTAAACTCGGAAAGCACTATGGTTTCTCGTCCATACACTTACTGGAAGGGTGTATACTTGTGTAAATGCTTGACAGTTGTACGTAAGCCCATAGTTTAGCTGGAACTCATTCATACCAATCGTCTCTCTTTGACGAACATATATTGGTGATTCCCCTCTCTAATGTTTTTTTAAAATATTCCACAATATCATTTGCTTAAGGGTGATATGGGTTGCTCTTATGGTGTTTTATCATAAATATTTGAAGAAATGACGTGAACGTCGCATTAATTATATCGGTCCCCTGGTCACTGGCTTTGGGGGCACCCAAATCAAGTGATAATATTCTCGGGTGGACCTGGCGAAAGTGTCTACAGTGCAATATTTGACTAGTGCAGCTTCATCCCATATTGTAAAGTACTTTGTATTGGTAATAATATATCTGATGTGTGAATGATGTGTTGGTGGATTAATAGGTCCCACAAAGTCGACTGCCCATTTCCCAAAGGCCTGAGTGCTCATATTGGTTCTCAAGGAATTTCATCCTGGTGCGATGACATTCCAACCCTTTGACAAACGTCGCACCTCTTGGCGTACTCCTTTACATCATGGAAAAGTGTGGGCCACCAGAGTCCCACCTGCAACACTTTCCTCGTAGTGGCCTTCCCACCAACATGCCCACCCATAGATCCTGAATGAAATTCCCACAATACATTCCATCTCTCATGATCAAGAACACACCTTCGCAATATTTGATCAAGGCCCAACTTGTACAATTGTCCTGCGTCAACTAATAATCTGCAACACAAACCATAATGTTCCTTCGTTGCGTTGTTGTGTACTCCTCTGGGCATGTACCTGTGGCTATAAATACTTCAATGTCCTCCAAGTAGTATGGTATGGATTTGACTTGAAACAAGTCGGAAACTGGCAACTGATCATCTACTGACCCTCCGGCTTCACCTGACTCTAACCGAGAAACGTGATCAGGACCCATGTTCAGTCTTCCTGGCTTGATGATTACTTCAAATGTAAACTATAAAAACAAAATACATATGCAAATCCTTCCTTCAAGTATAGGCTCTTTCACCAAGTAATTCGAGGCAAAATGATCAATGAATAATTTGAATAGACCCCTCAAAATATAGTGTTGAAACTTTTGTAGCGAATACACAATCGCAAGCACTTCATGCTCAGACATGGTATAATTCCTTTCTATCATGAGCAATTTTTTTCTAGAAAATTAGATGGGGTGATCAATATTTCCATCTCCGGGTTGATCCAGGAAGGCTCCCAAGGTGATACTTGATGCATAAATATGAACATGAAATTGCTTGTTCCAATATGGATAAATGATCTGATATGGGTGGCTTACTTTATTTGCTATGCAAGCACCTCCCACTCAATTAAAACAAATTAAGGATCTTTCTTATACATGCATGTGCGGAATGTTTAAGGATTCTTGATTCAGGAGTATGTGTTTTAACTGGTTTAAGGATTTATGTGTGAGAAATTAAACATTTGTTTAAGCTGATTAAAAGCATGTACATCAACCATAAATTGAAAAAAAAATAACCAACAACACACAACAACAAACATAATAAAATATTTCACCCTCAACACTTGGGTTACGTCTCCTTGAGCCTTCGACAATGGACTTGGCTCTTTGGGATTAAGATGGTCAAATTATTTTACAAGCTGATGCTCAACTCCAATGGTTTTTTGGACTATAACAATGGGTTTAGAATACCAAAATACCCCTAGATTGACTGCTTAATCTCTGGAAATGGACCTAGGCTCCCTTGGGCTTGACCTATTCAGTTAGTGTCCTTAAGCTTCCCTGAGCTTTTCTGTGGTACAAAATCTCCTAGAAGTCCTCTTCTAATCCTGAAACCTGTTCTATTATCTCCAACACATATAAATCATCCAAAATAGGATTTTCATTCGTTCAGAATGACCTCAGGCTCCCCGTTCTATGCCTCCAACACCTGGTGGAACTAGGCTCCCTGAAACTTCCCTATGGATTATTTGTATCTAGAAGTATCCAAATTCTTTTGCAAACCCCATCATTGGATACAAAAGGTTCAATATAGTCAGAAATGACTATTGGTTTCCTGAGTATGGCCTCTGGCTGCCCTGGCTAGGCCTTATTCTCCTGGTGGCTCCTGGTGGCCCTAGTAGCCCTTGGAACTTCTCTGTAGAAAAATCATGCCCCAAAGTCCTCAGCTAGATCTTCAAGCCTCACCAATGGCTCCAAAATGCTCCAATTAGTCAATAATGACTCTTCATTCCCTCAGAATGGTCGAAAATTGAGCCTTCTACACTTTTTCCCAATATCTCTAGGAAAACTCCACTAAATGTGGAGAACTCCAGTTAACTGGAGTTAAATTAGGGTTGACCGCAAAATTTAGCACGCCCTTATCCGCTCCATAAATAAATCCGTGCATTAAAATTTATGGTTAGGTTGTCTCCACATTGCTCACCCCAACCATTAAGTAGCTTATACGTTAGCAGAAACAACGGAATACAATATCGGAGTTTCATTAAACATACATATGTTCACGATAAAATAGCGCTTATGTTTAAAACAAATCGCACATAGCCTTAAACATCTTACATACACGCAGAATAGGGTTCTCGAGTCCCACAACACGCAACCAATCACAACACATCGCAAATCACTTGCCCTCAAGCTTAACTTGGTACCGATAACGCTAAAACCATAATTTATGCAATGTGCGCTTGTGTGCAATGCCGACATGTGGCTCCCCTTATCACATCCATATTTAAACTTTACCGCATCGCAACCAATTTAACATATCTTGCGAACTCTCAGCTTCTAAATATTGCGATTTGCGAAATCGCTTTTCTGGGTGATCCAAATCTGATCACAAAATTTAAATTGTTCGGAACTGTGCTAAACCTAAGCAACCAGATAGATCTCGTCTTCTTGATTCTGGCGCTATGAAAGATTCGAAAAACCGACACCGTATGAAGAAGTTATCGTGATTTGAAAAGTCCAGTAAATTGCAATTTTTGGCCTTTGACCAAGTTTGACTAGGTTTTTGGAAATTTAAAAAGAGAATATTCCTAGAATATTCTTGGAATATTCTTAGAATATTCCTTCTCGACTAGTCATATCGTGACAAGTGTCAGCATATCATTTGCAGTTTGGGTTTATGTGGTATTGGGAGCCAATTAGAGGTTACCGCATGGCAGGCCCGGAGGCCGCCACATGGCCCAAATTTGGCGTATTAAAATTTTTAGGGAGACGACCAAAGTCAACCCTGAGACCTCCTGCACAGAGCGCCCACGCCTTACCATACGGGCTATCGGTGTGACTTAACATTATCATGTTGCAAGTTTGTGTTATTGTTTAACCGCTTGATGATTGGGGGAGCGAAGGGGCCAGCCCCTCCCCATATGATCAACACCCTTGATCTAAGGCTATGCACCGGGCGCAGTTTTAAACCCGTCGACTAACAGTTGAGAGATGTGCCCACATGCGATGGGTTAGGTAATGGTTTACACCTACCCACCAACGGTAAAACATTTTCTCGCGAATAAACATTAAAAACCTGACGGTTATGGTTTGAATATCGAAAATTTTGTGACGTGTGTCTTCAACCAACACTTTATGCATGGTTAGTTCGGCGGTTAGGCTTGCAGGCACGCCAATTTTGGCATAAATCCCTATTCTAACTAGATTTGAGTGCAATGCTCCATATTTAGTGAAGCTTTTTAGGGGACATTGGACAAATTTGGTTTTGTCTCTATCTTGAGCTGGATTTGTCCATTTTGAGAGTGCCAATAGTAAATTTTGACTATCTCAGACATTCCAGACTTATTGATGAGGGTTCTGTTAGTGCTCAAATCTGCCTTAGGCTGAAGGAAGGCAAAACTCAAGATAACATCAAACCAAGCTCAGCCTCGTAGCTAGCCCTACGAGGACAGGAGAGGGCTCTCTCTGGGTCAATCTCGGCAAAAGATGTCCAATAGGGCCTGAGATGACCTAAATGAAAAACTGATATTGATTTTAGGCTAGTAAATAAATAGGAAAGAAATAATTTAATGAAGGGTTGGATTTTCTGGGCTGTATGGGACCAAGGAACAGCATGAGCAGAGAAGTTAAATCAAGGACACAGATTATCTCATGAGGCAAGATAGGCGAAAGGTTTAGCATTCGAATTAAAATTATATGGAGTGAAAGACAGCTGAGAGGTCGAAAAGGGCATATATAATGAATCCTTCTCAGACAGAAGAAAATACACAGAAAATGAACGCTTTCTCAAGGCAGAGCAATTAACATGGATTCTACCTTTCTCACTTAAAAGCATTCATCTAGAAATGATTATGAAATGAACAGTAAACATAACGAGAAACATATGAAACGGAGAAGAAAAATATGCCAAACATTGTACCACATGAATCTCATGAACCAGAGCTGTATCTTTTCATTAAATCTCTGTCAAAACTGTATAGTGAAGCTCTCTGTTATTCCTGTACACGTTTCCCAAAACTCTCTCCTTTACAAAATGATTTACAATACAATAAATAAGCTCAGAGGTGTGATAACAAATTGATAAAAATAGGACGTTGTTTCAACTAAAATTACAAGAATAGAAAAAGTCATCCATTTGTTCTAAAAACATAACATTGTTCCCCTTGTATTCCTCTGATGGCCAATTGAAAGACAAAAACTGGAGCGCAGATCCACTTTGAATTATTAACTGAATTCATAAATAGGAAATCGAATCCTATTCTTTTGCTGTGGTAGGTATTCTGCGTTTTAATTTGGCTTTCGGTTTTTTAACTTTGCGCCTTTCATCTGCCATTTGAATGAAAACCAACCTTTCAGCAAAAACGCCTTTGAACGAAGACTTTGCCTTTAGAAAAGGGAATAATACAACAAAAATTTGTTTGCCAACGGGATATAAGAATATGGATTAACAAGATAGTTTCCGCTTCTGAACTGAATAATGTATCATAGTGTTGTTGAAAAGATGTTTAAGACGACCAGAGAATCCACCGACGACATAAATTTGATTGCAATAAGAATGTCGACATTCCACCTGTACATCTACAGTTCTGTAATAATCCACAGTCCAAACTGCAATTTCTCCTTTAACAACAACGAACATATATGTACTAATAGCTCCTCTAGATTTTAACATTTTGACCAGTCCAATGGGAGCAAAAGAGATGTCGTTGGCTAACCTCTTCAGAGGAAAAACTATGAAAAATTCATACTCCCGTGCTTTTAAGAGTAATCGGTGAAGCTGCACCTTTAGAAAGACAGACAAGCTCTTCCCCTCTGTGAGAGTATACAATGGAATCACCGTCCCAATTTTCATCTGCAATTTGGAGCGAAAAGATTATTTGAATTTGAAAAATCACAAAGCGGTGATGAATTTTAGGCTGGAGGGCTCAACGCGCCGTGCGCAAACCCAATGCGCCATGTTGGTTTGGTGCGTCGCGCCCTTGATAATTTATACTGTCAATTTTTTCCCAGTGCGCCACGCCTCTTTTGTGTGCGTCGCGCCCAGAATTCAACACAGTCAGCTCTTCACCAAACAGGATTTTCGCCTTCCACGATTTTGAATTCGACTTCTCATTCAACCTTTGGATGCACAAGAATATTTAAAACATATGAAAATATCTTTTTAAAATCGTGGAGTTTGATTTTTGGTTTTACAAGACCCATTTTTATAACATTTGGCATTGGCATTTTTTACAAATTAATACAACTCTGAACTTTGTCAATTTGACATTTGGCATGAACTCAATGTTGTTTTTTATTTGATTTTCTTGACTTGGGCAATGACAATTTTTTCAGGGTAATGGGCATAAGATCTCGACTTGACTTAATAAAAACCTATTAGTTGCAAATTTTGACATTTTCACAATGAATTCTATTCTTGATGGCTTTCGACTCTTGGACTGAAAAATGAGTTTCTTTGTTGTCTTTTGCAGGAATGTTAGCATGTCTTTGGCAAGGTGACTAGAACCTTAAATGGAGAAATGTTATGGCTAAAGAACATAGAACTCACATGGCAGCTTATTTACATAAAACAAATTTGAAATTTTCTTCTTCAAAACAGAATTTTGAAGAAGAAATATCTTTGACAATCCTGAAATGAAAACTTATTGAAGCTCCCTTCTGGCCTGCAGGTGTTATTGAACATTTTGAGAACGACAATTTGCGAACCCTAGACCTAATGACCAGGTTTGACTCTTTGCTTATCAAGTGACAAAAACAAGACTGTAAATGACTACATTACTGATTTAATGAACTTTGATAAACAGAGCTGAGCCAACAGGTACGAATCATGAGGGGAACAAGAAAACCAAACCCTTCTGTCAGTTTAATGGCATGCCCCTAACGGAATGCAGATGAATGAGCGGGATGAGACACCTAAACAATGAAATGCAATAAGAGGAATGATCTCTGACGGAGGGCTGTAAAGACCGACTCTAACATTGGCTCCAATGGGGATGGTAGCTCCTTGGAGGTGCCAAGAACGGCAGATCTTTGGGAGAGCAGACCAGTGCCTTATCCATTGGGCTATGGAGTCCATTATTTTGACAAAAGACTAATGACTCAATTTCGAAACTGAAATTACTGAAAGACTTGACTCAACAGACCAAACACAAATGAATCATGACTGACTTAAGACAAGAATTTACAAAGCTTTTTGAAAAAAGGCAGCAGTCCATCAAGATTTGAAATCATGATGACAACCACCTGTAGACTAATGAAATATATACAATCATGTATAATGAGCTTTCCAATGTACCCAATCAAGTAGATGGCTTCTCGACTGATTCTCCTGATCAGATCTCCTAGTCAACAATAGATACTGGTAATTGGGCATCAAAAAACATAATTGACCATGATCTCCTTCATCACTGAATACTGCAATAATCACCTTCACTGCTGACTGAAACAGATTTGCCAGTGGATCCTGAAAAACATGAAGATTTTCCTCCTGCTGAAAGAACAAGGTGTCTTTTTCTCCTGCTTCTGATCTTTCTTCAAAATTTACTTCAGTAGAAGTATGTTCCTGGACCTCAAAGAATTCTGAACAAGTAGATGAGCAGTTCTCCTCTTGAGAAAACATTTCAAAACATGAGACATATGAAGAAGAAACTGAAAGGGAATCCTGAATGGTCTGATCTTCTGTAATCTGAATATATCGTAGGTCATCTTCATATGTTATAACATCCAGATTATCATATTCCTCATTACATTCATCAATCATGAGAAAAGCAACTTCAGATGTTTCTTGAAGCGCAAAAATGACATTCCTATCATCTACCATAAATTCATCCAAAGGAACTGTTTCACTTACTTGAACGAAGATCTCATCTTGTTTTTCATAAACTGACTGGATTACTTCTTTATGAAGGCTGTGTTCTAATGAACTGAGAACATTTGAATCCATACCTCTGTCTTCTTCCTTCCAGATGATCTCAACAGCAAAGTTCTCTTTCATGGGATTCAGCACAAGGTATTCTTGGTCATCACGATCTGAATCTGGATCTGAAATAGCTGACTGGACATTATCACATTCTGAAATTGAAACTTGACTTCCCTGCATGCTGTCTTCTTCTATAGGCAGATCTGAAACGAAACTTTCTCTTTCATCATTTTCCGTCATATGGCCATCTTCAACCTGCTGATCTTCATAAGTATCCTCTGAGATTTCTGTGTGCTGCTGAAATGGGTTTTCATACAATGCTTCCATGATTTCTTCGTCCATCAATTCATTATCTCCGTAAAAATTCTCAAGATCTTCAATGAAACTACTAACATGGCTACAACAGTTCTGAACTAAAGTCAAGGATGGATAAGAGTCTTTGTACTTTTCAAAAAACATGGTATGAAAATCCTTTAAACAGTAAATAGAAGCAGATGGCAAACTTTCATACCAAGATCGGGCTTCATTTTCCAGAGTAGCCATAAACATCTTCATCAAACAGTCTTCAGGAAAATCGATCTTTAAATTATGCACATGAATGTGAAATTTCACCAAATGAAGAGCAGCGTCATTACCTTCCTCATTTCTAAACCTAGGCAAATTCTGAAGCCAATCCACTTTGGGCATCTTATTTGGAAAACCTGGGATGTGATCTCGGCTCATGGGAGCGTATCTTCTTGCAATCCGGTCCATCTTGAAAGTCTTAAAGCTACTGATCTCCTGCAGTGAAGTCACCATGAAGCATTGATTCTGGATTTTTCAGTGAAATCGCCAGGTGAATGATTTCAGCCTTCTGATGTCTGATCGTTGTCCACCATCAACAATCAGATCTAAACTTGATTACAGGTACTCGGGCAAGACAATCTACAGGTCAAGTGTCACGTTCACAAGAAAACCATTTTCTTCCCCAGTATGGTCACCACTATGTTAGTGCTCGGATCTACCTTAGGCTGAAGGAAGGAAAAACTCAAGATAACATCAAACCAAGCTCAGCCTCGTAGCTAGCCCTACGAGGACAGGAGAGGGCTCTCTCCGGGTCAATCTCAGCAAAAGATGTCCAATAGGGCCTGAGATGACCTAAATGAAAAACTGATATTGATTTTAGGCTAGTAAATAAATAGGAAAGAAATAATTTAATGAAGGGCTGGATTTTCTGGGTTGTATGGGACCAAGGAACAGCATGAGCAGAGAAGTTAAATCAAGGACACAGATTATCTCATGAGGCAAGATAGGCGAAAGGTTTAGCATTCAAATTGAAATTATATGGAGTGAAAGATAGCTGAGAGGCCGAAAAGGCCATATATAATGAATCCTTCTCAGGAAGAAGAAAATACACAGAAAATGAACACTTTCTCAAGGCAGAGCAATTAACATGGATTCTACCTTTCTCACTTAAAAGCATTCATCTAGAAATGATTATGAAATGAACAGTAAACATAACGAGAAACATATGAAACAGAGAAGAAACATATGCCAAACATTGTACCACATGAATCTCATGAACCAGAGCTGTATCTTTTCATTAAATATCTGTCAAAACTGTACAGTGAAGCTCTCTATTATTCCTCTACACGTTTCCCAGAACTCTCTCCTTTAAAAAATGATTTGCAATACAATAAATAAGCTCAGAGGTGTGATAAAAAATTGATCAAAATAGGGCACTGTTTCAACTAAAATTACAAGAATAGAAAAAGTCATCCATTTGTTCTAAAAACAGAACAGCGTTCCCCTTGAATTCCTCTGATGGCCAATTGAAAGACAAAAAATGGAGCGCAGATCCACTTTGAATTATTAACTGAATTCATAAATAGGAAATCGAATCCTATTCTTCTGTTGTGGTAGGTATTCTGCGTTTTAATTTGGCTTTCGGTTTTTTAACTTTGCGCCTTTCATCTGCCATTTGAATGAAAACCAACCTTTCAGCAAAAACGCCTTTGAACGAAGACTTTGCCTTTAGAAAAGGGAATAATACAACAAAAATTTGTTTGCCAACGGGATATAAGGATATGGATTAACAAGATAGTTTCCACTTCTGAACTGAATAATGTATCATAGCGCTGTTGAAAAGATGTTTAAGACGACCAGAGAATCCATCGGCGACATAAATTTGATTGCAATAAGAATGCCGACATTCCACCTGTACATCTACAGTTTTGTAATAATCCACGGTCCAAGCTGCAATTTCTCCTTTAACACCAGCGAACATATATGTACTAATAGCTCCTCCAGATTTGAACATTTTGACCAGTCCAATGGGAGAAAAAGAGATGTCGTTGGCTAACCTCTTCAGAGGAACAACTGTGAAAACTTCATACTCCTGTGCTTTTAAGAGTAATCGGTGAAGCTGCACCTTTAGAAAGACAGACAAGCTCTTCCCCTCTGTGAGAGTATACAATGGAATCACCGTCCCAATTTTCATCTGCAATTTGGAGCGAAAAGATTATTTGAATTTGAAAAATCACAAAGCGGTGATGAATTTTAGGCTGGAGGGCTCAACGCGCCGCGTGCAAACCCAATGCGCCGCGTTGGTTTGGTGCGCCGCGCCCTTGATAATTTATACTGTCAAATTTTTCCCAGTGCGCCGCGCCTCTTTTGTGTGCGTCGCGCCCAGAATTCAACACAGTCAGCTCTTCACCAAACAGGATTTTCGCCTTCCACGATTTTGAATTCGACTTCTCATTCAACCTTTGGATGCACAAGAATATTTAAAACATATGAAAATATATTTTTAAAATCGTGGAGTTTGATTTTTGGTTTTACAAGACCCATTTTTATAACATTTGGCATTGACATTTTTTACAAATTAATACAACTCTGAACTTTGTCAATTTGACATTTGGCATGAACTCAATGTTGTTTTTTATTTGATTTTCTTGACTTGGGCAATGACAATTTTTTCAGGGTAATGGGCATAAAATCTCGACTTGACTTAATAAAAACCCATTAGTTGCAAATTTTGACATTTTCACAATGAATTCTATTCTTGATGGCTTTCGACTCTTGGACTGAAAAATGAGTTTCTTTGTTGTCTTTTGTAGGAATGTTAGCATGTCTTTGGCAAGGTGACTAGAACCTTAAATGGAGAAATGTTATGGCTGAAGAACATAGAACTCACATGGCAGCTTATTTACATTAAAAAAAATTGAAAATTTCTTCTTCAAAACAGAGTTTTGAAGAAGAAATATCTTTGACAATCCTGAAATGAAAACTTATTGAAGCTCCCTTCTGGCCTGCAGGTGTTATTGAACATTTTGAGAACGACAATTTGCGAACCCTAGACCTAATGACCAGGTTTGACTCTTTGCTTATCAAGCGACAAAAACAAGACTGTAAATGACTGCATTACTGATTTAATGAACTTTGATAAACAGAGCTAAGCCAACAGGTACGAATCATGAGGGCAACAAGAAAACCAAACCCTTCCATCAGTTTAATGGCATGCCCCTAACGGAATGCAGATGAATGAGCGGGATGAGACACCTAAACAATGAAATGCAATAAGAGGAATGATCTCTGATGGAGGGCTGTAAAGACCGACTCTAACAGGTTCAAAGCCATTAGAGGACTTTTGAGTAGGTTTTTGCTTCAGAGAAATTATAGGGGCCACCATGGGTTAGCAGCAGTTTGAGGGCTAGCCAAGGCAGCTAGAGGCCTTTCTCAAAAATATAATAGTCAATTGTGGATCTTCCCGACATTATGGAACTAATGGTGTGGTTTTCAAAGATGGTATAGGACTTTTGAAAGCTGAGATACTTCAGAGAAGTTCCAGGGGCCACTAGGGCCATCAAGTGCCAGCGGGAGAATGAGGCCTATCTAGAGTAGCTAGTATTCATTCTCAGAAAAACAATAGTTATTTATCACTGTTTTGATACTTATGGATCTATTGATGGAGTTTCTAGAAGCTTTTGAGGACTTCTAGAGGTCGAGAACCCACAAAGAAGTTTTCTTGGACCCTAGAGGCAGGGAGTGCCACCAGGTGTTGGAGGCGAAACCAGAGCAGCCGGAGGCCAATTCCTACAAGCGAATAGTCTATTCTGAAAATTTTGGACATTTTGAATCCAATGAAAGTATTTTTAGAGACATTTGAAGACTTCTGAAGGTCGAAGAGCCATAGGGAATTTTTTGCGCAACCTAGGGCCATCAGTGGATGGAGGCCTAGATTGGGGAGCTAGTGCTCATTTTGAGCAAATAATCAGTCCATTTTGGAGGTCTGATATGTGTTGAAGATAGTAGGTGAGGTTTCAGGGACATCAAAGGATTTCTGAGGGAGTTAGTGCCACAAAGAAGCTCAGGGAAGCTCAAGGCACCGACTCAAGGAAATCAAGTCTAAGGGAACCTAGATCTATTTTCAGAGTGATGACAGCCATGACAGGGATAGAAATGGTATTCTAAACCCATTGGTTCAGTTTATTTAAGCATTGGAGTTGATTTTGTAGCTTGTAAAAGAAATTTTCCATAATCCCAAAGAGCCAAGTCAAGATGACAAGAGCTGAAGGAGACGTAGCCCACGATATTCAGGTGAACTCCTATATTAAATTTTTTGTTATGTGTTGATGTTTATTTTCTGCATTATATGGCTGTTGCACATGTTTAATATCAGCAAAAAAAATGGTTTTAAAACACTTAAACAGTTAAAAAAAACATACACCTTTTTCAAGTATAAATTTTCGCACAAGTCAAGTATAAGCTAGATCTTTTATTTTTTTAACTAAGTGGGAGGTTTTTGAAAATCATAAAAAGCTATCCAACCCATTTTCAGATCAGGTTGGTATCAGAGCAAGGATTTCTTTATTGACAGAGCACTATTTTGCTTGTTTGACTTGAAAGGTGTTTAAACAGTGCAAAGATTTTATTGTTTGCAAACTGACTGTTGCTTACAATTTTGAGTTTGTTAGAGGTGAAGGGAGAGCTATTGTTAGCTAATTCTATAAGAGGAAAAGAAGGAAGGAAGGGCTAAAGGCATCTCCCTTACCCAAAGAACCTCAAGGAAACCCTTGAAGCACAAGAGGGTTTGTTTGCAAAAGGCTTCTTGAAGAAGAGCTTAACTTTACAGGCATTTTGTTCAGAAGCTTTGTCAATTGTTTTTGAAAGCTTTCTGAATTTTCTTTGAAGTTATTTTGTTCATTTACATAATGCTGAAAACTTCTTCAAGTGAGGTTTCAAAATCCTCCTCCTTCACGAGATTCTTTGATGAAGACATAAAGTGATACTTCTACATCTTGAAGGATAGAGTGTAAATTATGTTTGAAGATAGAAAGGAAAGCACTAGACTTCGTGAGAAATTGTTTACTATGAAGCAAGAGAAGGAATAAATTCTTAAAATAAGGCATGATATGGAGATGCAGCTCCATCAAGCCTAAGAGGCCTTAACCAAGAACATGCGTGAAGCAGAGGTAAATCACTCAAATTTGTCTTTAGTTTCCTCTTCAGATAGATGTGTTGGTTCATATGAAAAGCACACTAGAGGTATAGGGTCCAAGTTAATCTTTAAAATGGGCTATGAAGGCAAGGTTTTAGGAAAACATGCACAAGGCATGATTGATCCTATTTTGGTTGAGGAAAGACCTAAGAAATTTGGTCTTGGTTCTGTTCAATCTAATGGCAAAGAATCCAAAGCCATGCAGGCATTTGGGACAACTTAAAAAAGAACTTGTGTTCCAAGTTCTAAATCACAAACATGTCAAGTTTGTTTTCAAGTTGATTGCCATTGTTTTAAGCCTATGTTGCAACAAGAATATTGTAGAAATGCAGCTTATGGCGAGCATGAGATTTCGGACAGCTATCTAGACAAGAACATTGATGTTAGTCTGCAAAAGAAAGTTGGAACCTCTATAAGTTCATCTCCTCATGAAGGTAAAAAAGATGGACATGTAAAGCATCATTTGAGGTATAATTATTCCCATATTCAATTTGATTATGTTTCTGATAAGCATGAAAAATATGCATGCTTGAATGGAAGAAAGAGTTGTTGTGCATATTTTGGTCTATGTAACCATGTTGTTTCAAAATGCTGGAAGAGGATGAAGGCATACAAGAAACAGTTGAGGCAAAGGCAACTTGCAAAGAAGGTGCAAAATACTTGCACACATTTCTAGAAGAGGGGACATGTTGTTTCCCATTCTTGGACATTGCATCCAACTAATCATCCCAAGCACATGAGGCAAGAGGATAGAAAGACTGGCGAAATTGGAACCAAGGATTCCATCATTGATGTCTTACTGTGTCAAGAAGTCAAACCACTTCTTACCAAGCCACTTCTGCGGGGGTGCCAATTTTGGCATAAATCCCTATTCTAACTAGAGTTAAGTGTAGTGCTCCATATTTAGTGGAGCTTTTAAGAAGACACTGGACAAATTTGGTTTTGGCTCTATCTTGAGTTAGATTCGTTCATTTTGAGAGTGAAAATAGTCAATTTAGACTATCTCATACATTCCAAACTCATTGGTGAGGGTTATAGAGCCATCAAAGAACTTTTTAGCAAGATTTTGCTTCAGAGAAGTTCTAGGGGCCACTATGGGCCAGCAATAGTTTGAGGCCTAGCTAGGGCAGCTAGAGGCCTTTCTCAATAATCAAATAGTCAATTTTGGATGTTTCAGATATTCTGGAACTAATGGTGTGGTTTTAAGAGCCTATAGATGACTTTTTAAAGCCGGCATGCTTCAGAGAATTTCCAAGGGCCACTAGGGCCATCAAGTGCCAGCAGGAGAATGAGGCCTATCCAGAGTAGCCAGTATCCATTCTCAGCAAACCAATAGTAATTTCTGACTGTTTTGATACTTATGAATCCATTGATGGAGTTTTTAGAAGCTTTTGAGTAATTCTAGAGGTTGATAACCCACAGAGAATTTTTCTTGGACCCTAAAGCCAGGGGGTGCCACCAGGTGTTGGAGGCGAAACCAGAGCAACCGGAGGACAATTTTTGCAAGTGAACAATATATTTTGAATATTTTGGTCATTTTGAATCCATTGAAAGTATTTTCAGAGCCATTTCAAGACCTTTGAAGGTTGAAGAGTCAAAATTAAGTTTTTGGGCAGCCTAGGGCCATCAGTGGATGGAGGCCTAGATTGGGGAGCTAGTGCTCATTTTGAGCAAATAATTTGTCCTTTTTGGATATCTGATATGTGTTGAAGATAGTAGGTGAGGTTTCAGGGACAAAAAATGATTTCTGGGGGATTTAGTGCCACAGAGAAGCTCATGGAAGCTCAAGGCACTGACTTAAGGAAATCAAGTCTAAGGGAACCTAGATCTGTGTTCAGAGTGATGACAGCCATGACAGAGATATAAATGGTATTCTAAACCCATTGGTTTAGTTCAGTTAACCATTGGATTTGATTTTGTAACTTGTAAAAGAAATTTTCCATAATCCCAAAGAACCAAGTCAAGATGACAAGAGCTCAAGGAGACGTAACCCACAATATTCGGGTGAACTCCTATATTAAATTTGTTGTTATGTGTTGATGTTTATTTGCTGCATTATATGGCTGTTGCACATGTTTAATATTAGCAAAAAAAAATGGTTTTGAAGCACTTAAACAGTTTAAAAAAAACATACACCTATTTCAAGTATAAATTTCCGCACAATTCAAGTATAAGCTAGATCTTGTATTTGTTTAACTGAGTGGGAGGTTCTTGAAAAAGCATAAAAAGTTATCCAACCCATTTTTCAGATCACCGAGTGCTGCAATCTCCACCGTTGGTTTGTTTCTCGATCTGACGATCCACGTTATGTCTTTGCCTTCTCGCTTCACATCGCACATTAAACAATTTAACTTTGTGAAACTCTTTTAACGATAAACTCTATTATGTGCGAAACTCTTTAAACACTCCGCTGCTTTCAAGTTATATCAATTGATTTTTCTTGACAAGTCTCTTTGGCAATCACCCTGACATTCCTTGCACCATAACTAGCTATGTCTCTTGACCACTACTCTCTAGTTGTTGCTAACCCACTTCAGCATTGCTAGCTACTGTAAACTGATGCATACCCTATTGTACCACTATTCTCTCTATGTGCTTGGAAAAATATTAGCCTTCCCACTGAGAATGAAGTCCCTCTTGCAACTATGGCATACAAGCTCTATCTTGGAAATCCACTTTCAAAATTAAGCTCGCAAGATGAGTGAACTCTTGTCGTCAACAAAAACACCAGCTTGTTCTGCAATGGCTACAAAACACCTTGCATCTTGTCCACTTCTTCACTGAATGGACCAAAAATTCCTGCAACATGTTGTCACAAGAACACACGATTAATCTTGAAAATAAAATATAATGCAAGAATTGAAATGAAGACCACCTCTTTTTGCTTCTTCAAAGCACTGATTGTCACCTTCCTGTAACATCACATACATGGCAATCCTCTTGCACATTGGTGTATCCATTTATCGACTCACAATCGACAAACACCCTCAACTAAAAGATAAATCGTGCAACATGTGACATCAACAACAAGTCGACATGAAATGTGCAATACAATTGAGACAAGAAGATATGAAAAGTGTGCAACACAATCAACACAAGTCGACAAACATGTGTGCGACACAATTGACACAAGTCGATATACAACATGATACATATTGACAAAACTTGTGCATGTATCTATGTACAATGAACCTATTTACAAGTTTTCCATTTACACATACAAACTCATGCATATGTACACTTTCAACTCCTTCTTTCAAGTACAAACAAGTACATAATCCCAAAACTTGTGGGTGACTATAAGAGCAGAACTGAATGATATTGCTGCAACATAAGTGAGTAACATACCCATCTTTTACACCTCCACAGCGAAATTGTGCAACAAAAAGAAATGCCTTCAACTGAACAACATTCACATGCAATCTTGCTTCATACAAGTTGTGATAATCTGCTGCAACTTGTCATACTTTCAATAGAAATTAAGGCATTCATAAGGCTGAAATTTGAAACTATGTACAAAGGAAATGCATGCTTTACTTGGTCAATAAATCGAGCCATTTATTACCAATCCAGTTCAATGGAGATTTTTCCTGCTAAACATCTTCTTCTTGTGAATCATCTTGACTCACATCGATGATGGAATCTCCTGTTCCATTCTCATCAATATTTTTCTCCACTTGCTTCAAATACTTGGGATGAGTTGTTAGATGCAGTGTCCAACATTGGTCAATGAGATGTCCCTTCTTCTGATAATAAGTGCAAATATTTTGCATCTTCTGTTCAAGTAACCTTATCTTTAACTGTTTCCCGTATGCTATCATTCTCTTCCAGCATCTTGAAACTTCATGGTTACAAACACCATAATAGGAACAACAACTCTTTCTCCCATTCATGCATGCAGAATTGTCATGTTTAACATAGTCATAAACAACATGATTATGGGAAGAATTATACCTTGAATGTTGCTTTGAAAGTCCATATTTTTCACCTTCTTGAGAAGATGAACTTGAAGAGGTTCCAGCTCTCTTTTGAAGACCAACAACATTGTTCATGTCCTTAGAGCTATCAAAACTCTCCTGTTCGCCATAAGCTGCATGTCTAAAAGCATATTGCTACAACATGGGTTTCAAACAATTGCATTCATCTTGATTACAAACTCTGCATGTTTTATGGTTTGAACCTGCAACAAAATTCCTTCTTGGAACTGTTTTAAGTACTTTCATGGCTTTATAACTTTCTCCATAAAGTTTTCCATAGCAAAGACCCAAATACTTAGGCCTTTCCTCAACCATAATAAGCTCAACTATGCCTTGTGCATGTTTTCCTAATCCTTGACCTTCATAGCCCATTTTCATCATCAATTTGGACATTATTCCTCTAGTGTGTTTTTCAAAAGAACCTACACATTTATCTTGAGAGTAAATTGAAGACAAACTTGAATTATTTACCTCTTCTTCAAGCACATTCTTGGCTAAGGCTTCTTTGGCATTATGGAGCTAAATCTCCATCTCATGCATCTTTTGAAGAATTTCATGCTTCTCTTTCTTCATCAAAATTCTCTTGAAGTTTAGTGCTCTTTGTTACATCTTCACACAACTGTTGCACCATATCTTTCATGATGTGAAAGTCCTGCTTTGTCTCTTTATCAAAGAGTCTTGCAAAGGAGGAGGATTTAGGAACATCACTTGATGAAGTTTTCATCACTATGTAAATTAATTAAAGAATTCAATAACAAATGACAAAGCTTCAAAAACAATTTGGCTATAGATTCAATCTCTTCTCTACAGCTTGTATCTCTTCTTCAAGCATCCTCTTTTACAAACAATCCCTCTTGTGCTTCAAGGGTTGCCTTGAGGTCCTTTGGCTAAGGAGGATGTTTTCAACCTTCTTCCTTCTTGTCCTCTTATGGACTTAGCTAGCAGTAGCTCCCCTTCACCTCTAGCAAACTCAAACTTGTAAGCATCAGTAAATTTGCAAATAGTTAAATTCTTTGCACTGTTAAACACCCTTCAAGTCAAAAAAGCAGGCAAGCAACCTTATGCTCTATCAAGCAAGCAACCTAGTGCTCTATCAAGCAAGAAACATAGTTCTCTTTCAAGCAAGCAACCTAGTGCTCTATCAAGCAATAAACCTAGTGCTATGATACCAACCTAATCTGATATGGGTGGCTGACTTGTTTTTCTATGCAAGCACCTCCAACTCAATTAAAACAAATTAAGGATCTTGCTTATACATGCATGTGCGGAATTTAACTCTTGATTCAGGTGTATGTGTTTTAACTGGCTTAAGGCTTTATGTGTGAGAACTTAAAAATTTGTTTAATTTGATTAAAACCATGTACAAAAACCTTAAATTGCAGCAAATTAACCAACAACACAAAAAATAAAACATAATAAAGGAGTTCACCCTCAACACTTGGGCTACGTCTCCTTGAGCCTCTGTCAATGGACTTGGCTCTTTAGGAGGTCAATTTCTTTTACAAGTTGATTCTCAACCCCAATGGTTGTTTGGATTGTACCAATGGGTTTATAATGCCAAAATACCCCTAGATTGATTGCTCAATCTCTGGAAATGGACCTAGGCTCCCTTGGGCTTGATCTCTTTGGTCGGTGTCCTGGAGATTCCCTGACCTTCTCTCTGGCACAAACTCTCCTAGAAGTATTATTCTGCTCCTAAAACCTATTCTACTATCTCCATCACATATCAATCATCCAAAATAGGTTGTTCATTTGCTCAGAATGACCTCAGGCTCCTTGTTCTATGCCTCCAACACTTGGTGGCACTAGGCTCCCTGAAACTTCCATGTGAATTATTTGGTTCTATAAGTCTCCAAATGCTTCTGTAAATCCCATCATTGGATTCAGAAGGTTCAATACAGTAAAAAATGACTATTGGTTTCCTGATAATTTCCTCTGCCTACCCTGGCTAGGCCTCATTCTCCTGTTGGCTCCTGCTGGCCCTTAGAACTTCTCTGTAGCAAAATTAGGCCTAGAAGCCCTCAGCTAGCTCTACAAGCCTCACCAATGGCTCCAGAATTCTCCAATTATTCAATAATGACTCTTCATTCCCTCACAATGGTCGAAAATTGAGCCTTCTACACTTTTTCCCAATATCTCTGAGGAAAACTCCACTAAATGTGGAGAACTCCAGTTAACTAGAGTTAAATTAGGGTTGACTACCAAATTTAGTGTGCCCTTATCCGCTCTGCCAAAAAAATCTAGGCATTAAAATTTATGGTTAGGGCGGTGGCCACATGCGCACCCCCAACCGTTAAGTGGCTTATACGTTAGCGAAAACAGTGAAATACAATATCGAAGTTTCATTAAACATACATACATTCGGGATAAAACAATGCTTATGTTTAAAACAGATCGCACATAGCCTTAAACATCTTACATACACGTGGAACAGGTTTCTCGGGTCCCACAACACGTAATCAATCACACCGCATCGCAAATCGCTTGCCCGCATGTTTAACTTGGTACCGATAACGCTAAAACCCTAATTTATGCGATGTGCGCTCGTGTGCAATGTCAACACGTGGCTCCCCTCATCGCATCGTATATTTCAACTTTACCGCATCGCAACCAATTTAACATATCTTGTGAACTCTTAGCTTCTAAATATTGCGATTTGTGAAATCTCTTTTCCGGGAGCTGCAATCTACTTCGTTGGTTTGTTTCTCAATCCAACGATCCATGTTATATCTCTGCCTTCTCACTTCGCATCGTAGGTTAAAATTTTTAACTTTGTGAAACTCTTTTAACGGTAAACTCTATTTTGTGCGATGTGTGATGTTTCTCCACTGCGATGAGATCTCTCCCATTAGTCTTCCACTGCTTTTTTTGTGATCTAATGACCACCATTCATCCCTCATTGTTTGACTTGATCACGGCCATCCATTCCACCTGCAACATTTTCGCGGTTGCGCAATCCCCGATTCTATATGCAGATTTCAAGACTCCATGACAGCCACCAATTCGGATCCCAATCTTATCAATAAACCAAGATTGGTGCACTTGACAGTTTTTCCTTCATCATATTGAAAGCAACTTCACATTCATATGACCATGTGAACCTTTCAACTTTCCTGAACAACTTCTCAAGTGGTGTAGTGATCGAGGCATAATTGTAGATGAACCTCCTTTCATTTCTTGTGTGTCCAAGGGTGGATCTCAATTGTTTAACACTTTTTGGTGGGGCCATATTCAGGATCACTATGACCTTATCAGGATCAACACATACTCCTTCTTTGTAGACTATATGACCTAGAAGCGTTCTGAATGGGACAACGAGTATGAACTTTTGCAGGTTTTTGGAGATCTATAGCTTTCTACAATAGTAAAACATCACTCGAAGCAAATTGGAATGTTTTTTAGTAGACTATAGATGATCCAATCATCCATGTAAACATCTAGAAACCTTTGAATATAATCCCTGAAGGTAGCGATTACAATTCTTGATAATATTGTTGGTGCATTCTTGAATCCAAATGACATGAAATGGTACGCATAGGACGCCCATTCAGTGGTGAATGTGGTTTTCTTCTTATCTTCCTCCACAATTCGAACTTGATGGTAACCAAAAAAATCCATTTGTAAAATAGTAAGCTTCATTTACTACCACATTGTCTAGAAATTCATCGTTGAAAGGGGTGGGGAAGGGATAATGAACACAAGCATTGTTCAAACTTCGGTAATGCACATAGACCCAAATTTCGTCAGCGTCCTTTTTATTATGTATAACAATTGAAAATGACCACTCCCCCTCATCAATTGGGAAGATAAGCCCTGCTTCCAACATCTTTTCTATTTCCTTCTTCACCTTGTCTTTGACTCTCGGTTTTAGCCTATACAATCGGTGTTTCACTGGCTTTGCATCAGGTTTAAGTACAATATTCATCTCCCACAACTCTCCCTTAATCCCTTTAAGCTCTGCAACAGTAGGAGGGAAAAATTCCTTGTATTCTCTTTGGAGATCGAAGATTTCCATGGTACTCTGCCCATCCCAGTAATCTCCAATTGAGGTTAACTTCAACTTTTCATTAGTGTCAATGTTGTGCTTCCACAACTTCAAAGGTAGTAGTTGCAGACCATTTTTTACAGACCCATCTGCAATACTTTGTTCCCCCTCAATTTCCTTGAATGCCAGATGTGTCAATTCCTCCAAATCCTCTTCATCAGGCTCCCGGTCTATCTTTCCACAAGCCACAACTTCATGGAATCCAGATTAATATAGATGCTCAAAGGTGTTCTGGTCTATACATCCCTTTGTCAACTTCCCTATGTAGAAATTACACCAATGGATTCAATATGATCATGCAATGTACTAAAACAAGATATTGAATCCTTCTACAATATTTGTGGAATGTAAATCACGATCGCTCAATCACATGCAAGTAAGAGAAAGAAGTAAATCAATCGCACAACAAAAGGTTTTTCTAGGGAAAGCAATGAAACAATACAATGCATGTGTGCTCACAAGAATCTCATACACTCTACCAATCGTCTCACACTGATCTAGGTACAATTGGACCAACACATAGCCAATTTCAGCCCACCTTTATCCTGCCTTGCTCACGCAATCCCTAAGCAAAATAATTCCTATTAAATAGGAATTCCAACCTTCCTTGACTGCGCAATCCTTCATGGGCATCTTGTGGCTTTATAACTGCACCTGGGCAATTCGCTAATAATACAATTGATAGTTTACTTCCCTTTAACCTTTGTCTCAACTGAGTCTCCATCAAATTTGACATGCATGCAGCTAATAATAGAAAATCATCAGTTACTTGGTAGATCACTAATTGTGAATTAAATCTAATTTAATTCACTTGACCTTCCACTAGCTCATCCCTCAGTTAGAAATAGTTAAACTGATTTTAACTCAATTAATTTGCGTTTGTAAAATTATATGCACTACGCATGCATATGTCCAAGTTTCTCCTGATCACACACTATTTTAACTTCATGCACAATACAGAATCTATTCCACCATTGATCATCACATCCGGAAATTAAATCAATTGCAATGCACACATGAAACCATAAAAATTCACACAAATGAACACAGTGTTTTAACAGGAAAGCCTGAAGCTAAAAACCCCAACTATCTATATATAATATATGTCATAGAGATCATGTAACAATCCTCATACAAAGCTTATCACAAGCTCTCAGTACAATCCAATCGCTACACACTAATCAGGCCCGATCTTGCAAATCCATGCACTGATCTTTGCCAGCCTCTAGCCTGCCTCTACTACGCAATCCCTATTGAATAATGGCTCTGAATGAACTTGAATCCACCCTATATTGACTGTGCAATCCTCATTGGAATCTCCAATGAATGTGTGGTGCAAACAATGCAACACTATAGTCACAACTGATAGTCACACTTGCTCTTTCACCTACCTCTCCACTGGTCTCCACTAAAACTGCCATGTACTGTAGTTAACTGATGTATTCTTCAGTTGATTAATGAGTTATTATTTAGTGAATTAATTAATAATTAATTCACACCACTCTCACTTGTGTATCAATCAGTTAGACTAGATACAACTAGCTCAACTGTGTCTAACTGAGTTAAACTGAACACAACTCCACCAACTACTTCTACAACTCCATAAACTCTGCCACATGAGTTCTAACTGAAGTCCTCCATGCAATAGCTCCAGTAAACCCTCAGGAATAGCGTAATTCCTTCTGTCAGCTCCTATGCCACATCTGTGCACTTAACTGAAGTGCTCCAAGAGAATAAGATAATGTTTAGAGTCCAAATATTATTAAGAGCTAATAATATTCGACATATATATTTTTATACTGGCAATCTAAAAATAGATTCCGCCCAATATGTCTAAAAATAGAAGTCCATCTATTTTTCCAACTTGACCAACCATCCACAAATAATATCCTGCAACTCATAGAATATGATCGACATGTCTAAAAATAGACTTTGCGCCAAAAATCACTTGTGTGGGCCCCACCTAGTTTAGGTGATTATTTTCCAACTAGGATCAAGGATGATGTTTCAGGATGCCTCCTTCATTGTTTATTGTTGTAATCTTCAACACTCCCTCTCAACAAGAAATGATTGTCTTTGCATGCGACATGCAACTCCATGCATTCGCCCTGCAACCTTTGCAAGCGCCATGCAACTCCATGCATCTGCTCTGCAACTCTTCTGAAACTTAAAAGGCTCCAAACAACTCAATCAATATGATGCATCTATCATCAAAGTCTTCGACTTCTACTGGTACCAACTACACATGTCTTCAAGAACCACTGCACTGTTGAATTTCTCTCGGCAGCGCTCCGGTATCCGACATTGTCACTTTGATCACGCATCAATCAGCCCGATCCGCCCTGCGCTTCTCTGTGACTCTGTAAAGTTCAATTCATGAGATCCCTGTCTCAATCCAATCTGCCCGAAATCTCCTCTTGGGATTCTCTCAGTACATGTCGCCCACCTCTTACACAGTGGTATAAGCATGACTTCCTCTGCCCATCGGCACGAAATTTCTCTTTGCATGAGTGGTTGCTCCCACTCCATGATCCTCATCTTGTGGCTGCTCCACATCTCGAGGTTCACTCTTACATGCATGCAAATCCTGCTCCCTCTGAAGCTTCAATTGCATGGCTTTCTCACACTTCCCAACAGTAGGAAGCTCCACAGAAATCCCATCTACTTCAATTTTGTAGAGATTCTTGGCTCGAATCCCAACCTTCTTGAATTTTCCTATTGCTTTGTACCGAAGGAAAAATTTTCCTTCACTAAAGACAACATCATACCCTTTATCCTCTAACATTGCGACTGAGATTAAATTCTTCTTTAAACCTGGTACATGCACTACATCTTGTAAAAGAATGATTTTGACTACATGCGAAGGTAATGCTAAGCAAGGCCTGTCTTCGGTCGCATTGTATAGGTCCATTTTCACCCAACTCAACATGCAACTGGAGATCTTTCTCCACCAAGTCACTGAAAAGGTTCACATCTCCTGTCATGTGAAAGGAAGCGCCACTATCAAAATACCACCCCGATCCCAATGCACTAGACACCATGCATGCGATCAATGAGAAGTCCAGCTCAAATTGCGAGGCAAGAGCCTCACCAGCTGCAGCTCCAGCAACCTACTTGTTCTTCTTCTATTACGTGGACAATGTGTGAAATGCTTATGTTCGTGACGATTGAAAACACTTCACTTTTGGACTGCCTGCATGCTGCCATCCGCACCGGATTAAGAAGGATTTTCTTCCCCTTCCCTTTCCTTGATTTTGCGGCCAAGCGCAATCCTCTTCATCATCATTCTTTGATGAAGAGCCATCAGTACTCCGCCTTATCTCCTCCTGCACAAGATCGACCAAAGTCGCTCCCATCCTGGCCGGTTCTCCCGACCATTGACGAGTCCTGATCAGCAAACTCTTCGGAAGCCCAGAGCCAGAGCTCACCAATTCTTCTTCATCCACACCTACCTACACTCCCAAAGCTCATCCACAGTGGACAAACTTTATCAGAGTATCACAGAATAATTGTCATTCTTCTCCATTTTTATTTTCCTGAGCTTGTCTTTAAGTGCCAACTTCCTCTGGTCACTTCTGCTTTGGAAAAATTTTGTCAAAGCCTTCCACATCAAGAATGGAGTGGCTTTACCGTGAAGGCTGGACACAATGTGATCCTTGACACCTTCCAACAAAATCCTTCGACACCTTGCTACCTTCTTTTGCCATGCATCAAGTGCGGTTGCATCGCTAGAACCCGGTTTAGGAATATCAGCATCTATGAACTCCTTCAACCCATTATCCTCCAGCACCACCTTCATCCTGTCCTTCCATGCAATATAATTTGAGCTCCCATCAAGGGCATACTCCAATTGCAATCCGTTGAAATACATTTCAATGAATGCTCAACTTCGACACCAAGAAAACACTGCAGCAAATTCGAATTCCACCAGCACAAAACTCAACTGTTTCAATAATTGCAATTGCTCCAATGATCAATGCTCTGATACCATGAAGAAATTATATGCACTACACATGCATATGTCTAAGATTCTCCTGATCACACACTATTTGAACTTCATGCACAATACAGAATCTATTCCACCATTGATCATCACATGCGGAAATTAATCAATTACAATGCACACATGAAACCATAAAAATTCACATACATTAACACAATTATTTTAACGGGAAAGCCTGAAGCTAAAAAACCCAACGATTTGTATATAATATATGTCATAGAGATCATGTAACAATCCTCGTACAAATATTATCACAAGCTCTCAGTACAGTCCAATCACTACACACTAATCAGGCCCGATCTTGCAAATCCATGCACCTATCTTTGCCACCTGCTAGCTTGCCTCTACTACACAATCCCTACTGAAGAATGGCTCTGAATGAACTTGAATCCACCCTATATTGACTGCGCAATCCTCATTGGCATCTCCAATGAATGTGTGGTGCAAACAATGCAACACTATAGTCACAACTGATAGTCACACTTGCTCTTTCACCTACCTCTCCACTGGTCTCCACTGAAATTGTCCATGCACTGTAGTTAACTGATGTATTCTTTAGTTGATTAATGAGTTAATAATTAGTGAATTAATTAATAATTAATTCACATCACTCTCACTAGTGTATCAATCAGTTAGACTAGATACAACTAGCTCAACTATGTTTAACTCAGTGAAACTGAACACAACTCCACCAACTACCTCAATAACTCCACCAAACTCTGTCACATGAGTTCTAACTAAAGTATCCATGCAATAGCTCCACTTAACCCTCAGGAATAGCGTAATTCCTTCTGTCAGCTCCTGTGCCACATCTGTGCACTTAACTGGAGTGCTCCAAGAGAATAAGATAATGTTTAGAGTCCAAATATTATTAAGAGCTAATAATATTCGACATATCTATTTTTAGACTGGCAATCTAAAAATAGATTCCACCCAATATGTCTAAAAATAGAAGTCCATCTATTTTTCCAGCTTGACCAACCATCCACAAATAGGATCCTGCAACTCATAGAATATGATCGACATGTCTAAAAATAGACTTTGCGCCAAAAATCACCTGTGTGGGCCCCACCTAGTTTAGGTGATTATTTTCCAACTAGGATCAAGGATGATGTTTCAAGATGCCTCCTTCACTATTTCTTGTTGCAATATTCAACAGAGTCAACTAATTACACACACCACACTAGTGCTACAACTACAACTGGACCCCCAAAATAATAGAATCACTCTACATGCCTCACCATTGACCCTCAACTCAAAATTCTTGAGTTAACTAAGTTTATCTCACTTAGTTAACTATTACAAGTTGTTATGAGATAAGATTACAATTTATTGTCCAATTTATTTATGGGATAAATAAATTAGATGCCCACATTTATCACTAATGTGTCACTGAATTCCTCACCCATAGGTGACTGGAATCCCACACTAGTATGTGGTGCATTTTCTTGTTGAATTTCAACACTCCCTCTCAACAACAAAGGGATTATCAGCTACCCTGATCCTACCTCTATGGTATTCGAATCTGCTCTTCGCAAGCACCTTCCTCAAGATATTTTCATTCTGATCTTCCATGGGAATGTACTGCAACAACATAATGTGCCTCTGAACACAATCTCTGAGATGGTGGTATCAGATGTCTATATACTTGGACTTGTCATGGAATACCAGATTAACCGAGATTTTTATGCAACTCTGGTTATCACAATGCATCATCGTCAGATCAATATTATGACCAAACAAAACAATGAGTATCTTCCTCATCTAGATGGCCTCTCATGTAGCCTGACTAGCTGCCATATACTCTGCCTCGGTTGAACTAAGTGCAATTGATCTCTTCTTCCTGCTGTACCAAGAAATTGTTGTTGATCCTATGCTGAAGATGCTCCCTGATGTGCCCTTCATGTCTAATGGACAACCTGCCCAATCTGCATCAATGAAGCCTTGAAGCTTCACTCCCTTTGTCCATCTATACCATAATCCATACTCTGCAGTGCCCTTGAGATATCTCAACACATGCTTCCCCGCCTTCTAAAAGATATTGGTAGGCTTAACCATAGCTTGACTAATCTGGTTAACTTTGTAGCATATTTCTGGTCGTGTGTTCACCAAATACATAAGGGAACCCACAAGTTGCCTGTAAAAAGTAGCATCCACTACTTCACCTAAATTAGCATCCTCCTTCCTCCAGTTTCCTACAAGAGGAGTCTCCATGGGTTTGTTTCCTTCCATGTGGAACTTCCTCAGAATCTACTTGGCATACTTTTCCAAGATACAAATATCTCCCCATCTCTTTGTGATATTTCCAAGCCAAGGAAATAGTGCAAGAGCCCCATGTCCTTCATCTCAAACTCTCTTGCAAGATTCTCTTTGCAAGAAGTAATGAGCTACTCATCACCTGTCAATATAATATCATCAACATAAAGTAAAATAATCAAAAGTTTACCATCAACCACAATATGATATAGGTTTGCATCCGCTTCACTCTTTGTGAAGCCCAACCCAGTGAAATAGTTGTTGATCCTAGTGTACCAAGCACGAGGTGCTTGCTTCAACCCATACAGTGCTCTCTTGAGTATGCTCACATGTGACTCCCTGTCAAAGGTCTCAAAACCTTCTGGCTACTCAATGTACACTTCTTCCTCAATAAATCCATTGTGAAAGGTTTTCTTTACATCCATTTGATGTGTCTACCACCCCATTTGTGTTGAGAGTGTAAGGATGGATCTAATCGATGAGTACCTTGCAACCGATGAAAAGGTCTCCTCATAGTCAATCCACTCCACCTGTCAAAATCCTTTGGCCACAAATCTAGCCTTGTACTTTTCTAGACTCCCATTTGTTTCTTGCTTCACCTTGTATATCCACCTGGATCCAACCACTGACTTCCCCACTGGCCTTGGGACCACTTCCCATGCACTATTTCTGATAATGTAGTCATACTCCTCAACCATTGCATCAACCCATATTGTTGGGTACTGCACTACTTCCTCAAAAGAGGATGGTTCTGTCACAATACACTCGCTCATAAGAGCCATGTATCTAGTATAACTGTCTGGGGACCTTCTCTATCTGTGCTGTGATGTAGGTGCACCTACATTCTCTATCGCATCTAGCATCAATTTGTCAGCCTCTCTAGTGCACTTCCTACCATTTCTGGTGGATGGCTCTACATGAGTGGTTTCTGCCACTCCATGATCCTCTGCTTGTGGTTTCTCCACATCCTCATATTCATCCTTTGGAGCTAACAGTTCCTCATCTGCATTCAAGTCAAGATCCCTCTCAAGGGGGAATCGCATGGCTTTCTCCTCATCAAATTTAACATCTCTCATGACAATTGTCATCTTGTTAGCCGGAAAATACACCAGATAGTTGTGGGGAGTATTAGTGTACCCTACAAGTATCTCAACCTCTATTGTTGGCTATAGCTTCTTCCTTGCATCTTTGGTCACATGGTAATAAACAGATGAGCCAAAAAATTTAAAATATGAAACATCTGGTTTCTTACCTGAAAAAGGCCTCCTTTGGTGTACTCATGCCAAGTATCCGATGAGGACTATGGTTCTGCACAAATACCGTTGTGTTGCATACCTCTTCCCATAGATGCAATGGTAGGCCCTGGTCATCTAGCATAGCTCGTGTTGCTCCCACAATTGTTCTTTTATTTCTTTTTGAAACCCTATTCTGTTGTGGGTTATGAGGTTCAATCAATTCTCTCTTAATTCCTTCTTTGGCGCAGAAGTTCTTGAATTCATTAGAGATATACTCACCACCATTGTCACTCCTTAAAGCCTTCAAATTCTTCCATGTATCTTTCTCTACCAGTGCTTTGAACTCACAAAAATTGAAGAACATATGATCTTTATTATGCAGAAAGAGGATCCAACACTTTCTAGAAAAATCATCAACAAAAATCACATAATACCTATGATTTGATGTGGAAGTTGTTGAGAATGGTCCACGCACGTCTTAGTGAACTCTCTCAAGGATTGTCGCTGCTAGATTCTCCTTCTCATGAAAGGTGGATTTAGTATACTTCCCCATGGTACATCCCTTGCATGTGTCATGTGTCTATCCATTGCATGATCCTCAAAGCATTATGGTGTAGATGGCCCAATCTCCTGTGTGATAACTCACCTGTATCCAGCTCACCACCTCCCCTACTTTACTGCTCAATGTTGTGCAGCCATATATGTCAAGTTTGTAGAGGTTCTTCACACGAATCCCAATCTTCTTTACCTATCTTGTGGCTTTGTGAGGAAGGAAAACCTTTCCTTTACTAAAAACCACAACATATCCAAGATCTTCCAACATAGAAATTGAAACTAAATTATTTTTCAATCCTGTTACATGCATGACATATTTTAATATGAAAGTTTTACCTGAATGTCTCTGGAACTTAACTGTACCAATCTCGGTAGCATTATACCTCCCGTCATCACCCATCTCGATGTGCATCTGAAGATACTTCTCCTCCAAGCTACTAAAGAGTTCTTTGTTTCCTCTCATGTGGAAAGATGATCCACTATCCAAGTACCACATAGATCCCATCATAGTTGACACCATGCATGTGATGAGAGAGAATTCCAACTCAAACTGTGAGGCCAAATATTCACTTGTTGTAGCTCCCGGAGCCTTATAGTTGTTCTTCTTCTTTTATGGACAATTTGTGGCCTAGTGTCCATGATCATGATAGTGAAAACATTTCACCTTTGACATGTCACGCTTCTTGCCTTCTTTGTTAGTCTCAGATTTGGAATAGGACTTCTTCCCCTTACCCTTCTTTGCCTTACCACCAAAGGAAAAATTTTCCTCATCATCAGTCTTGGATGAGGATCCATCCTTGGTATTCCGCTGAAACTCTTCATGTACCAAATCCGACCATAGTCGCTCCCAATATGGTAAATTCTCCCTCCCATTCACAAATACCTGGTAAATATGTCAGCTCTTTGGAAGGCGTAGAAGTGCTAGGCTCGCCAAGTCATCATTAGCTATATTAATCCCAACACTTCCAAGCTCATCTCGACATTTAGTGAACTTGGTCAAGTATTTCTGGATTGTGTCACACTTCTCCATTTTGATTTTCCTGAGCTTGTCCTTGAGTGCCAATTTTATGTGGTCACTGCTTCTTTGAAACAGATTTGTCAAGGCCTTCCACATAGCATATGGAGTTGCCTTGCCATGGAGACTCGAGACAATATGATCTCAAACTCCCTCTAATAATATCCTCCTCTCCTTTGCAACATTCTTCTTCCATACTTCATGCTCTGCGACATCTTCCTGATTGGGTTCAGGAATATCAGTGTCAATGAACTCCTTCAACCCATTATCCTCCAATATTGCCTCCATCATGTCCTTCCATGAAAAATAGTTTGAATTTCCCTCGAGTGCATATTCAAATCTCAATCCTATGAAATACATCTTGGTCATTTGTTAGCTCCAAAGGATGTATATGCAAATTTGAATATTTTTCAACACAAACTCAATTTCTTCTCCACTATTGTGATTCCTAGCGCTCTGATACCATGTAGATATTACACCAATGGATTCAATCCAATCATGCAATGTACTAAAACAAGATACTGAATCCATCTACAATATTTGCGAAATAAAAATCACGATCGCTCAATCACATGCAAGTAAGAGAAATAAGTAAATCAATCGCACAACACAAGATTTTCCTGGGGAAAGCAATTGCTAAAAAACCCCTGTATCTCTATTGTATAATCAGCCAAAGAATCACAAAACAATAAAATGCATGTGTTCTCATAAGAATATCATACACTCTACCAATCGTCTCACAATGATCTAGGCAAAATTGGACCAACACATAGCCAATTTTCAACCTGCCTTTCTCATGCAATCCCTAGGAAAAATAATTCCTATTAAATAGGAATTCCAACTTTCCTTTACTGCGCAATCCTTCGTGGGCATCCTGTGGCTTTATAACTGCACCTAGGCAGTTCGCTAATAATACAAATAATAGTTTACTTCCCTTTAACCTTTGTCTCAACTGAGTCTCCATCAGATTTAACATGCATGCAGCTAAGAATAGAAAATCATCAGTTACTTGGTACATCACTACTTGTGAATTAAATATAATTTAATTCACTTGACCTTCCACTAGCTCATCACTCGGTTAGAACTAGTTAAACTGATTTTAACTCAATTAATTTGAGTTAACTAATTACACATACCATAATAGTGCTACAACTGCAACTGGACCCCCAAAATAATAGAATCACTTTACATGCCCCACCATTGACCCTCAACTCGAAATTCTTGAGCTAACTAAGTCTATCTCACTTAGTTAACTATTACAAGTTGTTACGAGATAAGATTACAATTTATTGTCCAATTTGATAAATAATTAAACGCCCACATTTAGCACTAATGTGTCACTGAATTCCTCACCCATAGGTGACTGGAATCCCACACTAGTATGTGGTGCATTTTATTTTTGAATTTCAACACCCTGTTTTGAGAAAAACCCTTTTAATGGCTTGCAAAGCATTTGTTATCCTTTCGTCACTATCTGTGAAGGAAAATTTGCTGATAAATTGAGCTTCCATAAAGTCCCAATCACTGGCATGTACTCTTATCTCTTCCTTTACATACCACGCCTTCGGAAATTTCCCTAAGGTGAGTACAAATATATACACCCACAAGTCCTCTAAAAATCCTTCCCTGATCCATATGTCCTTACAATCGTGCGGGTGTTTCCCTGGTACTTAATGAAGTTTTTTGGGTGGTCCTCTGAATACCATAATCTGACTCTCATCGTTTTCTTAATCTGCTGTCATTCTCTGAGATGGTCGTGGTGAGATCCCCACCACCTCGTTGGCGTTGCTTGTAAGGTGACATATAGTAAGGGCACTTTGTGTACTTCATAGACGCTTGCATCAATTTCATTAAGAAAATAATTAACAAAGCCCATGCCATTGAAAATAGGGAATTATCATACCTCGGTACCAACCCGATTGATGCGATAGATTATGGCACAATTCCTAGTGTTGGTCTAGTGTCCACCTTGTTGCCAATTATCCCATGCATCCTCAGAGGACATCCAAGATCTGAATATTCCTCCAGCTGATTGATCCTTCTACCATTGGATTAATATAGTCTTCTCTTCCACTCGTCGTTAGCTTGTATAACTAATATAGCAACTCATGTTATTCCCTGCCATTTGTTGTCTCATTAAACCTTTGTCCTTGGTATGGGTCTAGGGGTTGGATCACTCTAAATCCCTCCACTTGAAAGGTAATCAAATTAATCTTTAGATTGATTACCGCATAATTATCAAAGGCCTAGTCTATTCCAAGCAATCCCAGATAGGGGTATTTGTCCCCCATAATGTCTATTATTTCAAAATCAACATAATTCTTCATGCCTACTATGTCAACTTCTACATCTTCTATCCTTCCAATTGGGAGTATACAATATTGATTCACCATGCATAGATTAATTGGAGATCACGCCAACTTTGGCCTTCCCAAGGCTTCCCAAGTTTTCCTCGACAGGATATTGAAATCTGATCTCAATTCTAACATTTTGTCCTTGATATGAAAACCCACAACATGAGCATCAACCCAGAACTCCCTCCTTGTTCTCTTCGTGTTCCTACACACCCTCCTAGAGTATCTTTCAGTTAATTTTGCAGAGATGAATTCTTCCTCGGTCGCCCCATCCTTGACAACAACTTTAATACTTTCCCACAATTATTAGAGCATATGATCGTCATTCACAATCTGCAGAATCAGCCTGAACCACTTCGTTATGAATCGAGTCTTGAGTTGTGATAGGTCTAGTCTCCTAAACTTTGAAAACCCTGGTTGTTCTCCTTGGGGCTCACCTCTTAGAGTCAATTTGTTAAAACTATTTTTGGCTTCCTTTTAGTACTTCTTCTGTTATTCAGAATCGTATGAGCGCTTTAGTGAGGTTGTTTCTATGATTCCTGGTTGTTTAGCGGCTCCAAATTCAACTTCGGTCTTCTTCCCTCCCTGGGTGACTACATTAATGTTTGAGAGGGGAGTTGTATCAGGTATAATTGGTTCAACATTGATTAAATCTTCTCCCCTTTGGCGGTTGCGCTCTTCCCATCTGGAAATCAGCTTCAGAAAGTCTTATGTCGCATGTGTGTTAACCCTGCACTAAGAGCACCATGGTCTTCTGGGAAGCAGGCAGTCCCTTGCGACATGCACCTCCTGATCACATTTGTAGCGATGAAACAAACATTTTCCTCCTATTCTTCCCCCCCTTGTTCCTCCACCTCCTCGTCCTTGAGGAATCTCATTGATCTGATAGGGAGATCAATCCAATCGATCAACTAAGGTGTCTAGTGTTCTACATTGATTAGTATGGTGCATTGGAGAGCCACATAATTCAAAAAAAGTGTTGTTTGTAACATTGTAATATTTTAGTAGAATTGGATAGAGGCGAGGGAGATGTTCATACATTCTTCATATTTCACATTACTTGGCTAGTGTTGCACTCTACTGGTTTGGAAATGCAAGAAATTGAGTGTGCCATGTGTATATACCTTGTGTACCAATCTACGCAACTCCAATGACGGGTAAATATGTGGAAAACCCCCTCGATATGGAGGGAGTGCTCAGGCCCCAAAACCTTCGGCACTCCGTGGTGTGATGCCCCAGAATATAGCAGTTGGTACACCATATATGCGGTCATTCAGGTCACGTCAGTCGCAGATCCCTCATCTTCTCTATCAGCTCTGTAATCTGGTGATGCAGTCCTAAGATAGAGGGGTCGTGTGAGGCTCCCCCCCCCCCGGTACTCATTTGGGTATACATCCATAGCCTCAATTCGAGTTGCTTTCTCCAGGGCTTCTTGCAGAGTATTGATCTTTTGTTGATTCAATGACATGTGAGTAAGTGGAAACAACGCTTTAATGAACCAATCATGTTAATGAATGGGGTGAATCAAGTAGCTCAGCTTACCAATCGCATATTTAAACCTATGCATTAGCTCCCAGGAATTTTCTCCTTCTCGCTTCTTTATTTCCCATAACTCGGACAACCACTGCTCGTTGGTATGGGGAAACTTAAATTCCTAAGAAAACTCTCATTTGACCTCATCTACCATTGGATTATATTGTAATGCAGACCATTTGATAAACCATATCAATGCTCTCTCTTGAAGAGTGGTTTGAATTTCAATTATCTTTATAGCATATGGAGTCTGTCGAGCCCTCTAAATAAATTCACACATGTACCAATGTTGCTCTACATCCTCATTCCCCCTACCAGAGAACTCGGGATATCGGGTAAAGGATCCCGCCATTTTTTATTGACCTTTTGGGAGGAGTATAAATCCTTGAAAACCGGGTTGTGATCATCCTTGGAGGCTTGTACTACTGTTACTATTTCTATTGCTAATGGTGCCAACTTTGTAGGTAGCGTGCACACTGTGAACCTTCATGAATTTGATTAACTTAGGCAAAAATTGATAAGGGTTGTGATAAAGTACGAAGGGAATTTTGGGGGAGGTACTACTTGAGATGTTGGTTATTGAACCATTGCTCACAGGGGACACATCATTCTCGAAAAACAACCTTCTCATGGTGAAGTGCATGTCATCATTCGGGCCTTCCTCGGGACCTACGAAGCCCATTCGATCTTGTGTTCCCATATCTTCTGGTGGAGCCGAGCCTTTACCACTTCTCTAACCCTCTATCACTATGGTTGTCTCGACCTATCCTGATGGACCAACTTCTATTGTAGAGCTACCCCACCTCACCGCAACTTCAGCCGAATTATTTCTCTCTCTCGTTCCTCTAGACTACCTAGCACTGTTCTTGCTTGGTGTAGCTCTCTTCGCCTTCTATCAATATTCTATAGAGCTCTCTCTCGCCATTCTTCATCTATCCGCACTCTCCTTTGTGCCCTCAAATCTCTGGCCTTCCAAAAATCATCCACATCCATTTATTCAATATTTTCATAGCTCCCAGTCACGTAGCATCCCTCCCCTTAAGTCCTTCCACTAGTATTGGGGCTTTAAGCTGCCATGGGCGGGTTTTAGAATACCAAAAGTTCTCTTCTACCATCATAACCTTAACCCATAGTGGAATTTCCTTCAGTAGTCTTCCTCGCAACCCTAACTTGAACATGACCTTAGCCTTAGAGAAGGACTGATGACCCTCCGCAGAAAACTCAATGATATACCCCTTTAATGTGTTATACACCCATAATTCAACAACTTGCATTAGATTTGTGTCAAGCTGATGTAGTTCAACAAGATCTAATTGAGTTCAGGTACGAAGGGATCTAATTTCTCCGCTAGTATTTTCTTTTATTTTCAATCTCTGCAACCAATTGTAGAGCTCTTCTAAGAACTTGCACCAGAAGATCTCGTATTAATCGCTTGCAGATTCCACATATAATATTTATTCCTTCAATCACTCTGAACTTCAACAACGGATTGAGCTTGTTGAGAAAAAAACCGGTCTACTTGCTCATGCCACCAATCTTGTAGCTTCTTCTTAAATATTCTCAACACCATATTCCAGACTCCTTTGGAAATTTTCATGTTCCGACAACATAAACATTTGTTGGAGACAAAATGATGAATGCATTGAGACCCTGGGTTTAGACACAAGGGCCAACAAAAGCTTCATTGTAGTCTAGCGTAATGCTAGAATTTTCAACCTATTCAGGAAGAAAAAGGCGTCTCACCCGAGGCGTGCCACAACCTTACTTAGTTAGGGTTGGAATCTAGTATCAGGGGAAACCCAATGGAGGCTATTGATGCCTAGTAAACCCAGAAACATAACATCAAAGGTGAAATTAGGAAAACTCAAGCATTCAATAAGAAAATATATTGTGCATGTGCAGTCAAAATATTTTTTTTTTAAAGGCCACATAAAATCACACACAAAGGTTCTCATATAACCTTGTAACTCCTTCTTCCATTTTTTTCTTTTTCTTCCAAGGAAAAAATTGTAATTTTATTAATGAAAACAAAATTACATGTTACACTTTGCAGATAGTTATTAGAGATAGGCTAGTAAGATGCATCATAGAACCATGGTACAAGGGGAGATATTTAAATTTTTCTCCCTTTCTTTTTTTTGACCTTATGCCAAGGACCTTGTGTTGGCGCGACAGAAATTAAGGTGAGCTGATTTTTTGTTGTGGTTGCTCCATTTTCCTTATCTGAATTTGAGGTTTCTGAGTTGTGTTTTCTTTTGTTTCCTCCACTGTCATGCACCCCATGTTCCATTGTTGGCTGGGCTATAGTAGTGAGTTTTGAAAGATCTTGCATCTCTTGTTCTTGTGTTTTCAGATCTACTTTTGTCTTGATATTTTCATTTGTGATGGGATCATCCTCTTCTTCTTTCATCTCCTGCTCTTGTTATTCTGAGGGGAATTGCCATCCCTTGGTAGCTTTCCCTGTCTTTTTATTTTTTCTGTTGTCTCTTTTTGCTTCTGGGCATGTGTTTTGCAAATGCCCAGTGTTCCTACATATTCGGCATTTGAATGAAGTGTTTTCATAGTCAATATGTTGTATCCATTTATGTTGTTTATGATTCAGTTGGATACACTCAGGAATCCCTTTACTAAGGCCCACTTCCACACAGATTCGTGCAATTGTGTAGATCCTCTTCTCCAAGCGTTGGATATCATTTTTTATGTATCTCCCAATGGTGTTTCCTATGCCAGCAAGAACAGCTTCATTCCAGAAATGAAGTGGGAGGTTGTATAGTCGAACCTAGACTGGAATTCTGGAGACCTCCATAGTATTTGCATAAAAATCTGGAAACCATGGTATGGTGAAGAGTCCGGTGGATCCCCAGAACCACGGACCAGCCCCAAGAATGTTGTCTCTGGTCTCCGAGGATAGGAACTTGACAATGAAAAATCCTTTTGAACAAAGATGGATTTCATAGTCCATTGTCCAGTTGGTGAAAATCCAATGAAAAAGCTCCATTGGTTTGGGCCATAAACAGTTGAATCTGCAGATTAGTGCTTGTGATTCGAAGTTGGTTTGTTATTCATCAATCTTTGGAATGTCTAGTCTCCTTCTTCCATTAGATTCAACAAAATTACAGCAATACATCAGGCTCGAAGGCCTCGTCGACAACACATAAACTAACATAACAAGATATTACATGAACAAGATAAGATGGGAAAGTGCGGGCTCAATAGGCCTTGCGACAGTATTTCGGTGCATTCCCTGCTTCCCCTATTGGATTCTCCCCTCGGCCTTCTTAAACCCTATGCTCACTCAAATTGATACTTCTCCCTCAGATGCTCCGTCATTTCCCTCTTTCGGATTGCTTTGTTTCTCGGTGGTGTCTGCTTCCTAGACTGTCAGTGTTCCTTCCAGCTTCGTTGCGACTGCTTGAGTCATGATTTTTCTGGTTGATTCTCTACAAATGTTAGTCTTTGGTGGGTCCCTTATCCTTATCCAGTTGTATTCTATGCAACTTCCTAGTGATTAACTCTAGTAAAAATGTGGTCAATATTCAAAACATGTCACAACTTAGCTCCCAAAACGAAGGACCCAAAAAATCATTGGGGCCTCGGTGCTTGTGCTAAAGTGATCACCATGTAGTGAAAATGAGTACGTCACTTAAGCAACCATAAGTGTCTCCACTGTAAAGTACAATATCTTGGATTTTCCATCCATAGGTTGAATCTTGTGAGTTGCAACATATAAACGTTGGTTTCCTTTAGTTCTCAAGCTTGAAAATCCCTCTTCCCAATACTTCACAAACTACCAAGGAGTGAGATACAAGTGTTAGCCCAAAGGTGCTTATACCTTCACCAAACCTATCCAATACAACCACGACTTATGACCAAGTGCTTGGTCCTTGTACATATTATGTGCACCACATGCTCACCCTCACATTCAAGTTGTCCCACATAACACTCACCCTGCAATCGATGATGGGAGAGTCTCTATGATATCGATGACAAGGAGGACATATTGGGTCACAAATAGTGCGCTCTTTAATGCATCCAAATGACTTGATGGGTAAGATGGGCCCACCTCTATTTTTACATGGAATCCTCCTATTAAGTATCAGTTTTAAAATGTCGTTGCCTAAAATTGCCTTTCGGGAGCATGATATTGTCCTAATGATTGTTTCAACATTTTGGGCAAACCACCCATGCGACGTACATTGGCATTCTGCTTCCATTCGATTCCATGGAAAATATTTATCCCTTTAGTTCTAAAAAAATTGTTCATTTTCAAATTAAAATATGAGAAATAATTCCTCTTCTCAAAGTGGAAAAAACTTGCGAAGGACACAAGCCTTTACTACAACAAGAAACAGTTAGTCTGGAATCCATTTTTGGCTCATAAAAGGGATATTATTGGCCAAAACTTGGACTCATTTTTTTTTTTAATCTGTAAATTGTTTGATGCTAACAGAAACAAACAATAATAGTAACAGCCATAAAAACCAGCAACAATGAATTTAGTTAGCTACAAAAAATTTTGTTGTTTTCCCAACACTAGATTCAATAGTAGTTTCCACAGCACTACCAATAGAAGAAAAACCAAAAGTATCTATTAGAAACAACGCTTGAATGTTCAAGTTCTTGGCACACTAAATTTGGAAACTTTGATGAAAAGACACGAGTGACAACTCTAGCCAAATCCAAGGCAACATGGATGCTTCTCTTGGCTTAAGTAGTCTATTCCAAACGACGTGTTACTCATAATCAGTGGCTCCTTGAGGCCCATCCAAAAAAATTTGAACAATTTCAACTACCCCAATATTGAATTTGTACTTGGTCCATTTCATCTAAGAATGTTGTTAGCTCGTCCAAAAGAAGTAATTTTCTTAGTTCAGCACCATCATTTTATCCACCAATCTCTGCAAGGATTTGAACTCTTCATAGATAGAAAAATCTCCATTAATATATTATATGTCTAGAAATTATGCTCGTAGCCTTATTGTTGGCCAACCCAAAAGAAAATTGCTAATTTTTGCATTTTTATACCTTGTTGACGAATTGATTAACTAAAAAAATTCAACAATACAAGCTTAACCAGATGTACTTCCATCCTTAGACCAGTCAGTTATAGCACTTCTTTGACATCAAAACCTGGTATGCCTTACAGAAGAATTTAATATATCAAATTACGATCATAATCCAAATTCCTAGAAATCCTATACGAGGATGAACCATCAAAGTTTCTCCGTTCTCCATCATTAGCCTCCTCGTTATTTGCATTCTCCTTCGTGGTTATAGATAACATTAGGGATTTTCTCGAACCCTTGGAGTCATTTATATTCCTGAGAAATGATATTGTCCTTAAACCCATCGCATCCATTGGAATTACAATGAATGCCTGCATTACCCTTAAAAGCATTTAGATACATTGGAATTTCCAGGAAACCATGTATTGTCGTCAAAACTTTTAGATCCGCTTAAATTTCTATTAAGACCTGGACTATCGTTAAACCCTTAAGATTTATTTGAATATCTATTTGAGGTCCACAAAGTAAAAAAACTATTAATCACTTTTAGATTTCACACAACTTCTACAGTCAGATGGAATTCTCTTCAGTTCATTGAGATTTCTGCGTTAATATTACATGTCATAGAGCGGCCCGTAAACTTTAAAGTTGAACCAGCAAGGTCAACAAGATCCAAAACATTCCTAGAAAATTAGAAAATTATTTTTATTTACTAGTCATTGATAAAACTAGAAATAAATTTTAAATATGATGAATTTTTTGTTGGATATAAAATGGTATAATATCTTTACATATTTTCCTCTATTTCAAAGGATTCAGTGGCACTATATTTCCTCCAACAAAATGGATTCATATCATCTAAATTTTGATGAACCTTTAGAAATTAGAAATAATTAAACTTCAATAATTAGAATATAACTTTTTGAACCTTTTGCCACCCAAATTTCCCCACAAAATATATGGTTCAAATGCATTTCCAAGCATGTAACCATGTATCAACTTTCCATGTTGTAGAGAAGCTAAATGGACACATGCATGGAGAACACTCTCCATGGTCATCGTCCATGGTGGTATTGGGTTGGATTACCAAGAAATCCATACGATATTCCCATGAACCCAAGGTCACTATAATATCATCCAAGCCTCCCATAGGCTTTACCCTAGATCTTTCTGCAAGTTCAAGTATAGTGGGAGTGGGTCAGAGATTATGCAACTGCAGTTTTCCATTCTTGGGACATTCATAATGTTGATGACAACCCCAAAATAAATAAGGGTGTTAGCTATGGAAACATTTTTGATGAAGATGGTGACTACAAGGTTTCCATGGTCTACATATTTCTCCATCATAGTCTTTTCAGACATAAAATCAACTAATTGTCCTACTACTTGAATAATGAGAGGATCCTTTCATTTTCTTCCTGGATTTCTAATGCATAATTCCCTAATGGTTTTGGCATATATAGGGACATATTTAATATCCTACAACAGGGGAAATTTGACATAGGTATTTTTCAATTCCGCTTTTAATTAAAATTCTAGTTGGGCAACAAGTTTTTCTATGGTTAATCTCTCTGGATATGGAGGTGTTTTAGGTTATGGAGAATGATGTGCATATGAAGTATAAATTTGAGGCTTTGTTTCCTAAGGCTATTGTAATTATGAAGTAGAGGGTGTTTGTGTGGTAGGAGTAATCATTTCCTTTGGTTGGCTGTCATTGATCACTTGGTCAAGGATTTCCTCCTCTTCAAAATCTTCCTCAATAACAATAGTGGAATATTTTTGGTTTCAAGATTGGTCCTAACCTAAGGGATGAATTGAATTGGTACTAGAGTAACCAAACATGTTGGAAGGTATGAAAATTAGTATCAAAAAACATGATGATTTGCCATGTTGTTAGGGTTAGGTATGGTCCGAACAAGCAATTGGGTTGCTTTAGAGTGGTTTTGAGTTGCAGTAAACTATGGAAATTGAGGGATGGTTGCTTGTGGTGTACTTACTTGTGTTTACAAGGGAGGACATTGTTGTGGTAAAGGTGGAGAATATTGTGGGTATTGAGGGTGGAGGGGATAAGGGATTGGGGAACTATTGTGAGGGCATATTTCCAAAGGTATTTCCTCACTAACCTTGTATCCAAGGCTATGGTTGAGTTTGTTTTTGAGGCCACACAGGTTGCCATGGAATATAATTATTTAAATGTTGAGGAAACAAATTATAAAATGGAGAAAATTTTGAAGAAGGGTTTTGTGGGGTTTCCATGGTCTTATTTGTGATGCCTGAAAATATGGTTCAACTGGTTCATTTCCCCCTTTATAGATAGCTCAGAGTCCTGGAAACGAGGAACGAATCTTTGTATCATGGTCATATGCACATATGACACAAACATACACATGATTTAGTGGATAGTCCCTAGGATAATTCCTTTTCCTACACTAATGACAAAAAATAGTTGAAGTCGTGTTTTCCACTTCTTATTTCTTTTTAATTCTCAAGGTATCCAACTGTAAGTTGAGGGTCCCAAGGAATTTTGTTTTCAAATATTCAAGCAGATTTCCTAACGCCATCCTTGTTATTCCCCTTGAAAAAAAAAAAAAAAAAATTAAAAAAAATAAATAAATAAATAAAAAAATTAAAAATAAAAATAAAAATAAGTAAATTAATTAATTAATTAAAAATTAAAAATAAATAAATAATATAAAATAAAATAAAATTACTTACTCTTGAAAAAGCTTCTCTTATACCCTTATCAGATTTGGCTCTACTCCTCGAGTATTTCTTGCACAAGTTACAAATGTCAGCAAATGATAACTGAGATAGATCACCAGAACCCATGAGATTATGAATATCTATGTATTCCTCCAATAGTGCTTTCAAAAATATGGTCATGATGGTCTCATCACTTAATGCACTAGGTTTTGTCTTTTGGAGATTGTACAAAAATATCTCTACAAAGTCCTCAAGGCTCTCCTTTGTCTGTTGTTACATCTTGAAAATATCAATGTGCCTGTCCCTAGTTCTGCAATAGTCTTGGTATTTTTTAAGAAAGGTGGTTTTCATTTCATCCCCAAATCTGATAGTGGACTCTCCAAGTCCCATAAACCATTTAAAGGCATAATCTTTTAATGTGTTGGGGAACAATTATAGTTTTTGGGTGCCATCTACATAGTTATAAATTTGACATAGAATGTCAAATTCAAAAGAGAAAAGCATTTGGATCCTATATAGCCATACCTCTAAAGTTGGGCATGATTGATGGAGGAATGTTCTTCATAGAAACATTCAGTGCAAGGTCAAGGATGGGAAACCCAAAAGTAGTTTCTCCCTTTGCTTCTACATTTATGTTCTCTTTGTCTGCCATATTGCCGAATAATATAAACACAGCCAATCATGGTGAGGGTTTGAATCAATAATCTGGTTGAGGTGGATGTTAAAATTATTTTCAATGGATACTTCTAGTATTCCCTCTATAACAAGTATCTTAATTTGTGAAATCACCATGTTCTAAGGTGTTTTGAAGAGTCTGCTAATGTGCTATGGGCTAACATCCTAGTTTAGTACTGGATCAACCTGATTTTCTTTAGCTCTTTTATCTCCTTTTTTAATAGTAACTTTAGACTATGGTCTATATATCTTGTAGGTCAATTCATATGCATAACTTCTCACCTTTTTATTGTTATTTGCATACCTTTCAACCATATTAGTAGGGGGGATTTTATTGTCACCAAAAAATTAATTTGAACTCCATATTTAAGAAACCTACCTTTGTTATCTTTAGGTCTCACCATTAGTCAACCACATATCATACACGGTTTGGAATGACTAACTAAAGTGAATGTAACATGCTGGAACCATTTTCAACAACTCTAAAATGAAGACTTATTTGCATCTTACCATATTTCCTCTGCCAATATGAATGGTGATTGCAAAAAATACAAATTAAAAGACTATGTTTCGACATTTTAGCTTTTAATAATCCCCCAACAACAACACCAAATTTTTTGGGCAAATTAATGGTTATCAATATACTCTATGCCAATCCAATTCGAAATACTTGTGAAATGTAAGCACAATATGTGCAGGTAAAAGGTATAATGTCTAAAACTAATTATAAGTCCAAAGTTTCTTTATGAACTTACAGGATAGCCATTCCTCACTTGATTTTAAAAGCTAAAGAGATTAAATAAAAAACAATCAAATATATTGAATCAACAACCAAGAAAACTAATAGCTAACTCCCTTGTTTTGATTCCCTAGTTGTACCCAAAAAGAAATATTTCACTTCACCAGGATAGCATTCATGCTAACAATAGGAAAGGTTGAATGCAAATACAAGAGAGTCAAAGTAAAATGAAATCTACTCTAAAGAGGAAGGTGTCACAAACTGTCGCTTAAGCTAGTATCCTTTGTTTGTCTATTACAAGTTACTCAAAACCTGTATTAGATCCACATACGTAAAGGGAATTGTGCCATCTAAAGAAAAAAAACAAACCTATCAATGTAAGTGGTATGTGTGACAGAGTAAGCTTTATGGTGGGTTCCCCTTTGCATGTAGAGACAGTATCTTTGTGTAAGTGTGACTTTGTTCAGACATGTCTCAAGGATCTGATACATCCAACAATTCAGAAAAATCTCAATAATAAGTTGAAATTCATCTTTGAAATAATCTCTTAGTTGGAACTGGAAGATACTCTTTTGTATCATGCATTCATGTCATTCTATTTTAGTGATTGATCAAGTATTTATAGAGTGGTGTTCTTGGAAATAATGAAATGCTCTAGTATGCATTCAAGAGAATAACAAAACTAGAAACAAACCAATCTTTGCAAAACCCTAACTGTCCAATGAGAAATAGAATAGAGTATAACAAAAGTTAACCACCAGTGAGTGATCCATGAAATAACCTAAATGCAAAGAGATTCTAATATTTGAAATCTGCATTGTGCTAACTAAAATTCAAATTAGAGATTAGTAAATCATGCTAAGTAAACAAAATTTTGCACACACACATATTTGGTCATGCATACATTAAATGTGTTAATATAAGCCATCTTTTTCAATATGAAACAAAATCAAAGAACAAACTCAACTAAATACAAGTACACTTGGCTTATCTGTCCCGGGAGATTTGGGCCCTTGCCAATATAGGTAGGCAAGTTGATAAAACTCACAGAATCATTGATAATGAGATGCCATGAACCAAAAACTATGCTTTTATTGATAACAAAATATTACAGAGGATTTCAACACTTTTATTACAATTATATAGAAGAACATACTTTAAAGTGCAAAAAATGGTGAATATAAGCTTGTCTTGAATTTACAAATTACAACAACATTTCATCTGTCGTTAGATTTCCATTACAGAGTTTGGTGCGCTACATAGAGAGCCCTAAACTAGAGAGATAGAAACAACTCCTCTCTTTGTGTGGATCAGACGTTAAACACAGTTACATCATTCATAAATAGAACCAAGATCGTTTATTTTAACCATCAGTACATTTCAGGTAAAAGTTTAATCAAAATTTGATCTTGTTGTTGTTCGTTTACCATAGAGCACACATGAATAGCATAGTGAATCTTGGACTGTATTGAAATTGCTATTCTGGTGTTTATATTGATCCTTCATGCTATGGAATAGAGGAATAGGCATGAACCAATATGTTTCGATGTAAGCTGGCTATCAACTCATAACCTTCTTGTGACCAAACCCTATTTGGTCTGTGCGTAGACATAAACCTTTGAAACTCGGGAATTGGAATGGCTGCATTGGTACAAAATCAAGCTAAAATTATTCATTATTAAAGGTATTTTTAAAAATCTCATTAATTCATTAAGAACTTAGGAAAAATTATAAATGAAGAACTTTACCTCAAAATACTTGTTAAGGGAAACTAAGGCTCAAAATCATAAATATAGATGGTATCAAGGTTAAGTTTAGATGTGATAATAGGGTATAGTTGGCAAAAAAGGTGTCTGGTAAAAACCAACTGGAGATGGGACTTCCACGTTCCACCGTCCATAGATTGGTTGAGCCAAATCTCTCTTCAGCCAATCACCCTCGTGCCATATTCCAAGCATGAATGTGGGACTCATAACCAATCGAAAAGGAACCAAAAAAGCATGGATGCTACCAGAGTTCTCCGCCTACATCATGAGGAATTTGAGTGCCTCCTAGTCTCTCAAGATTTACGATAACCGATAGTCTAATCTAGGGATCACTAGGCCCTACACCAATACCATCTCTCTAGGCTTTATCGTGCATCCCATCCCGGGACTACTAGGCCCAACGAAGATAAATCCACCTCTTGGTTTACCATATATCCTACCATTCAGCAACAAGGATTCCTAGGCCCACCGAGGCACACAATCTGGCTTTACTGCAATCCACAGTCTGGCTCATGGGTTACTAGGCCAGTGGCTTTACCGTGATCCACAGTCTGGTTCAGGGACCACTAGGCCATGTGTTTGTCATTTCGAAGATCCAACCCACTCAACTTTGAGTCCATCCGACAGTCCAACTCAACCAAATTATGAGAAACCCATCTCATCAAAGATATATGAAATGGCAAGGCTAGGCTGAAAATATTGTCAAACCTGGAAAAAACCAAGCCAAGACAACAAGAAACCACATGCAATACCATGCATGCTAGATCTAGCAAGGAAATCACATATGCAAATCGATACCTGCAAAGAATATTGTTGTAGTTGTTTGATCCTGCTCTTCCTTGCTTGCTTTTCCTTTCTTGCTCCAATGCCCGAGCGCACCAAGAAAATTCTTAAGTGTCCAAGAGTGAGAGAGAGAGAGAGAGTAATGAGATAACTGCAAAAATGCACTAACAAAAGGTACCAACTGATCCTCAGAAGCCTTTTATAGAAGAGACCACTATTTTTTTTCATTTTTCATTATTTTCCTTTAATTTCCTCCTCACAAGCAACCTATGACCTTTCGTCTCCCTTTTCTCCTAATTACCATTATTTTCATAAATAAATGTGCCAAAAATTCTTTTTTTCCTCTTTAATGCCTTAGCCATAGCCTTTTCCAATTTCCTTAGCTATAATAAACCAAATGAACACCCCCCTAGGATGTTTTTACCAACATTCATCTTGGAATATGTGTCCCATCAACCATGGTTATTGTTTTAACTTTATTACATGGAATTTTCACTGGGATTGTTACAAAACCCTCCCCCTTGGGGGACACCGTCCTCGGTGTTCAACCACACATATACCTCAGCAAAACCATTGAAAATACAACATACTGCCCATGGAGCTTTATAACATAGCTCATTGCAGTATTTACATTGACCATGTACTAAAACATGACTATAATATTGTGTATTGGAGCTTTATAACATAACTCATTATGGTATTTACAATAAGAACCATATGTACAACCATACTGTCTATGGAGCTTTATAAATCCAGCTCGATACAATATTTACAAAAATATGCACATATGCACATACACATATACACGGTTTCTCAACAAGAAAATAAAAGGATACGATGCTCATATCAACAACAAGGGATTTTAGAGGCTCACACCTCCACCCTCAAAGTAATACCAGGATTCACCTCCTTCCCAGGAAGTCTAGAATCCACTGCCAAGTCACATCTGCATCCAATGTCTAGCATCATAATCCTGCGCCACTATACCTTCAGTGAAAAGTTACTAACTCATTGTTCCAGGGAACACTGCCAATGTGAATTTGATTCCATCTGGAAATGCTAATGACCAAAAAAAATATATCCACGGCCTTCCCTTCTCTCCTACACAGTCCCTTGAGTAATCCATTCACCTCTTATGTGCAGTCACTCACCTTCCAAGATCTGTTGGCACCCCCATCCTGGGTAGTCCATCCCTTGGCAATGCTTCCTCGCATCAGAAGGTACAAAAACCAAGGCATATCACTAGCTCAAAACCATCATACCAGTCATAGCATGCTCATGGAAATCAATGGTCACTATTGGGTACTAGTGTCCCACAATGGACCTGCTCCTGAAGTGCTTTACTAGAATATTGTTGCATGTTCCAATTCATTTTTTTGATGTTGCTAGTTCTTGCAATCAGTTCCAATCACCTAAATGGGCATGTTCATGCATTCCTATACCAAGCACATAATTCCCATTAGATTCAAAATAAATTCAAATCATACCTCATTGGTAGCCTGTTAATAAGGTATACTTGTAATTATGTTCACTTCCTATCACAACAATTCAAACCAACTGTTTGATCAAATCATCATGTATAAACATATCACATCCAGTTAGTTCAAAACGCAACCATCATAACTTAAAATCATGAATCGCATGAAATCACCATAAACCATAATCATAAATCACATGTAACCATCATAAGTCAAAATCATAGATCACACGCATAACAAGACTGAAATAAAATATTGATACTTTTCTTTCATTGGTTCGTACTTCTTCCTTTGCTCTTTCTGTACACACACCGGGTTCATTGCCACACCCAGTAAGCACTCGGTTCCCTTGCTTCTCCTTACTCACATACACATACACATAGTGTACATCACAACACATACATCCACACAAGGCATACACCACCACAAAATGCATACACCCACATCTGGAACACAACATAACACATACGCTTACACTCAGTGTACAACACAACACATACACCAACGTACATCATATACATCTACACCCAGTGTATGGTACAACACAATACATACACCTACACCGACATACAAAACATACACATGCACCTAGTGTAGATACAACACAATACATATGCCTACACTGGCATAGAACACATACACCTACACCCGATGTACAGTACAACACAATACATACACATATACAGAGTACAACACAATGAATACATATGTCACGATACCACAACTACACCATGCACATACATAGTACTGCATGCTTTCAACGCAACATTTACAACATGCAAACAATTCCACATATATACCAGTACCATATGCACAACATGTACACAGTACCACTTGTACACGACACTATTTGCACAATGTGTGCACAACATCACATGTACACGACACCATCTACACAACGTGTACACAATGCCAAACGTACACCGCACCACCTGTACAATGTGTACACAATACCACATGTACACAACACTACACGCATGACATGTACACAACATCACATGCACGACATGTACATGACACCACCTGCACACAACACCACATGTACAACATGTGCACAACACCACATGCATATAACACCATATGTACAATCATGCACACAACACCAAATATACATAACACCATATGTACATCACGCACACAGCACCATATGTACATAGAATTTCATATTCAACATGCACAAAGCACCATACGTACACAACACCGCATATCCAACATGCGCACAACACCATATGCACACCACATCACACATCCAACATGCACACGGTACGATATCTACACAACATCGCATATCTCACATGTACATAGCACCATCTATACCTAACACTGCATATGAAATATACACACAACACCATATATACAACAGGAATACACATCATATGTACACACTACTACATATGCAACATTACACATCACCATAGGTACAGTCACGAAATATACAACATGCACAACATAGACACAATAGTAGTATTGCACATCCATAGACCACACACTAACCCCACAAAGCAACCCTGCTTCTCCATGCTTATCTTAGCATGTCGTATATCACACTACTTTCACTTCGTTGATGCACCCCTCAACATTACATGTCCATAACATAAACATATACATAGTATAATCACATAATATCAAATCATACCCACATGGTACTGACCTTGTAGATCTTTCAGGGTTACTCTTCCCACTTGATTCCTCATAAGCCCAAGAACCTCTTCATGCCATTCACCTGCATAAGCAATCATTCCTCCACAAGAATGATCCTTGAAAACCATGTCATACAGTGACATAAACACATACATACATACACATATATATAATCATTAGCATAAAACAAGCATGATCCTGGACAATGTCACACACACACACATATATAATCATTAGAATAAAACAATCATGATCCTGTCAGACAACATCATACATACATATATACATATAAACCATTAAGATCCATGATGACCCTGTCAGTCAACGGCATGCATACATATATACATATATAAGCATCAACATAAATCAATCGTGAACTCATCAGATAGAGACATGCATACATGCATATATACATATATAGCCATCATCATAATTATGATCACAACATGATTACCAGATATCATAAGGTCTAGGTTGAGAGAAATTCCTTTATCCATACACAATATGCACAATATTGAGAACAACAGTTCCCAACATAGCCAAGGCATATAATAACTCAGATCCATTTACTTTACCTTTTTCATGACTATCCTACAACCGCCCTTTTACCACAGTGGACTCAACCAATCCATCTGACTGTCATATTCTTACCTTCTGATGCGCTTACTCGTGCACTGAGCTCCATTCGGGCCTTACATTACCTATTGGATTTCATTCATCTCTTCGCGAGATCCATTAAATTCCTCTTTCCCAACAAATTCCCAAGACTCTCAAAACATAAAAGGCAAGAACAAGAAACAAATAAGAAGAAAACCATGAAAAAAAATAACAACACAACACCACGACGAAGTGGCATGGCCATGCACTAGACGCAATCAATACCGCAAATCAAACACAACAAATCACAATGGACCAAAAGCACAAGACTAGAAACAAACATCATGACTCAATCCCCATGGGTACTCGGTGCTTCCGAAGGAAAATGCAGCCTGATCCTTCTCCAATATTTCATGGCAGTCTCTTTCCATGCAATCCCCTACATCATACTTCCATAACCACATAATTGCCAGCGCATAAATAAATATAACAATATACGAGTTATCTTACCTTATTGTGCCAAACACATTTCCCTATAACTGAACACATATGTCAGCCTATATACCAAAGATCAAGACAACATATATATTAATTAAAATCAACCTCTACAAATATCAACAATCATGTCATAATCAACTAGTAGTCAAAATCACAATACTACAACTATCAACTACTTATACTCAAGTACACATCAACTATCTCAACACATATTGTGTTAGTAAAACCATCTTAAGACCAAATCATTTCTTCATGCAATCTTATAGACACATACTCATATCAGACACCAATCAAGCATCAAGTACACGACATAAGCAAACTCATACCTTAATGTATCTCAGGGGAGGCTATCTTTTTTGCACAACCAATCTAGTTAGCACGATATAACTTCATAACACATCATCTCAACACAAATAAGATCATGATATCCATAGCAATAACTAACTAATATGTTCACATCATAAGCTCATGAATGCTGTCATTCATGCATAAAATCACATATGCACAGTGAATATAGACATAATACAACACATTATCATAATTAGGTCGACTCATGCCTGCATGTCATAACCCTAACCATCAAGTCACTAGCATGTAACAAAAACAAGTTATATATCATGCTCATCAACAACATGTAACCTAATCATCAAGCTAATTAACATACAATAACAACAATTTAACCCATAACATGCTCATCACCATAGGCATAGTCACGAAATATACAACATGCACAACATATACAAAACAGTAGTACTGCACATCCATAGACCACACACTGACCCCACAAAGAAACCATGCTTCTACATGCTTATCTTAGCATGTCGTAGATCACACTACTTTCACTTCGTTGATGTACCCCTCAAACTTACGTGTCCATTGTAGAAATTTATTAATACTGATGTATTACCAGATTCTCCTAATCTAACAAATTAATCTTATGTTAAATACAGAATCCTTCCACTGTTAATCTTGCGGAAATTAAATCGTTAATTGGAAAACTTATGAAGAAAATCAATCGCACATAAACACAATTATTTAACGGGAAAGCTTAAAGCTAAAATCCCCAACTATCATATATTATTAATATCAATAGAATCATGTAATAATATCATACAAATATTAGTACATCAAACTCTTAGTACAATCAACAATCATTACACACTCTCATGTAGAAATTTGCATCTCTATGCACCAATTTCTTGCCTCCTGAAAGCTTGCCTCCACTGTGCAATCCCTGCTGAAGAAGACCTATGAATGAATTCAAATTGGCCTTGCCTTGACTGCACAATCCTCATTGGCATCTCCAATGTGTGTCAGATGCATTGAATGCATCACTATAGTCACAACAGATAGTCCATCTTACCCTTTCACCTATCTCTCCACTGGGTCTCCACTGGAACTAACATGCAAGTAGTTAACTGTTGTATTTGTTCAGTTGTAAGTGAGTCTCTAGTTATGAATTAATTAAATAATTAATTCACTAAACTCTCACTAGTGTATCTTTCAGTTAGACTAGATACAACTAGCTCAACTGAGTTTAACTCACTTAAATGAGTTAAACTAAATAACAACTCCTGTAAGTACTCTTCCAACTCTATCATAACTTTTCCACTTTTGTTCTAACTGAGTCCTCCATGCATGAGTCACCAATAACCCTAGGAATTGTGTAATTCCTTCAGCCCACTGATTTTCCAAATGTGTTCACTGAAATAAAGTGCTCCAAGAGAATAAGTTGATATTTATTGTTGGATTATTATTAAGGGCTAATAATAATCGACATGCACCTATTTTTAGATTGACGATATATAAATAGCCTTTGCCCAATATTCTAAAAATAGAATTTCATCTACTTTTCACATTTGATCAACCATCTACAAATAACATCCTGCAACTTATAGAATATGCTCACCATGTCTAAAAATAGACATACACCTAAAAATAGCATGCGGGCCCCACTTAGTGAAGGTGCTTACTTTTCACTAAGCTCATCATCTTGAATCTCAACATCCATAATATAAAAATATACATAGTATAATCGCATAATTTCAAATCATACCCACATGGTACTAACCTTGTAGATTTTTCAGGGTTACTCTTCCCATTGATTCCTCATAAGACCAAGAACCTCTTGATGCCATTCACCTGCATAAGAAATCATTCCTCCACAAGAATGATCCTTGAAAACCATTTCATACAGTGACATACATACATACATACATACATACATACTGATGTCTATATATGTATATATGTATATATGCATGTATGTATGACGTTGTCTGATAGGATCATGATTGTTTTATTCTATATATATATATAGAATAAAACAATCATGATCCTATCAGACAACGTCATACATACATGCATATATACATATATACATATATAGACATCATCATAATTATGATCACAACATGATTACCATATATCATAAGGTCTAGGTTGAGAGAAATTCCTTTATCCATGCACAATATGCACAATATTGAGAATAACAGTTCCCAACATAGCCAAGGCATCTAATATCTCAGATTCGTTTACTTTACCTTTTTCATGACTATCCTACCATCGCCCATTTACCACAATGGACTCAACCAATCCATCCCACTGTCATATTCTTATCTTCTGATGCGCTTACTCATGCAATGAGCTCCATTCGGGCCTTACATTACCTATTGGATTTCATTCAGATCTTCCCGAGCTCCATTATTTTCCTCTTTCCCAACCAATTCCCAAGACTCTCAAAAAATAAAAGGCAAGAACAAGAAACAAATAAGAATAAAACCATGAAAACCAATAACAACACAACGCCAAGACAAAGTGGCATGGCCATGCACTAGATGCAATAAAGACTGCAAATGAAGCGCAACAAATCACAAGAGACCAAAAGCACAAGACTAGCAACAAACACCATGACTCAATCCCCATGGGTACTCGGTGCTTCAGAAGGAAAATGCAACTTGATCCTTCTCCAATATTTCATGGCAGTCTCTTGCCATGCAATCCCCCACATCATACTTCCATAACCACATAACTGTTAGAGCATAAATAAACATAACAATGTACCAGTTATCTTATCTTATTGTGCCAAACACATTGCCCTGTAACTGAACACATATGTCAGCCTATGTACCAAAGATTAAGACAACATATATATTAATTAAATCAACCTCTACAAAGACTAACAATCATGTCATAATCAACTAGTAGTCAAAATGACAATACTACAACTATCAACTACTTATACTCAAGTACACATCGACTATCTCAAAACATATTGCGTTAGAACAAACATATTAAGACCAAATCATTTCTTCGTGCAATCTTATAGACACATACTCATATCAGACACCAATCAAGCATCAAGTACACGAGATAAGAAAACTCATACCTTAATGTATCTCACAGGAGGTTATCTTGTCTACACAATCAATCTAGTTAGCACGATATAACTTCACAACACATCATCTCAACACAAATAAGATCATGATATTCATAACAATAACTAAATAACATGTTCACATCATAAGCTCATAAACATTGTCATTCATGCGTAAAATCACATATGCACAGTCAATCTAGACATAATACAACACACTATCATAATTAGGTCGACTCATGCTTGCATGTCATAACCCTAACCATCAAGTCACTAGCATGTAACAATAAGAAGTTATATATCATGCTCATCAACAACATGTAACCTAGTCATCAAGCTAAATGTCATACAATAACAACAAGTTAACCCATAACATGCTCATCAACAACATATAAGTTAGCTAACATAAAACAACAATAGCAATGCACACCACCACAGGTTGCTATCATTCATGACTATCCGACACATGTACATATAACCACACTAATCAACTAGCATCTATAATGTATGTAACCATAACATCAATATAATGAAATGAATAATCATAGCCATAATGCATATAACTGCACTGATCAACTAGTATTTATCACATATGTAACCATAATAATAGAAGGACAAACATATAAGTAACCCTAATGCTTACAACAACCATGAATCACATACCTGCATGCCAAAAAACCAAGCCTGTATGACAACATGCTCTTGCCTCGAGATCCAATGTTGCAGCTTCACTTTGATGGTCTATGTTGTCGTTCCTAGAGACAGCCTAGAGTTGTGATAGACCAGTGCCTAGGACATCTTATCATAGCAAGGAGCATATAGTATAACAGAGAAAGTTATCAATAGAAAGCTCTCATGCTATGTCTTGTAAACAAGAAGGTTAATGTAAATGGGACCAAATCTTACAGAAACTGACACAGGGAAAGGAATAATGCAGTGGCAACTTGCAGAAATCCAATATAAAAGCAACAGACAATTCAGAGACAGCTTACTGTAAAGAGGGCCAATTCAAGTAATATGTCACAGAAATAAATTATCAGAAGGTGTATGGAGTGAATGAAATACTGAGAAGATATTAGTTATCATTGAGCTGATATCCAGATACACAATACCACCATGCGTGGGCTTACCAATCTAAGAATCCATACATGACAATAGCGTTTTAAAAACACCCTCCCAAAGAAATTGATATAGCAGAAATACGGTTAAGATGAATAGTGGAACAGAATACCATGCATGAGCCATATTTAAAGCGCTTGACTAATCCGAGTATGGGTATCAACTAGGATAAATCCATACGAAAAATCAGTGAGCCACTCGCATTCCAAAACATGATACAAGAAAGATGGATGAAATGAAATGATCTATTTAAATAACACAATAGAGAAAGTTACAAAATGTGAAATACCAAAGACCAGAATCCTCTTAACAGATGGAACTCCTCCTCACTGAGACCCTATGGGCTCTGAGCCTTCATACAAGAGTTCAACAAAATGTATACAAAAATCCTTCACTGCATAATTTTATGATAAAATCTGGAACCCTTACAATGCGTTTCTTCACGGTTTTTATAGCTGAAAGAGGAGCAGAGGTGGTAGGTGGAAAACTAAATGTAGAATTAAAATTCAGAAGAAAAAGAGGGCCGAAGCCCATTTTGTTTAAACTCAGTGCATTTATCTCCGGTACTCTCTGGAGGAAACAATGGTCTTCGTCAGGCTTCCATTTACTCCAGGTATGTCTCTGCTGTACCTGGCTGCAGTACTCTGTAGTACTTTTGGTGAATGAACAAGAAAGTGAAATAATGATACAAAGGCCGGCCATACTTCATAAAAAATGCTCTTGACAGCTTCGGACTGTGATCAGGGCGGAACTTTCTTCAGGAACACGGTAAAATATGGAAACAATATGGGCACTTGTTCCTTTAAAACAAATCTGCTGATATGGGACCCCGATAGTTTTTTATTTTTGTGTGTTGAGCCTTCCGTGCGTTTCATGATGCCTTTGACTGGTACCATGCCTCTAAATTACTGAGTTAAGGCTCAAAATCTTCTATTGTGTGCCCTGAATTCTCTGTTGCCCACTGATACTCTTTGCCGCTTCCACGTTTGCCTTCTGACTGCGAAATCTGAGCTTTTAATGGCTCCGGGGAAGATTGTACAGAGTTTAAACTCTGTTCCTTTAATGAAAGTCCTGTCGGCATACCTTACTGGACCTTTCTCCATGATTTCACTTCTGAAAATGGTCCTTTCCTGTGCTCTCTATAATTGTAACGGAGACTGTAGATCATGGCGGTTTTCCGCCGCTTGCACCCTGCAAAAACAAGCAACCTAGTCATGAAATCCAATGCACGGGAGGGAGGATGGACACGGAGGGTGGAGAACAATGGCGCGGCGGTGGTGAAACAGTGTTTTTGGATGAAATAATAGTGAAAAATGCATTTTTGCGATAAAAACAGTGAATAATAGGGTTTGGTGTAGAAATGAGCGTGAGCCGTTCGATCATGATCTGGTGACGAAGATCGACGACGGAGATCAAACAGTGGAATGATATATGAAAATGGGCGAAATGGATATGGAACATTACATTTTAATGTGAAATATGAAACTTTGGATATAAGCGGAAATACAAAGAGAATGCATGAAATGCAATGGAAATGCGATGGGAACGATCGTACAAAGTGGGACCCGGCGTGGGTGGAGGGCGATTAGATTTGGACCGTCGATCCTAGATCCAACGAACGGTCGAGATCAAGTCGCAGAATCGCAATCGGGGGAAGACAGGGGTGACACTTTAAAACTCTTTGCGATTGCGATTGGACGGATGGGGCGATTAAGCGATGGCCGTCCGATCTACGTGGTAGATCAACGGTGTAGAACACAGCGGAGGACTTAACAACAAAATACAATCGCATCGGATTTTTTGGGTGGTAACAAAGGAAATGCGCCCGCCTGACACTCTGATTGCGATTGGCGCTTAAGAATTAAGTGCTTGGTCTTAGCGCTGGGGCGAATGGGGGAAGTGGTTAAGGGGCTTGCGGCAAAGGGGCTAGGCCCTTAATATAAGGTGGGAAAGTGGGTTTTTGCCCATTTTTAATGATTTTCAAGGTCAAAGAAGGGCAACGATAGAGGGGAAAATGGGAATTTGGCCAAACAAAAGGTAAGGGTGGAATTTAAAGGGGATTTTGGGATAGTTAGGAGAGCTAAGGGAGGAATTTTGGGATGGAAAGGGGACTTTGAAGAGAGGGAAAAGGGGGTGAAATGAAACATTCTGCAGAGGTACAAGGGGCAAATAAAAGCCTTTTGGAGCACAGCTTTTTGCAGCCCGTGAGGCTAATTGATTCCGGAACAGCAGAGGGAAAGGGATTGGAGAGAAGGGAACATGATTAACAGTCTGTATCTCTTTCTCTATCTTAGCCAACACATTAGCATCATAACATCCCAATATCATCATGATGACCTGAATGCATACAATGACCTCATGATGCATGACAACATCAACCATTCCAACTTACATGGGCAATAAATAAGCGTGAACAACATGTGACCAAAATTGAATAACCAATGCATGTACAACATGTAATGACATATACCCAAGCATGAACATCATGTAACCAAGCATAAAAAAGCAATGCATGTACAACATGTAGCATCGTGTAAGCAAGCATACACAGTCAATACATAAACATGAACAACATATAACCAGTCATACACACATGTCCCAATGATACCAACAACTTTCCCATGGTGACATCATTGTAACCATGACCAACACCATGCAAATGCAACAATCACACATATACCACAAGCATATTACACATGCATGCAACCAACATAAATTCATGATCCACACACCACCCATTGGTCTGAGAGTTGAACCATGCTTTTATACCACTTTGTAACACCCTTTTCCCACATCTACCCAAGTAACCAGACAACTAGGGTAAACGTGCGACGAGAGGCTACTAATATGAGATTCAACCTCCTATATGACCTTAAGGAAGTGGAACCGATGGAAACCTAACAAACAAACCTTACACAACATCAACAACACCTCCAGGAGGTAACCCAACCTCCCAGACCCCTGAACCCTAAGGGAGAACTCATTTTTTACCCTTTTGAGCCTTAGCCACAGGCATGGAAGGGCAAGGGAGCAGCTAGAAGCCTATAGCCGCGAGCATACCAAGGCAAGGTCGCAACCAGGGCCCCAAAAAGTCAGTTATGTACCTGCAACTTCGGGATTTGTGCCACCTTTTTAGCCCCAAAGCCCAAGTCACTGCCCAGAACTTCATGAAACTTTAAGATAGGATAAATAACATTAAAAGAAAGGTATGGAAGCAATCACATCATCAGGAAGTCATTTCGATCCCCTCTCAGCCATGACAAGCATTTCGTCAAACATGTCACAAACATTGCATCTACAGGTGTAAACAATAGATTTAAACATAGGGGTCTCATACTTATTTGAGAATCACTAAGAAGCATTGCTCCCTTGCATCATAAGATGTAATACCATCTAATTGACCATAGATATATTGTGCATTCATTTACAAGTAAAAACATGGTTAGAGCCATACATCATCATTGATAAAATACAAGCTTATAAGCAGCATAATAACAACAAAAATACCATAGATACAACAACAATAGAATCCACATAATAACTAGTGCAATTATACATCAAATACCAAAGGAATGAGATTCTCATTAATGAGTGTAAAAACCAACCAGAGATGGGACTTCCACATTCCACCCGACCATAGATTGGCTGAGTCAAATCTCTCTTCATCCGATCATCCTTGTGCCATATTCCAAGCATGAATGTGGGACTCATAACCAACCAAAAAGGAACCAAACAATCATAGATGCTACCGGATTTCTCCACCTACACCGTGAGGAATTTGAGTGCTTGCTAGTCTCTTAGGACTTACCGTAACCCATAGTTTGATCCAGGGGTCATTAGGCCCTACACCAAGACCATCTCTCCAAGCTTTAGCATACATCCCATCCCGAGACTACTAGGCCCAATGGAGAGAAATAACCTCTTGTCTTTATCGTATATATTTCCATTCACCAGCAAGGATTCCTAGGCCCACCGAGGCACACTATTTGGCTTTACCAGAACCCACAATCTGGTTCAGGGGTTATGAGGCCAATGGCTTTACTGTGATCCAAAATCTGATTCAGGGACCATTAGGCCATGTGTTTGTCATTTCGGAGATCCACCCCACTCAGCTTCGAATCCATTCGACAATCCAGCCCAACCGAAGTATGAGAAACCCATCTCATCAATGCTATACGAAAATGGCTAGGCTAGGCTGAAAACACTGTCACACCTGGAAAACCCCATGCCGAGACAACAAAAAACCACATGCAATAGCATGCATGCTAGATCTAGGAAGGAAATCACATATGCAAATCGGTACCTGCAAAGAATCCCATTGTAGCTGCTTGACCTTGCTCTTCCTTGCTTGCTTTTCCTTTCTTTCTCCAATGCCCAAGCGCTCCAAGAAAATTATAAGTGTCCAAGAGTAAGAGAGAGAGAGAATAATGAGAGAGCTCCAAAAATGCAATAACAAAAGGTACCAATTGATCCTCAGAAGCCTTTTTATAGAAGAGGCCTATATTTTCTTCATTTTCCACTATTTTCCTTCAATTTCCTCCTCACATGCAACATGTGACCTTTCATCTCCCTTTTCTCCTAAGTTCCATTATTTTCATAAATAAATGTGTCATAAATACTTGTTGCCTCTTTAATGCCTTAGTCATAGCCTTTGCCAATTTCCTTAGCCATAAGAAACCAAATGAACACCCCCTATGATGTTTTGCCCAACATTCAACTTGGAATACGTGTTCCATCAACCGTGGTTATTGTTTTAACTTTATTACATGGAATTTTCACCAGGATTGTTACATCCCCATTGTAGAAGTCTCAAATCTAGTAGGAATCTCAACCGAAAAGATTGACACCTAATATAGCTCGGTGACATGTATAGACCTTCCTTAGACAAAAAATCAACAATTTTTTTGAATGAATGTGGGTGAAAGTGACCTTTCGGAAAAGGCTCTTAATCTTGTGGATTCTTTGCATCCAGTGTCCCATGAGAGGAGGTTCGAATGTTGTTCCTTTGTTGATCCAATCAACTTTCACCTGTGAGTCACCAAAGACATGTATAACATCAAGGTTCAGTTATCTTGCACAGTAAACAATTTCCCAAAGAGTGATGAGTTCTACCCTGTTATTTGTGTCATCTCCTCCATTCGAGCAAAATTGAAACTTGTAGTTTAAATTGATGGTGATCAATTCATTTAAGTTAAACATATTTACATTTTAAAAAACATGTAACAAGATTCTTGACTATGAAGATTCACTGCAATTTTATCATGAAAAGTTTTAATATGTAAATTTGTTTTATTATAATACCATGGACCAATACCATGGCTTATCAACGCCACATTTCCAAAAAATCATAACTCATTTCATATAACACTTTTTCATATGCTAATTTTTTAATTCATCAACTTAACTAAAAAGAAAAAAAGACATAACTACTTTAGAGATAAATATCAACCTTTGATTTGTACATACTATTAAGAATATTCTAAAATATTTAATAATCTTCTTCTTATAATTATTTTTAATTATTCTAACTTAAACTCCGACTAATATTAATAATTATTTTTAAAATCAATAACTCGAGTGACTCCTTTCCAAATTTCAAAATCCTTGATTTTTTACGGCTAGTAATCTTCTTCTCCTTGAATATTTAATATAATTTTTTGTAAGGTTATTGGGAACTTACTGCATGATTTATACTATTTAGTATAATTTTTTTGTAAACATGAATGGTTGTTGGGGGACTTACTACATAATTTATAGTTATAATTTTTTTTTTAATAATCCAACAACCTTTTTCAACATGCTAAACCAGCAGTTTACTTTGATATTTAAACATATGTTGTAACTGAAATTAAATGTAAAGGTTATAGAACTTCTCTCGCTTTTTCTTTAATATAAATATATACATATTCGTTCTTTTATATATAAATGAATATATAAATTAAAAAATGGTCGAACACATCAAATTTATGTAGTAAATTTAAAATAAAAATTTAATTTTTAATAATTGATATTTATAAAATATTTTCACCACCATAATAATAACTCTATTTATGTAAAAAAATTCTCATTATGTTTTTTTACAAATATAGATTCTATTTTAAAGGACTTTGTGTATAACTTTGATTTTGTTACATATATAAAAAGACAAGATACAAATATGTCTCATCTCTTTTTTCTCCGTAACAAATATTTTTGTTTATATTTCACACATATTCAAAAACATAATAACCACTCACATATTTCTAAATGTTACAATGACCATTAATAGATATGATATATTATGTCTATGTTCAATTTAGAATATGGATTTGACAATAAAATTTTACAACTTTTTAATATTTGAATTGAAATTCAAAACGATTGACTTTATTTAATGAAAATTGGTTATTTTAATAATTTTATAGATGATTATTGTGTTTTTAAATATTGACGTTAGGGAATAGAAAAAGTAAATGTGTTTAACTTTTAATGATTTATTTTTAATTTATTAATAAATTTATTATGAATATTAAAATTATTATGTTAAGAGATTTTAAGTGTATAATGAAAGAGATGTAATGTTATTTCTTTATTATGTTATATAAATATTTTGAGTTGGTAAAATTATATAAAAATAAAAATTAAATTAAATTAAAAAATAAAAAATAAAAAATTAATTTTAATTAAAACGTTTTGACTTGGTCAAATTACATATAAAAATAAAAATAAGAATTATAATTATAATTAAATTTATAATTAATAATTAAACCAATTTATATTTATCTTAAATTTGGATCTACCAAGTGTCAAGAGGGATCAAATCAATTGTGGTGTAAACTATTTTTAAAGTGAACAAAGATTTGATCTTTCTTTGCACTTGGTAGATCCAAAATAAAGATGGATATAGATTGGTTATTGTTGACTTCAAATACCTTATGGCATCGATTTTAATTTTGAATCAAATATGTCACATTCATAATACCTCTTCTAACTCGAAAACTCATTTATCAAAATTATCTTCATAAACCCCCAAAAATTACTAAATCCAATCAACATCATAACCTAGAAAAATTTGGCTTATAACCTAATGAAACAAGTTACACTTGTAATTAACATATTATTAAAAGTCTTCTTTCGAGGTGAACAAGTGGTCGACACAATGGGATGTTATCCTCTCCACCCAGTGTTAAATCTCAGGGGGGACATCTTTGACCCATTATGACTAGTGGACTTTGTGCTCTTGCTAAGTCATAAATTGGTATTATAGTAGCAAGTAAATTCGATCTTGAGCATCACTAAAATTACTCCAACAAATTACCAATTTTCCATGGTAAAAATTTATTATATTTAAAATATCCCATCCAACATAATTATAATAATCATAGTATTCAAAATCAGAACTGGTGATCGGACCGGTCCACCTATCAAACTGGGTTTCAAACTGGGACTGGTCAAATCTCAATGAACCAGTCTTTAAAAAATACACGAAATAATTAATTTTTAACTAAAAAACTTATATTTAAGATTTCAAGTCATCATTCCAAACCAATAAAGACAAAATATGCAAAGTTTTCTCATCTATATACCACGTAAAGGTGAATATATCAAAATGACACCAAGTGCAATACATATCAACAACAAAAAACATAATCAATAAGGCTCTAAATGACCTCTAGAGTCCAAAAACAATGCTACAAGCTATGAGGCCACTGGCCTATTGTAAGTCTACATATCAGTGATCAACATGATCACTCCTCATCATGTTCAAACTCATCATCACTAGTAGACATGAGATCATCAACATGAGCTACATAAATAATCTAGATCAGAGTTTGAGGACTCCTAAAACTCCTTTGCAACCTTAGTAATAGTGGTAATAGTACCATCAAAACTACAAATCACTGATCAACATGATCACTCATGAAACTCATCATTGTTTCAACGCTACTAGAAATGGGATCATCAACAAGAGATACACAAACATCATCTAGCTCAAAGTCTTCAAACTTGGATTGCTCAGCCTTATAATATGATAAAAATTGAAAAAGTTTAACATGCCTAACTAGTGATTTTCGTTTGAGTGAAGGGTTCATCTCCTCAACGTTATAATGTGGTAAAAAAAAACTTTGCATGCCTAATCAATTATTTTCCTTTGAGTGAAATGCCACCAATATCAAGGTTCTTAAAGGGCTTCGTGCTCTTGATCAAATACCAACTAATACCCTCATGCGTGATAGAATCAAATGGAAACATTGCAAAATCTCAAACCATGAAATACTAAAAACCATTAAGTCTGCTAAATTTTGAGTGAAATCTAAAATTCTAGTTTCTCCATATGACATCCAATGAGGTTGAAACCACTGTCAAACATCCCGAGTCATTTCATGATAATGTTAAAAATTTAAGTAAACATATGCAAATGAAAAATAAAGGAAATGTCACTTTTACTTTAAGAATTTAACATTACCATTGATTGCCAATGTTGCTAGGGTTGATATGTGTGAGGATAATGAGAGGGGAGACAAGCTTTTCTTGGAGGGGTTTTTTTTGGAGGTAAACAAGCTCGAGTTTCCCTCAAAACCACTTCAAAACTCACAAAACCACTTTTTGTCGGGTTCGTGGCCAGCCTGGCAGTGAATTGACCTATTTATGGGAAAATTAATCGGTTTCGTCATAAACTGGTCGTTTATGCCGGTTTGACCAAAAAAATGGTGATGGGTGTATTCTAACCAACTTTTTCTACAGGTCCAGTGGAATTTTCTAATGAACCGACCGGTTTGATTGGATTTCAATTTAAGCCGACCAATTTTAAATACTATGATAATAATATACCATATAATAATATTCGATATAAAAACAAGTAGACATCTAAACTAATAAAACAAGTTACACTTGTAATTGATACATTATTAAAACTATCCCTAGCCCCATCCAAGATAGTTATAATAGTATGCCATGTAGAAGCAATAAGCAACTTATATCACATGTACATTCGGTACCAATATTTTAAGATTACTTTAGATGTTGCTAAGAGTGTGCAAGTATATATATCAAGGACAAGTGAAATAAGAGTGCATACCATACTAAGAAGCTACAATATGGGTCACTATGCATAAGACAAGCCATGCTAGAGTGGTATTTGACCTTCCAAATGTGGAAAAGTCAAGATCCATGAATAACAAAGTATATTCCCATCCCCTTGTTTTGCATAGGATAAAAGATGCCTACAAATGCCATTTGACAACCTAAATTCCACATAGCTCTTTTGTGGTGGGACCTAAAACTCTTTCTCCACATGGGTTCCCAATGGTTCTTAAGTCTTTTATTTTCTATTCATAATTTGGAATTTCCTTCCCTTTTACACCATTTGTTTTTGTTTGATTGTCCCTTGCTTTTTATGGACATTTACCTTATGTAGATGATTCATCCCCTAGTTATTCCATGTCGTGAGGCATGGGACTATAGTAATCGGAATGGGCTCTCATAGCATTAGTTTGTGTAACATTTAACCAAATTTTAGGCCCTTAGTTTGTGAAGACTATTAGAAATTTCCATCATGGTTCTGGTTTTTTATTAGTCATGGTTTTGGGCTCTTCCCCAGGCAGAAGGTTGTAAACTTAGGATATAGTTACTAAATTGCACAGCACATAAGGCTTCTATGTTTTAATGCTAACATTAATTTTCTAACATTTAATGTTGGATCATATTTATATCTTGGTCACCTCTTGGTCAAGTGATATGGGGACGCCACATAGCACATGTCGCTAGATATCTAGACCACACATAGCACATGTCGCCAGACTGCTAGACCACAAGGCTATTTGCATGTGAATTGATGCTTTGGGCGGTGCATCTCTCATAAAACTATGAATTGTGAACATTCTGAGCGGTGATTCTCTTATAAAATTGTGAACATTATGAGCCATGCGTATTCAAGAAGGTTGCTGAAGGTTGCTAGTTTTCTGAAATCTGCAAGCAACGTCCAGTGCGCCACTATGTCCATAATTTCATATCAAATTTCAGATCATATCACCGAAGTGGATAGAGAGAGCACTCGTGCAATCAAATGAAAGGTTGTTGAAGGTTGCTGGTTTTCTGAAATCTGCAAGCAACCTCTAGTGCGCCATTGCGCACACAATTTCAGAGCATTTCACCGAAGTGGATAGAGAGAGGGCTCATGAAATCAAATGAAATCAATTACAGATATGTAATTTCATATCTAAAATTCCACAACAAATTTAAGTGAGCAAGAAAAGTAAATTTTTGAATAATAGAAATTTGGAAATTTTATGTTCCTAGTGATTGAAATACAGAAATATATTCATGAAGATGCAAGTTACCTATTATCTTCTTTGTTCTAAATATTACAGATAAGGCAAATGACACTCAACTGAAATTCTGCATAATCATCTTGTGTTATCGCTTCGTCATATTCATCGTGGGAATTTAATTGTTGGCTTCGCTTTGGGTCGAAGGATTTCTCTGTTCCTTATAGGTATGTAATTTCATATCTAAAATTCTATTGGGTAAGTGTTATATTCTTTCCACGATTAGTCGCACGCGCGCGCGGGGGGGGCCTGGGAGGGGGCTTTTCTACAACGCTCCATGTACATTGTGCCGTGTAGAAATTTGAATAACTGATATATTATTCACCGATATTATCTTGATCACACACTATTTTATCTTCATGTACAATACAGAATCTCTTCTACCATTGATCATTAATTGTGGAAATAAAAACAATCGCATGCACACATTAAAACCATAAATATTCACACATATGAACACAGTATTTCATGGGAAAGATTAAAGCTGAAAGCCCCAACTATATGTATATTATATGTCATAGAGATCATGTAAAAATCATTGTACAAAGCTCCTCACAAGCTCTTAGCACAACCTCCAATTTATACACACTAATCAAGCTAGATCTAGCAAAACACATGCTCCAATATCTGCCACCTGATAGCCAGCCTCTATTGCATAATAAATGCTGTAGGATGGCTCATTAAGTAACATAAACCACCTGTCTTGTACCGCGCAATCCTCATGGGCTTCTCTAATCACTGGTAGTTGCAAAATATTCGCATACCAACTGATAGTTAACCTGCTCTTTCACCTATCTCTGCACTGGTCTCCACTGAAACTGTCCATGCACTGAAGTTAACTGATGTATTCTTTAGTTGATTAACGAGTTTATAATTAGTGAATTAATTAATAATTAATTCACACCACTCTCACTAATTGTATCAATCAGTTAAACTAGATACAAATAGCTCAACTATGTTTAGATTAGTTAAACCGAACACAACTCCATTAACTTCCTCAATCAACTCCACCAAACTCTCTCACATGAGTTCTAACTGAAGTATCCATGCAATAGCTCCACTTAACCCTTAGGAATAGCATAATTCCTTCTATCAGCTCCTGTGCCACATCTGTGCACTTAACTGAAGTGCTTCAAGAGAATAAGATAATGTTTATAGTCCAAATATTATTAAGAGCTAATAATATTCGACATATCTATTTTTAGACCGGCAATCTAAAAATAGATTCCGCCCAGTATGTCTAAAAATAGAAGTCCATCTATTTTTTCCGACTTGACCAACCATCCACAAATAGCATCCTGTAACTCATAGAACATGATCCATATGTCTAAAAATAGACATAGTCTAAAAATAGACTTTGCGCCAAAAATAGCCTGCGGGCCCACTTAGTGAAGGCAACTATTTTCACTAAGCTCATCATCTTGTTGCAATCTCAACACTCCCTCTCAACAAGATAAGGATTATCTGCAACCCCTATCCTACCCCTGTGGTATTCGAATTTTCTCCTGGTGAGCGCCTTCGTCAAGATATCAGCATCCCGATCCTCCGTAGGAATGTATGAAAGTAACATGATTCTCCGCTGCACACAATCTCTGATATGATGATATCGGATGTCAATGTGTTTAGATCTATCATGAAATACTGGATTAACTGAGAGTTTGATGCAACTCTGATTATCACAATAAATCACAGTAGGCTCTAAGTGTGAACCGAACAACCCGACCAGGATCTTCCTCATCCATATAGCCTCACATGTAGCCAAAATCGCTGCCATATACTCGGGCTCTGCTGAACTGAGTGCCATGGATCTCTGCTTCCTGCTGTACCAAGAAACTATTGTCAACCCGATACTAAAAATCCCTCCAGATGTGCTCTTTCTGTCCGTTGGGCTCCCTGCCCAATCTACATCCGTGAAGCCACATAGCTTCACCTCATCCGACTGTCTGTACCACAATCCATATCCCGATGTGCCTCTGAGATATCTCAATACATGCTTGCCTGCCTTCCAAAAGAGCTTGGTAGGCTTAACCATAGCTTGTGAAAGCTGGTTAACATCATAGCATATGTCCGGTCGTGTATTGACTAGATACATGAGTGAACCAACCAACTGTCGATAAACAGTGGCATCCACTACCTCTGCCGATGTAGCATCCTCTTTCCTCCAACCACCAGGAAGAGGAGTGTCGATAGGCTTGCAGCCTTGCATGTGAAACTTCTCCAGTATCTCCCGGGCATACTTTCCTTGAGACACAAACATTTCACCTTTCCACTGCCAAGTTCCCAATCCCAGAAAATAATGAAGGAGGCCCAAGTCCTTCATCTCAAAATCCTTTTGCAAGATCGCCCTTGCATGAGTGTATCAACATTTCATCACTCTCGTCAAAATCAAATCATCTACATAAAGTACAATGATTAGCAACTTACCCTCCAGCATAATCTGGTATAGGTTAGGATCCACCTCACTCTTGGAGAACCCAATTCTGGTGAAATAACCGTCTATCCGTGTGTACCAAGCACGAGGTGCTGGTTTCAACCCATACAACGCTCTCTTGAGCCTGCACACATGCGACTTGCTATTGAAGATCTCGAAACCTTCGGGATGCTCTATGTACACCTCCTCCTCAATGACTCCGTTGAGGAACGTAGTCTTCACATCCATCTGATGAATGTGCCACCCCATCTGCGCCGAGAGAGCAAGAATCGTCCGTATGGAAGAATACCTTGCGACAGGTGCAAAGGTTTCCTCATAATCGATCCCCTCAATCTGTGAGAAGCCTTAGGCAACAAATCTTGCCTTTTACTTCTCCACACTCCCGTCAGCTGCTTGCTTCACTTTGTAGATCCATCTCGAACCTACCACTGATTTCCCTTCTGGCCTTGGGACAATCTCCCATGCACTGTTTCTGACAATTGAATCATACTCTTCCACCATGGCATCTACCCATGCGGGATCCTCCACATTTTCCTCAAAAGAGGATGGCTCTATCACGATACATTGACTCATGAGAGCCATGTATCCAATGTACCGATCAGGTGACTGTCTCTGTCTGCGCTGTGATGTAGGTGCTCCTACAACCTTCTCTGCATCTTTAGCCGGTCGCTCAGCTTCTGTAGTGTGCTTCCACCCTCTGATGGTTGGCGCTACATGAGTGGTCTCTTCCACTCCATGAACTTCATCTTGTGGCTGATCCACATCCTGAGACTCATCCTTAAGAACTAATAGCTCCTCAGCTGCATGCAATTGTGGCTTCCTCTCAAACGAACACTTCATGGCTTTCTCCTCATGAAATTTGATATCCCATCGCACAACAGTCTTGTGACTGTCTGGCAAATACACACGATAGTTGTGGGGCATATCAGTGTACCCCACAAATATCCCAACCTCTGCGGTCGGCTCCAGCTTCTTCCTGGCATCCTTCTGGCCACATGAATGTAAATAGGTGAACCAAAATCTCAAAATGGGAAATATCGTCTCTTACTGCAAAAATCCTCCCTGGTGTACTCATGCCAAGTATCCCAGGAGGACAATGGTTCTGCACATATACTGCAGTATTGCATGCCTCAGCCCACAAGTGTATGGGTAGGCCCTGATCATGCAACATCGCCCGTGCAACACCCACGATCGTTCTGTTCTTCCGCTCAGCAACCTCGTTCTGTTGTGGGTTATGAGGTGCTATGAGCTCTCTTCGAATTCCTTCTGCGCTGCAAAAGTCCTTGAATTCGCCAGAGATGAATTCACCACCATTGTCGCTCCTAAGAGCCTTCACCTGCTTCCCCGATTCTTTCTCAACCAGTGCCTTGAACTCACAGAACTTTGAGTATGTCTCGCTCTTCTTCCGCATGAAGAAGATCCAACACTTACGAGAGAAATCATCAACAAAGATCACATAATACTTGTGCTTTGCTGTCGAAGCAACTGAGAAAGGACCACACACGTCTGTGTGAACTCTCTCAAGGATCGTCGTGGCGCGACTATCCTTCCCGTGAAAGGTGGCTTTCACATACTTCCCTAAAGTACACCCCTTGCACTGATCTGACTGCGCAAGAGTGCCCTTAGGAAGCCCAGTAGAAATCTGCTGCAGAATCTTCAAAGCTCCATGGTGAAGGTGGCCCAATTTCCTGTGCCACAGTTCGCCCTCATCATCTCGGCTCACCACTTCTCCCGCTTTGCATGCCATAGCTGCGCAGCCATCTACCTGCAACTGATAAAGGTTCTTACTCGAACCCCTATCTTCCAGGTTTCTCCAGTTGTCTTACTGCACAAGAAAGCCTTTCCCTTGCTAAATACAACATCATATCCCTTGTCTTCTAACATCGCCACAGAGATAAGATTCTTCTTCAATCCTGGAACATGCATCACTTCCTTCAATACGAAGGGTTTACCAGACTCCCTCTCAAAGGAAATGGTACCGATACCGGTCGCACTGTATCTACCATCATCGCCCATCTCGATGTGTACTCCAAGATCTTTCTCATCCAGATCAGTAAACAAATCTCGATCTCCTGTCATGTGAAAAGACGCACCACTGTCAAGAAACCACACTGAACCCATCACACTTGAGACCAAGCATGCGATCAGCAAAAAATCCAGCTCAAACTATGAGGCTAAGGCCTCTCCAGCTGCAGATCTAGCAGCCTTCTTATTTTTCTTCTTCTTTGGACAATTAGTGGTGTAATGTCCGTGTTGGTGACAGTGAAAGCACTTCAAATTTGAAATGTCTTGCATCTTGCCTTTCGCACCGGATTGAGAAGCATTATTCTTGCTCTTCCCCTTCCTTGCTTTGGTAGCCAAAGCGCAATTTTCTTCATCTGAGTTCTTTGATGAAGATCCGTCCCTAGTACTTCGCCTTATCTCCTCTTGCACAAGATCCGACCAAAGTCGCTCCCATCCTGGAAATTTCTCCCGACCATTGACAGAGTCCTGATAGGAATTCCAACTCTTCTAAAGTCTAAGGAGAGCCAATCTCACCAAGTCCTTGTCATCTATAGTCACCCCCACACTTCCCAGCTCATCCCTGCATTGGATGAACTTCGTGAGGTACTTGGGCATACTATCGCCTTTCTCCATTTTTATGTTCTTGAGTTTATCCTTGAGCGCCAACTTCCTCGTCGCTCTTGCTTTGGAACAAGTCTGTCAAAGCTTTCCACATCAAGAATGGAGAAGCTTTACCATGAAGGCTGGACGCTATGTGATCCTTCACACCTTCCAACAGAATCCTTCGGCATTTTGCTGTCTTCTTTTTCCATGCGTCAAGTGCGGCAGCATCGCTAGAAGTAGGTTTTGGAATTCTTGCATCTATGAACTCCTTCAACCCATTATCCTCCAGCACCGCCTCCATCCTGTCCTTCCATGCAATATAATCGAGCTGCCCTCAAGGGAATAATCCAATCACAATCCATTGAAAGAGACCTCAATCACATCAAGAAAAACATCACCGCAAATTCCGAATTCCACCACCAAAACTCAACCGCTTCAATGTTTCGTAATTTGCTCCAATGATCAATATCGCCTCGATACCATGTAGAAATTTGAATAATCGATATATTATTCACCGAGATTCTCCTGATCACGCACTATTTTATATTCATGCACAATACAGAATCTCTTCTACCATTGATCATCACATGCGGAAATAAAATCAATTGCATGCACACATTAAAGCCATAAAAATTCACACATATGAACACAGTATTTCATGGGAAAGCTTAAAGATGAAAACCCCCAACTATCTGTATATTATACATGTCATGGAGATCATGTAACAATCATAGTACAAAGCTCCTCACAAGCTCTCATGCACTACCTCCCATGCTACACACTATCTAGCTAGATCTAGCAAAACACATGCTCCAATCTTCACCCGATAGCGCCTATCGCGTAATAAATGCTAAGGGATGGCTTCATTAAATAGATAAACCACCTGGCTTGTACTGCGTAATCCTCATGGGCTTCTCCACCTATCTGTGTGTTGCAAATAGCAACAGTATAGTCACAACTGATAGTTAACCTGCTCTTTCACCTATCTCTGCACTGGTCTCCACTGAAACTGTCCATGCACTAAAGTTAACTAATGTATTATTTAGTTGATTAATGAGTTTATAATTAGTGAATTAATTAATAATTAATTCACACCACTCTCACTAATTGTATCAATCAGTTAAACTAGATACAAATAGCTCAACTATGTTTAGATTAGTTAAACTGAACACAACTCCATTAACTCCCCAATCAACTCCACCAAACTCTGTCACATGAGTTCTAACTGAAGTATCCATGCAATAGCTCCACATAACCCTCAGGAATAGCGTAATTCCTTCTGTCAGCTCCTGTGCCACATCTGTGCACTTAACTAAAGTGCTCCAAGATAATAAGATAATGTTTATAGTCCAAATATTATTAAGAGCTAATAATATTCGACATATCTATTTTTAGACTGGAAATCTAAAAATAGATTCTGCCCAGTATGTCTAAAAATAGAAGTCCATCTATTTTTTTCCGACTTGACCAACCATCCACAAATAGCATCCTGCAACTCATAGAACATGATCCATATGTCTAAAAATAGACGTAGTCTAAAAATAGACTTTGTGCCAAAAATAGCCTGCGGGCCCACTTAGTGAAGGCGACTCCTTTCCACTAAGCTCATCATCTTGTTGCAATCTCAACACTCCCTCTGAACAAGATATGGATTATCTGCAACCCCTATCCTGCCCATGTGGTATTCGAATTTGCTCCTGGTGAGTGCCTTCGTCAAGATATCAACATCCCGATCCTCCGTAGGAATTATGAGTAACATGATCTTCCGCCTCACACACACAATCTCCATATGATGATACCTGACAATGTGTTTAGATCTATCACCAACCTGATTAACCTGAGTTTAATGCAAATTAAGATTATCACAATAAATCCATGAGATCTATGAACCGAACAACCCGACTAGGATCTTCCTCATCCATATAGCTCGTACAGTACCAAACTTACGCCATACTGCCTCCCGCTGAACCGAGTGCCACGGATCTCTGCTTCCTACTATACCAAGAAAATGTTGTCGACTCGATACTGAAAATCCCTCCAGATGTGCTCTTTCTGTCCATTGGGCTCCCTGCCCAATCTGCATCCGTGAAGCCACATAGCTTCACCTCATCCGACTGTCTGTACCATAATCCATATCCCGATGTGCCTATGAGATATCTCAATACATGCTTTCCTGCCTTCCAGAAGAGCTTGGTAGGCTTAACCATAGCTTGTGAAAGCTGGTTAACATCATAGCATATGTCGGGTCGTGTATTGACCAGATACATAAGCAACCCCACCAACTGCTTGATAAACAAAGGCATCCACTACCTCCAAGCAGCAGGGTCTCCTTCTCCATCAAGTTCACTAGAAGAGGAGTATCAACAAAGCTGATAAACACACAAGTGAACTTCTCCAAAGATCTCCCAAGACACGGCCTGTGGAGAAATGAAATGTACCCATCATTGCGCTCGCCAAATTTCCAATCCTGTGAAATAATGAAGGAGGCCTAAGTCCTTCATCTCAAACTCTTTTGCAAGATCATCCTTTCATGAGAGTATCAACATTTCATCACCCGTAAAAATCAAATCATCTGCATAAAGTACAATTATCAGCAACTTACCCTCCACCACAATCTGGTATAGGTTCAGATCTACCTCACTCTTGGAGAATCCAAGTCTGGTGAAATAATTTTCTATCCATGTGTACCAAGCACAAGGTGCTTGTTTCAACCCATACAACGCTCTCTTGAGCCTGCACACATGTGACTCATTATTGAAGATCTCGAAACCTTCGAGCTGCTCTATGTACACCTCCTCCTCAATCACCCCATTGAGGAACACAGTCTTCACATCCATCTGATGAATGTGCCACCCCATCTGCATTGAGAGAGCAAGAATCGTCCATATGGAAGAATACCTTGCGACAGGTGCAAAGGTTTCCTCATAATCGATCCCCTCAATATGTGAGAAGTCTCGGGCAACAAATCTTGCCTTGTACTTCCACACCGTCACCGCCCTCGCTTCTCTTTGTAGATCCATCTCGAACCCACCACTAATTCCTTCCGACCTTGGGACAATCGCGCACCGTAAGCTTTCAACAATCGAATCATACTCTTCCACCATGGCATCTACCCATGCAGATCCTCCACATATTCTCAAAGAGATGACTGAGCCACGATACACTTGCTCATAAGAACCATGTATCCAATATATCGATCGGGATCGTTTCGTCACAGCCGTGGATGTGGGTGCTCCTACAACCTCTTTCGCATCTTGAGCTGTCGCCTCGCCTTCGTAGTGTGCTTCAGCCCTCTCGATGGTTGGCGCTGCCTGAGTGGTCTCTTCCACTCCATGAACCTCATCTTGTGGTTGATCCACATCCTGAGACTCATCCTTAGGAAATAATAGCTCCTCATCTGCATGCAAGTGTGGCTCCCTCTCAAGCGAACACTTCATGGCTTTCTCCTCCTGAAATTTTATATCCCGTCGCACAACAGTCTTGCGACTGTCTGGAAAATACACACGATAGTTGTGGGGTGTATCAGTGTACCCCACAAATATCCCAACCTCTGCAGTCGGCTCCAGCTTCTTCCCGGCATCCTTCGTCACATGAATGTAAACAGGTGAACCAAAAATCCTCAAATGGGAAATATCAGGCCTCTTACCAGAAAACGCCTCCTCGGGTGTACTCATGCCAAGTATCCTGTGAGGACAACGGTTCTGCACATATACTGCAGTATTGCATGCCTCAGCCCACAAGTGTATGGGAAGGCCCTGATCATGCAACATCGTCCGTGCAGCACCCACGATCGTTCTGTTCTTCCGCTCAGCAACCCCATTCTGCTGTGGGTTATGAGGTGCTATGAGCTCTCTTCGAATTCCTTCTGCGCTGCAAAAGTCCTTGAATTCGCCAGAGATGAATTCACCACCATTGTCGCTCCTAAGAGCCTTCACCTACTTCCCCGATTCTTTCTCCACCAGCGCCTTGAACTCACATAACTTTGAGTATGTCTCGCTCTTCTCCTGCATGAAGAATATCCAGCACTTACGAGAAAAATCATCAACAAATATCACATAATACCTGTGCTTTGCTGTCGAAGCTACTGAGAAAGGTCCACACACGTCTGTGTGAATTCTCTCAAGGATCGTCGTGGCACGACTATCCTTCTCGTGAAAGGTGGCTTTCACAAATTTTCCCAAGGTACACCCCTTGCACTGATCTGACTGCGCAAGAGTGCCTTTAGGAAGCCCAGTAGAAATCTGCTGCAGTATCTTCAAAGCTCCATGGTGAAGGTGGCCCAATCTCCGGTGCCACAACTCGCCATCATCCCGGCTCACCACTCCTTTTGCCTTGCCTGCCATTGCTGCGCAGCCATCTACCTACAATTGATAAAGGTTCTTAACTCGAACCCCTATCCTCCGGGTCTCACCAGTTGCCTTACTGCGCAGGAAAGCCTTTCCTTTGCTAAAGACAACATCATATCCCTTGTCTTCTAACATCGCCACAGAGATAAGATTCTTCTTCAATCCTGGAACATGCATCACTTCCTTCAATACGAAGGGTTTACCAGACTCCCTCTCAAAGGTAATGGTACCGATACCGGTCGCACTGTATCTACCATCATCGCCCATCTCGATGTGCACTCCAAGATCTTTCTCATCCAGATTAGTAAACAAATCTCGATCTCCTGTCATGTGAAAAGATGCATCACTGTCCAAAAACCACACTGAACCTATCACAATTGAGACCAAGCATGCGATCAGTGAAAAATCCAACTCAAACTGCGAGGCTAAGGCCTCTCCAGCTGCAGATCTAGCAGCTTGCTTATTTTTCTTCTTCTGCGGACAATTTGTGGCATAATGTCCGTGTTGGTGACAATGAAAGCACTTCACCTTGGACATGTCCTGCTTCTTGCCTTTCGCACCGGAATGAGAAGCTTTCTTGCTCTTCCCCTTCTTTGCTTTGGCAGCCAAAGCACAATTCTCTTCATCAGAGTTCTTTTATGACGATCTGTCCCTGGTACTCTGCCTTATCTCCTCTTGCACAAGATCCGACCAAAGTCGCTCCCATCCTGGCAATTTCTCCCGACCATTGACAGAGTCCTGATAGGAATGCCAAATCTTCGGAAGCCCAAGGAGAGCCAAGCTCACCAAGTCCTCGTCATCAACAGTAACCCCCACACTTCCCAGCTCATCCCTGCATTGGATGAACTTCGTGAGGTACTTGGGCATACTATCGCCTTTCTCCATTTTTATGTTCCTGAGTTTATCCTTGAGCGCCAACTTCCTCTGGTCGCTCTTGCTTTGAAATAAATCTGTCAAAGCTTTCCACATCAAGAATGGAGAAGCTTTACCATGAAGGCTGGACGCTATGTGATCCTTCACACCTTCCAATAGAATCCTTTGACACTTTGCTGTCTTCTTTTGCCATGCGTCAAGTACAGCAGCATCACTAGAAGTAGGTTTTGAAATTTTTGCATCTATGAACTCCTTCAACCCATTGTCATCCAGCACCGCCTCCATCCTGTCCTTCCATGCAATATAATTCGAGCTGCCCTCAAGGGCATACTCTAATCGCAATCCGTTGAAAGACATCTCAACTTAACCAAGAAAACACTTACCAACTCTGACCCACCACTAAAACTCAACCGCTAATGTTTTGCAATTGCTCCAATGATCAATATCGCTCCGATACCATGTAGAAATTTAAATAATCGATATATTATTCTCCAAGATTCTCCTGATCACACACTATTTTAGCTTCATGCATAATACATAATCTCTTCTACCATTGATCATTACATGTGGAAATAAAATCAATTGCATGCACACATTAAAACCATAAACAATCACACATATGAACACATTATTTCATGGGAAAGCTTAAATCTGAAAAACCCAACTATATTTATATTATATTTCATAGAGATCATGTGAAAATCATTGTACAAATCTCCTCACAAGCTCTTAGCACAACCTCCAATTGCTACACACTAATCAAGCTAGATCTAGCAAAACACATGCTCCACCTTCACACTGATAGTTGTACTTCATTATTAATCAATGCCGTAGGATGGCTCATAAATAACTTCGAACCACCTGGCTTGTACTGAGAAATTATCATTGGCTTCTCCAATCACCGGTTGTTACAAATCATGCAATAGTATAGTCACAGCTGATAGTCACACTGCTCTTTCACCTATCTCTTCACTAGTCTCCACTAAAACTGTCCAGGCATTGAAGTTAACTGATGTATTCTTTAGTTGATTAACGAGTTTATAATTAGTGGATTAATTAATAATTAATTCACACCAATCTCACTAGTGTATCAATCAGTTAGACTAGATACAACTAGCTCAACTATGTTTAGATTAGTTAAACTGAACACAACCCATTAACTCCTCAATCAACTCCACCAAACTCGGCCACTTGAGTCAAAATTTTGAGTTCTAAATCAAGTATCCATGCAATAGCTCCACTTAACCCTTAGGAATAGCATAATCTTCCGTCACTCTCCGGTACACATCTATGCACTTAACTGAAGTGCTCCAAGAGAATAAGATAATGTTTAGAGTCCAAATATTATTAAGAGCTAATAATATTCGACATATCTATTTTTAGACTTGCAATCTAAAAATAGATTCCGCCCAGTATGTCTAAAAATAGAAGTCCATCTATTTTTTCCGACTTGACCAACCATCCACAAATAGTATCCTGCAACTCATAGAACATGATCCATATGTCTAAAAATAGACTTTGCGCCAAAAATAGCCTGCGGGCCCACTTAGTGAAGGCGACTCCTTTCCACTAAGCTCATCATCTTGTTGCAATCTCAACATGCCGGGCGCAGCAGCCCCCCTTGTTCGGGGTTCGGAGCAACGCCCCAGGAAAAATTATTTGGACCCTATTTTTCGATGGGCGGACCCGCCCATGGTTTTATGCATGGGTTTGCAAATGGTTTAGGGGCATGATGGTTTTCGGCCCCTGGTATTTTGTAGATCCAGTCAAGGGAACTACGGTTATGTTCTAATCCAGGGTTAATGGATTGGGGTTTATGAATGTTGAACGACATGTATATATATGTGTTGTAACACGAAAAGGAATATAATGAAAAATCAAGCTGGTAGTCTCGATTTGGGATCCAGGGGAAAATCTCTGTGTATATCTGTTTTATGTTTTATTCTCTCGCTATTGTTTATTTTTTGTTTTTAAGATTCGTTTGCAGATAATTTTTGTACAGGGTTAAAACGTACAGATTCCATAACAAATAAATTCCACAAAAAATTTAAATGAGCAAGAAAATAAATTTTTTGATTAATAGAAATTTGGAAATTTTATGTTTCTGCTAATTGAAATACATAAATATATTCATGAAGATGCTAGTTACTTATTATCTTCTTTGTTTTGAATATTACAGAAACTAGGACTAGCATATACATAATCTTATTTTTTTTGCTGAATCTCACCAAAAAAAATGTACTATTGAGGCTCGTCTCCAATCAAAATTTGCAGTCCAATCAAATTTTCTTTCCAATCTCTCTGTTTAGGCATGATATTCTTGAGATATTGGCCATTTATGTATTCCAATACAAGATTCTGCAACATCTATATGGAAAAAAGAAAAATGAGCTTTGATCGAAGAAATGGGATGAGAGAGGCAATTACTGGAATTGGGATGTTCTCAGGCAATGATAGAACTTAAGGCACATTTGATAACTTCTCCCAGCAGTGACCTCTGAAAAACACATGTCTTCTTGAGATATTGGCAATTTATGTATTCCAATACAAGATTATGCATGATCTGTATGGACATAAGAAAGCTGAGCTTTGACCGAAGAATTGGGATGAGAGAACCAGTTGCTGGAATTGGGATGTTCTCAGGAAATGATAGAACTTAAGGCACATTTGATAACTTCTCCCAGCAATGACCTCTGCAAAACACCTCAGGCAATGATAAAACTTAAGGCACATTCATGCCGCGCAAGCAGCCAGTGCACAACCAGTGCTTTACGTGCATGAGGAAGCAGGGTTTTATGTGGCATGAGGCAGCATGCATCAAGCTACCTGGAATTTTATATACAAACCTCTACACTTACCTATTCACTTAATATTTAACAACAATGCATGGAGTGTGCCAAGTGTTCTTTTATTTTGTTAGTTCCAATGCTATTTCCTATTATAAGTTTAGTTTATTTAAAAAATAATAATAATGACTAAAGATTCAACATATGCAGATACACTTACATATTTTGCATGCATTACAGGTGTAATTTTTAAATCTTGATAAGTTTCGTGTTCAATTCAGTTAACGTCATATAGATTCCCGGAATTCTAATTTTTGTTATCTTGGACTTCAAGATGGATTGCAGGTGCACAATGGTAAATGACTATGGCTAAGTTATTTTGATGGTAAACAGTGGTTAAAGTATGACTACGGATAATTTATTTTACTGGTAAACTGTTGTTAAAGCAGTTGATTCACTTGGTTTATACAAAGTTCCAGAGCATCTAGATCCAACACCATTCGAAGGAGAAGCACAGAGGTAGCTATAAAGAAAGAGAGTTGATCACCCCGCATCCCGACCAACATCACTTCCTGTACTAGCTTACATTCGCTCTCAACCCTAGGTCCAGCAAAAGGGAATTATGTTTAAGCAACACCAGTCGTAGTAGATCTAGATCTAGAGCGAGCCGAAGATTCATAACAATATCCGTAAGCAGCAAAAGTCGATCCTAGCTACATCGCTGGCCCTTCACACATAACGCTGAATTTGTGTGAGAAATCATCTTATTTTAAGAAAATATTTGTTTAGTGTCTTGCCTTTGAAGGTAGAGCTTTTGCATAGTTATACAGATACTGTATAACTAATAGCCAACTGATCCTTGCTGATATGCTTATTTCCGCAGTGGAAGAACCGACCCTTTGGATGTTGAGCGGAATGATCCTTCATCACATTGTTGAACTAGAGTTATGTTTGATCCTTGAATGGTTGTCGTTTCTTTTTGTCATTTTCAAACTTTGGATCTTGCTCTTTACTGGTATATTGGAAAGAGAATAGAATTGTAAACTTTGTTCACTTTGTTTCTGTCTCAGTTTATGGAAAGTCGTTGCAAGCTCGTTTTACATTAATATATACATGTATTCACAGTTTGTGGAAGGTCGTTGCAAGGTCATTTTATATTAATATATACATTTATTCAATCCCTTCTCTAAATTATAGAGTTGACTATTGTACTGCTAGAAATCATGCCAAGATATAGACTTATATTATCGGTTTAATGTCATCGCCAGGGTAAACAAAATATGAGAAATGTTTTGCTCATTAGAATTGTGGGCTTTACTTCGCAATGGTTGGAGGGCCCTCATCACATCATTCATCCTCGGTTGGCTTCCCATAGAGAATCATTGGGCCATGGTTTAAAAACTTGGTCCTTGCAGAGGCAAGAGCAACCCAAATGATAGTTAGAGGAATCGTGACCATATTCTAAAACTAAGATCCTCTGCAACCCAAACGCTAGTTCAAGGAATCGTGACCATATTCTAAAACTAAGATCTAAAAAGCAGTATTGTAATAATTTAACCAATCCCCGCTCAAGGCAGGGACTTGCTGCCCTGTAGTCCATCTTGTTCTCCATTGTTCTCCCTTATTATATTTTACAACATTTGTATTAGGTCCATTATTAGTCATTATAGGTTTGGGTTTGTTGTTCTTCGTTACATAAGTTTACTTATAATGTTTTTATTAATGATTTTCAAATTTTCATGGTGTTTCATTTACAACATCAGTGTAGGTATATATTTAATGATTTATGTTTCTCTACTTTGCAATAACATAAAAAAAACTTGTTTGTTTTTAGCTTGTTGCCCAAAAAAAACTTGTTTATTTTTAGCTTGTTGTATGCAAGTTAAAACTTGTTTTTTAGCTGGTTGTATGCAAGTTTATTTTAACTTAGGAGGTGGATCAGTCAAAATTTTAATTTAATTTAATTTTATATATTAATTTGAAATAAAATATTTTAATAATTAAAAGTTTTATATTAATGAAATAGTGTTTTTTAAAGCAAGAACAATCATACAAATTTGATAAATTTTTTCTTTAAATTTAATTTCAAAATTGAGCAATTCCCTGATAAGGTGTTAATGCGTTTAAAGAGGAGGCCTTGGAGGCTGCCACCCTTGGACGTGATGTGCATTAATGAAGTGGGGCACGACCAACCTCTTACATACAATTGCAAACAAACCCCTAGATTACAATGATCATTATAAACCCAACTCAATTGAAGTTTTAAGAAGACGCTCATGGTAGTTTGAGTGGAGGCAAGGGTAAGTCTTCGACCTCCCTGTGCATGGCTCCTGTTCTAGATGGTAGTGTAAGGAGTTTTCTACTTTGGCTTGGGTCTGCAATTGAGATGACGAACGTTGAGTTCCTTAGACCATGAAGGTGTTGGTGGAAACAATGGAGTTTCTTTGGAGTCATGCTTTGTGTCTGGATGCTTGGAACCTTCCAGGAGTATGGTGGGTTGGAGTGGGCATCATGTGCAACTCCTTGCATTGAAACTTAGGTCAATTAAACTCTTTTTCTAGCAATTGGTTTTATTTTTAGTTCTGTGGTAGGGCTTGAGATGATAGCTCCAATTTCTTTGGGTTGCGAGGCTTTGTTTCAGTGTTTTGGTTGGGGTTGGGGAGGCTTGGCAACCAATTTATGTCCTTTATTTCGGGGTTTCTTTCAATTGGTAATGTATGGGCTGTTGGCTATAACTCATGTTAATAATGGTGTATGTCATCATGTGAATTGTATAGAGTGGGATGAGAGACTCTTTCATGGGTGTTTGAGAGTCTTATGTATTTGGGGTTTTCTATTCTATGTGAGTATGAGTATTTGTTTAATTGTGTTGGGGAATGGGTCCTCCACAAAGGTTGTCGTGACCTTTATCCAACACTCATGTGCTTCATTTGAGTATAAGGTTTGTGTTACAAGCTTTAGGGATGATTTAATGGGTTGGAGCTCTGGTTATGTGGTGGACGTGTCTGGCTTTATCTCTTATTTTTTCACAGACAAAGGTATTTATAGTAGTTTCTCTAAGTGTTCCCTTTTGGTCTTAGTCATGCTATTGAGACAATGAATGCACTGTATGCAGGGGGGAGGGGGAAGTGGTCCACATGGGCGGAGATGAGTGAGGATTTTCTCTTATGACTCACATGCCACTTACTTCAATGCAGTTCCGCTAGAAACAAGGGAAGGGATATGTAAATTAGAGACTCAAACTGGGGTGGGGAGAAAATCTCAGTCAAATTCATAAATCTTGGAGGATATGTCGACTTGGGTTCCTGAGCATGGGCACACCAGAGGCAGGAAGAAGCAATATCTTAACTCTATGGCCTTACACTAGCAAATGAAGACATTGTTAGGTCTGGTCTTGAAATACAAGCAAGTGGAGTGGTATAACGTATTCACCACCCTCGAGGACATATAAATAATGCTAAGGGATCAACACTTCTGCTTGGAAATGATTGATTCTTGACTTGTGCATGTGGAGGGGCACATTACATGTGAATTTGATAATGGGATCCGCCATATCCCCCAGGTTCGAGCGCGAGGGTACCAATGATGATTTTGTCTTTAGATAATGATTAAAGTTTATGTTGGTTGAATTTGTAGTTCTATGCCCTCTGTGTTTTGGTTCTGCCCAATCAGAAGGGCTCTCAACTTTATGATGTATTTGGTTTACAATAGTCTATGTGCCAGTTATGATGTAGTGCTCCATTTTGTGAATTTTGCAACCAAGGGTGTATGGAGACGTCTCTCCATAAGATTCTGATAGTTTTGTCGTTTACTTTCATAAGTTAATTTTTCATAAATTCATTTCTATGAACATAATTCTAAGGGATTTATGGTAAACTATACAAGTTACTTATTCTTACTTTTTTTTGGGTGTTCATAATTATTAATGATCTCTTATCCTTCAATGTATATTAGTTCTTAAGTATTTCAACATGTGTTTTTCGAATAAAAACCTATAATTGTAAGTATTTGTTTTGGTAGCATATTATAATTTATTTTTAAACCCTTCTCACTCTATTGGTAAGTTGGTATCTTGGTTTTGTAAAGGGGTTTCTTATTATGTACATGCCTTGAAGATCCTTCTATTATAATTTGAATTTTTTATTGTTGCATTTATTATCTCTTGGTTATCTATATATGAAAAATTAGACTTCCTTCGTGGCTATTTTTTTGGTTTAACATCGGACTAATGTTGTCTTTTACTTCAACATTTGGTTCATATGTTTTGTTTATGTATTGGTTTGAAGACATATTTTGGTTGTTATGGACGTCATACATAAGTAAAATCTAGTAAATCCAATTTCGTTGATGTTTTTTATGCTAAATTAATACAATTCCATAGCTTTATTCACCAAAAGAACATTTGGAAATGATAACACATTGGTTTGAGGAAAGAACACAATGTTAAAACTCCAATAATGTTTAAGTCACACCTATGAAAAAATGATGTTTGTTGTGCATCAATACTTGTAATAATGTTTAGGCTCAAGTGCAAATGATGAGTGCATTTCACATATTATATACTCATAGTGTTCAATGTTTATGCTCCCCACAAGATATCACCTTGTAAAATATTGATGATTTTGCAATCACTTTCTTGAGTTCATCACACTTAGCATAGTTATTATGGGCTTGATGGTAAGCCACATAGCTTAGTTGTTGTTGCTTTGGCCCTTCATTGTGACCATTGTTCTCTTATGTTTTAATGTACATAAGTTCTTCATGTATTTTAATATATAGGTTTTTGTAATGAAACATATTGCAAGTCCTCATTTTAACAAGGATTACATAATGTCATTTTGAACCCAACTTGATATTGTTTTGGCAACTTAGTATCTCAGTTTTGCAAGGAGGTTCCTCATTATGGACATACCTTATTAGTGGAGGATCCTTCTATTACATTACAATTTTTTTACTATTGCATTTATTATAACTTAGTTTTGCATATGATAGTCTCAACCTTATTCTTGGCTTTTTTTCCTTTCGGTTTCATGGGAGGACTAATGTTGGCTTTTGCTTCAACATTTGTTTCATTCGTTTTTTTCATCTACTAGTTTGAAAACAAAGATTTTTTTTGTTAGGGATTTGTACACAAGTATAAGTAGGGATTTTATATCCAATTTTGTCTCTTTATTAATGATAAGTTGATATGACTTCTCAAAGAATACCATCACTAGAATCCAACCATAAAGTCTTTATGGAAATTACAATTTTAGGTTGTTCAAATTGTTGTTTTTAGCACATAAATGGATTTGACACCCTCAAATACCTCTATTTCAATTTTTCTTTCTTTCCATGAAATACCCATCTTAGGAAAACTTGTTGGGTTCTTCCCCTTAATTTAAGGATGATACCCAAGGTAAATCATATTTTGTAAGAGCTCGAGGCTTCATCAACATAGGGCTCAAGGTCGTTAAAACAATATCCTCATTCAATAGTTCAACATATCACTTATGGGAATTGAACTTGAGTGGGAAGGATAATGCTCCATAACATAATTTCTCAAACTATATCCGTTTCAATGATTTTGCAATATTGATGATCGATGTTTGCAATTCCATGAAATCCAAAATGATTTTGTCTAGAGTTTAGGTATAAATGTCTATTTCTCTTTTTATTATTTTGAATTGTTAAACAAGAGCAAATTGATAGAATGTTTGGTTTTTCTTCCTATTACTTTGAGTAGCCAAAAAAGAACAAATTCATAAAATGTTTAAGTTACAACTAGTTCCATGTTTTTGTTTACGAGACAATATTTTTGGCAATGATGACTTGTAAGGGCGATGAAAGTAAGAATGTGTTAAAGCACCCAATAAGTTTAAAGTCACACCTATGACATCTTCATATTTGTTGTACATTAAGACTCATGATAAGAATTGGGCCCCATTATAAGCCTTGAGTGAATTTGGCATGATATATATGCATAGTGCTGACAATGTAGCCATAATTTTTTTTTTCACAAGTGCACATCCTTATGTTCACGTTGACAAAAAAAGCATTCACATTATGAAAAAAAAAACTTACATGAAATTGAATGAAAATAGACACTAAATTGGTGTATAAGACCCCCTTGTTTGTGGGACAAGGGACCCACCTTCGCGCAATGATTTGATTGCTAAGTCTACGAAGGCATACATACTCTACCCCTCGATTTTGAACCTATAATCTCTTAGGAGGAAACACATGCTCTCAACCATTAGGCCCACTCACACTGTATTTCATTGATTATAAATAAGAATCAATTCTTTACACAAATTCGAGAAATTCAACACCTTTAAGTAAATATTATATTATGATAACAATACTAATAAATATTACAATTACACCACTACAAATCTGACACCTTTGAATTGTTTTTTTAAATGAACCCCATGACCTTTGAGGTGGGTCCCATGTATAATGCGGACTCGGCCAATCGGGGACGAACTCCATAACTTGACCAACAACAACCACACTTACGACTAAGGCCTATTTTTTTTTAATTTTTTTATATGAAATTAAAAGTTATTATATTATTTTATTGATTTGGACGACGTTGATGTGAGAAGCGTGCTGACCACGTAGACGTGCGTACTATGATAGCGACAACTCAGTAATTTTAAAACAGAAAAATATTTTGAACATTGACAGGTGTTTTATCTACGTGGAATCTCGATACGATGACATGAGCTGGACGTCCACAGAGGGAATATTCGCATTTAAGCGAATAATATATACAGCGGGGCATGTTGGCCTTTTTCCACACGTGCAAAACATTGGCGACCGACTGTATATACGCGGCGACAGCAGTACGTATAAATACGGGTATTTTAGCCGCGGAGGAGGAGGCGACCACGTACAACTGCCGTCAAGACAGACGGCGGGGGGACGGCACCGTTATGGTTGCCGCTAAGTCCCAGATTTGGGGCAGCGACACGGACAGATTTGTAATAGTAAGCGCAAAAAACTACCAAGGGTTTCTTTTTCATTTTGTGTTTTTTATTTTCGAAATTTGGGCTTTAAAATATTTGGGTATTTTTTCGGCTTTGAATGGGATTGATGTGATGAAGACTGGGTGCAGATGCATGGCTGCCAAGGGCCCCTTTAACCGCCCTTGTTGCCCTCGCCCTTGCCCTTGCCCTTGCCCTTCTGGTGGCGTGGAGCAGCAAATGAAAATTTAAAATAAACGCATGGAAATTGCGTCATCACAGTGCAGACATTTCGTCAAGTAATTTGCCTGCAAATTCGAGCGCTTTGCCGACGATCTTATGGCGGTTTCTTGCGTTTTTCCGGGTGTTCGTGTTTGAAGGATTTTGATGTATTTGGCGTCTCGGAAATCGAATTGATATCTTTGACCTGCCAACCAGCCAGCCGCCCGTATGGTCCTCGGGAATATGCGCCCGGCTTGAGAGGACCGACGAAGAAGAATTCATCCGGTGGGGAGCGCGAGGGGGTTCTTGGAATCTCGAAATGCATTTTCACAGGATATGACGGTTGATTCGATTGCTTGGTTGGTTTGACTCTACTGGGGTCGGACGAAGGAACTCTGAGAACCGAATTTCTGTTGGATTTGGATTCTTGGGTTCTATTTGAGCAATGGATTGGCTCGGTCGGCGCCTTCTGTTGCTGCTGCGGGGTAATTGACGAGAATTTCTGGCTATTTCTGGTGTTTGTGGGAGATTTCCGAGGAGGTGGTATTGGAGCGGGGGTTATGGGTAAGGCGGCGTTGGGACTGGCTGTGGCTTGCGCTGCGGTGTCGTGCACGGTTGCCGCTTTGCTGGTAGCGAGGCGGGTGAGGAGCCGGGGCAAGTGGAACCATGTGGTGGGCATTCTGCGGGATTTCGAGGAGGGATGCTCTACTCCTTTGTATCGTTTGAGGCAGCTGGTTGATGCCATGGCTGTGGAGATGCACGCTGGATTGGCCTCTGAGGGGGGAAGTAAGCTCAAGATGCTGCTCACCTTCGTCGACAGCCTGCCCACCGGGTATTTATCATATGAACCACGAGAAATGACCAAGTTGAATCTTTTTCTATTTTCTGATAGCGTTTAGCTCGTCAAAACCCCAGATTTTAATGCCTTGGAAGCGAATTTATTGAGCTTGTTTGATTTCGATGTCTTGAATACGAGTTGCATGTTGGGTTGGCAGTAGTGTAAAACCTATCTGTGTCTTTTTTTGGGTCTAGACCCCATATTTGATGGCTGTGATTGCTTACCGAATTCCAAGAGCCCAATTACTTCGCCTGGCACTGTGATGTCAATATTGTTTGTTTTTTTTCCTTTTTCTGGCATAGATGAAGCTTTAGTAGAAAGAATACATCAATAAACATGGATTTAGAATCGAACCTCGATTACTATCACGAGCTCTAGCTGGATTAACATCGTTTTGCCCTTTATCCATATTTTAGAGCAGGAATAGCGCAGCTGGTTGAAAGACATGCTAAAATGGATATCTTGTAGTCCTTAATATGTGTTCGTTCGGAAGGAATAATGAATGAATCGTGCAGGGCTTATTTTGTAGAGTAGGACGAGCGCAGCCGATTTAAAAACATCCAAAAGAGGATATCTTGTAGCGCTTACGATGCGTTGGTTCTTACGGAGTAACAGTTGAATCATGTAGCCCTCATATTGTAGAGTGGGAAGAGCGTTGAAAAATTTGCAAAGAAGGATATCTGGTAGCCCTTACTATGTGCCGGTTCTTTGGGAATAACGGATGAATCATGTAGGCCTCATAGCTAGTTGAAAAATATTTAAAGAGGCGTATCTTGTATCTCTTACTATGGGTTGGTTCTTAAGGAATAACGGATGAATCATGTGCGCACCTTACCGTGTGTTGTTTCTTACGGAATAACGGATGAATCCTCTACACCTTACCATGTGCTGATTCATACATAATAGTAGATGAATCATGTACACCCGGGGAACTTGTCTGTACCATGGTTCTCTTGTTTTGAATCGATGATTTGGTATAAAATCATTTATGGAAGTATATATTGAATGCATTTCTTCTAGCTTTTTTCCATGGTTGCCGGCTACTGATAAAGCAAATTAGGTGCTCGATATGGGTTTCTTTTTCAGCATTGATGACAAGGCAAAGAACAATATTGCAAGGTACATATTGGTATAAAATGAACTTTTGGTAGGCCTTTTCTTATATGATTGTCAGAGAATCATGAGCCGATGACCTAATCATGAGCCGATTATCTGGGGAATTTGTTCTTCATAGGGTTCCCTTGATTTACGTTGAGGACTAGGCAGAACACGGTTTAGAAAAACGTATTTGAATGGATTTGTTGTATCCCTTTCTTATGGTTGTTGCTGGGAAGCAATGAAGTGTTTTTATGGTAAGGATGAATGCTCTATGAACCCCATCTCTGCATTAGCATGGTCCCACTTCAACAACATCAGCCATCAAACGTGACTAGCACAGATGTTGTTTCAGTGCTCTAGCGTGCCAGGCTTGAACTTTGAACCTGGATTATTTGCATGTTGACACCTTGTCCCAACCACCAGACCACAGCCCGATGGGTGGGAAACAATGTATTTGTCGGTGTTTAAAGTTGTTCACTTTTTTTGCATTTGAGGATTTGATTGAGTACAGTTTAGTAATGGACATGTATCAATGACTGTTTTTCATGTTTTTTGCAGGGATGAGAAGGGAACATATTATGGATTGGATTTGGGTGGGACGAATTTTAGGGTATTGCGAGTTAATCTTGAAGGTGGAAGAATTATGAATCACAAAGTTGCAGAAGTGTCTATTCCTTCACATCTAATGTCAGGAACAACCAAGGTAGGTAAAATGCATACCTTCAACAAAAAAGAATTTCTTGTTCATTACCATTTTGACCTTCTCTGACCAAGCTGATAAGTATGATATCATATATGTGGTCATGCTACTTGAGCATACAAACATGCATTCCAATCTTGTTTCCTTGAAGCCATGCTAACTCCCAATATAGTGGCCTTTTATGAGTTGAAGTATTTAATGCTTTTTATGTATTTTGTCATTTCCAGCTTGGATACCATCACTACTTCTCACCCATAGCATGCAATTCTTCTAATAATGCAGAAGTTGCATGAATTTGGGGTCCAGTTATAGCTTTTCGAAGTAAACCCTATAATTGTATTAATATATTTGAATGCATGCAGGAACTATTTGATTTTATTGCGTCAGAACTAGATGTTTTTGTGCAAAGTGAAGGTGATGGTTTCCAGTCTCCTTCAAAAGGAGAAAGGGAGCTTGGGTTTACTTTCTCTTTTCCAATGAAGCAGTTGTCCATTTCTTCAGGCATACTCATTAAATGGACAAAAGGATTTCATATAGAAGACACAGTGAGTTTTACCCCTTAATCCTTGAATCAGTGGTTCATAGTAAGGTTTCTAGACTTTTATTTGTTTTGATTTTCTTTATTAGGAAGAAAGCTACTTGGTGCACATGCATGAACATGCATGAGGAAATGTTTTTCACCTCTAATATATGATATTACATGACTAATCTTAAAATGCTTCTTGGATCAGTAATTAACATGATGCCTATATTTTTGCCTAGAGTGTGCATTGAACATGCCTCAAGGAAGTCTAAAAGTGTGTTTCATCTGTACTCTGTAGATAAATCTGAAGCATGATCTTTTTTCTTTGGTTTCTGCTCTCTTTTTAATATGAAGATCTTTTCCTCAAATTCTTAACTTAGCTGCCTTATAAAATAACATTGAAGCAGTGAATATTTAGACAGTTTTATGATGTCCTATCTTAATTGTTCACCTTTCTTTTTGCAATAAACAATGTGAGTGCTTTATTCTCACCAGAAATAGGAAAATATGTAGTTTGTTTTGGTCAAAACCTCTAGCATTCCATACTGCTCATGAGACTTGACCTGAAGCCACATAGGAATCTGTAAGTGGTGCTCCAAATCTGCTGGGTTGCCATGTGGCACATATGGCTAGGAAGAATTTTTTAGGGGCCAAATGGTTGAGAAGTACAGTCATGTCTTAGATTTACAAATCTTCAAATTTATGTAAGGGTGTATATCTATAATTTTTCTACACTTTCACCTGAGATTGTTTGTCTGGAAACAGACTTTTTTTGAGATTACTTTGTTTTGTAGCAATTTGGACCACATTAGATCTTGGTTTAGGATGATTCAAAAAGCTTGGGTTATAGCTCATTCCTTGCAATTACATACTTTTTCAAAGTCAGTAGGTTAGATTTGACAAATGGCATGCAATGTCAGTCATTTTCAAACCTTATTGATCTTGCTGATTATGTTTTCAGTGTGGAGGCAGGTCTCTTTTCTTGCATGCACAATTTGACTTGTAACCATTAGGTACATATTGAGTAAATGAATGCAGAGACCAAAGCATAAGACACAGATCAGTTTGCATCTGAAATGCAAGCAGGATGTTCCACGAATGACAAATTAGGTAATTGACTTAAAGAAGCAACGTTCGCTCAGAATTGAACCTGTCTATGTCCAATTATGTCACATGTATGTTGATGCTGTCAGTGGGCCATTATGAAGAGGACAGCATTTTGTGGATCATTTTAACATCTGATATACACATTTGTCTAAGGCGATCTTTGCTTCTAGAAGCTGAACTGAACATGGACATCAAGCATCATGTCAATTGTAGGAAAGGGGATTAAGATTACATCTTCAGTCAGAGTTTCCATTGTACTTAACGGATTGAGTGTATTGTGAGGGAATGATCTGCAGTGAAGTTGTGTTGTCTAGACTCTATAGTTGAGTGATTGCTCTTTTGGTATCCTAAAGCAGGTATACTAGGCTACGTTCCACTAAGTTTCTCGGACAGGGGAGCCTGATAGTGGGGAAATGCACATGTAGGATCTGTGGGAGCACTCCCAAAATTTAGGGAAATTCATGGGGGACAGGGGGATGTTAGGATAATTAGCATAGGAGTCCCTGTCTTTAAATTTGTAAAAATAAAATTAATGATGATAAAATCCCAACAATAACAATTCATCGTATGCAAATTCGTCATTGTAGCAGCCCAGTTGAAATGCTACTGCCCTGCCAATCCTAAAATCCTGAATCTGCTGAATTCTGAATGGGATGTGAAATTATACTTTTTCCATATGAAGTCTGATGAGGTTGGAACCACTCTTAAACACCCTGAAACAGTTTACGGTAGTGTTAAAAATTTAAGTAAAATGAGAGAAAAGTTAAGATAAAGAAAACAATATAAAAAGTAAGATAACAAAGAATGTTGGAGAGCGCGGGAAGCAAGGCCTGGCTACCATCCCAGCGGTCATGTCCCAATGGAACACTGATACTGGGTTCAGACATGAAAACTACATGTTTTGTAAGTAACACACAATCCTGTGAGTAGTTTGTCTGCTAGCAAAATTAGTAGGGGACTAAAGAGCCTTAAAGTTGAGTGGTACAAAACAATTTTTAGTGACATTATACAGAATTGACAGCTATGCTGACTTATTCATTGATGTGCATTAGCCAAATTTAGAGCTTCAGGCAATATAAGCTACAGATGAAAGCATACAATTGTAAATTTTCTGGAAATTATGACTTTCTATTAACATGGAACTCACATTCTTTGGTTTGACACTTCTTAGAGAATCAAGTTTAAGTAATCAAAGTTGATGCAAAAAAGAAAGGTGAACTGTGTGCAATTATGTAAGTAAGCCAGTTTAGAAAGAGGAGTTGTAATTCTTCTACATATGGCGACTTTCTGTATGCATATAGAATCCTTTTTTTCTTCATGCCTTGAAACAATCAAGTTAATTCACCTAAGCCTATGAAAAAGACAGTTGAATTGTACTCCCTCAGTGTCAATATATTTTATGTTGAGAAAATATAAATGAAAAGAGAAGAATAAGGGGAATCGGTGAATTCTAATGAATAGTCCAGTTGTAATGTGGAAATAATCTAATAACTAAGTTTTTGTCATATTTGTGAGGTTAGTCAGAAGATAACAGCTAGTTAATGTTAATTAAAAGGTAATTTAGTATGTGTGTGAGGTTTCTCATTGTAACATTGGGCTGCAGGAAAGGTGAGTTTGATGATTGTGATAGGGTCATAGGACACTTAATGTAGAAAAGATAAATAAATTGTTGGTTGGAAAGGAGGCCTGTGGTGGACAAATTTCAGCAAACACTGATTGCGGTAATTTTCATGGGTTGCAACCCAGTGATTAGAACTTTTAGATGTGAAGAATGGATGTGGTGAAAATTCAATGGGGACTAATTTCCACCATATATCACTGATTCACTGGTTTATCATTGAGACCTTTAGGCATACTCCATGCAGCCAATAGATATTTAGAGCGAGAACTAATTTGCAAGCACATTTGTTGAAATTGTGACCTTTACTCGGCTGGTTTCCATGCTGTCTGCAGGTGACTGCAACTAGTCATCTGCATCCAACAAATACTAAAGTTGCAATTGAAAATATCTGTGTAGGAAGTTGGTTTTGTTCCTTAATTTATATTATTTCATTTGAAATAACTTGCAGTTTCAAGTAAACAAGATATGTGGAATCTGGTACTCGTATAAGATTACTTCATATATTTTGTTGTATCTGTGGTTGATTATCAAGAATCCCTTAATATATTTCTGTAACTTTTAATTTTTCAAAGTATCTTCTGAGTAGTTATGCTAATGGAATCGCACCCATTAGCAAAGTAACTGATAATTGATTTGCAGGGGTGTATGTTATGAGGAATTTCAGTGAGAAAGTAACATTCTAAACAATTTAGAGCAATCAATCTTTTTGAAGATATGTATGATATATTTGAAAATGTCTGCATCTGAGTATTAATAACATATTCCGTATTTTACAGATTGGAAAAGATATTGGGCTTTGCTTACAGCAAGCAATTTCTCAAAAGGGGCTGAATATGCGAGTTGTAGCTTTGGTATGCTTAATAGAACTTGTCTTTTCATTGGTATATAAGAAATTGATACTGCATGATAGATTTTTCAAGAGCTACACAATTATCATTTCAGTTTTCTTGTTTACATTTATTCCAAATAATATAATTTCAGGGCTTATCATATAGGTTGTTATTTGTCAGTTGTAGTCTTAAAATTATCCATCTTTATTATTCCAGAGCTCGACAGAGCTAACAAATAAATCAAATCAGGCTCAATGGTATCATGGTGTTGTAAATGGAAAATTTCCATAATAGTTGTTTTTTGCAAATATGTTAAGACTTTTCAAAGACAACTGCATCATAGTATTGTGAACAGAAAATTTTCATAGTAGCCTTGAGCAAATATTTTCAATTTTGACATGATTTAAATGGATGCAAGGATTGTAAGTTCGTAACAAAAAAAGTGTCTTCAAAGTTGACTGTTGGTTTTTTTGTAGAGTGTTTTAAGGCTTGTATTTGATTTGGCAATTTTAGGTTAATGATACTCTTGGAACACTTGCTGGAGCACGCTATTATGATGAAGATGTGATGGCTGCAGTAATTCTTGGGACAGGAACAAATGCATGCTATGTAGAGCGAGCAGATGCAATAACTAAATGCCAACTTGCAAAATCTGGTAGCATGGTAACCTTTCACCTTTTACTATTCATTTTTCCCCTCTATCATATTGCTAAGGATACTTCTCTTGCTGAATATATCAATGAATATTTATTTTGCACCTTTAGTTAATCTTATGGAGTTTGGACTGTAAGAACTACTTGGAATTGGCTTTGTTGATTAGGTAATCAACATGGAATGGGGAAATTTCTGGTCGGGTCATCTGCCACGGACTCGTTATGACGATAATTTAGATGCAGATAGCTTGAATGCAGGAGATCAGGCAAATTCCTAATTTCTAGCATGAAAATTTTCATTCCTCGACTTTGTAGGGTTATTGAGTACCTGAGTTATAGTTTGAAGAAGTTCTAATGGTTCTTTGTAGTTTGCTTCAGGGTTTTGAGAAACTGGTTTCGGGAATGTATCTTGGCGACATTGTGAGAAGGGTGATTCTTAGAATGGCAGAGGAGTCAGATATTTTTGGAGATGTGACCCCTTCAAGCCTTTTTGATCCGTTCATCCTCAGGTTTGTATGCAGAGATTTTTGTGTACAAACCGTTTCATTACATTGATTAGAATTCTGTTTCAGTACAATTTTTCAAGTCAATAGCTGCACCCTGTTAGAAGCAATAGTGGGATGGTTGTCCGATTGATTGCCCAGGAACTTCTTTTGTGCACATCTGCTAAGAAAACATTCATGTCTGTTGGGGTATCTCCCTATTTTAGGAATAGCCCATGCAACAAAATATAGTACCATTGTGATAATGTTTTGCTCTCTCTAAACATGTTGTGGTTCAGTTCCCATGTTTCTCCCCCTTGTGTTCTAATCTAAAGCTTCTACATGGACGGCTGTATCTCATGCCTCGAATATGATTCTGTCATGTGTGAACAATAGAGTGATTTTGATACTGTTCTAACTGCATTTCTGTACCAAACGTGCAAGAAATGAACCATGTCTGACATAACCTAAACCTATTGTATTAGTTTGTTCCTTGAAAAAGATTTTATTTTTGAAGTTGCTACACTTGTTAAAAACAGTTGGGGGTTTCATCTTTCAGCATCTCCCTATATATGTTAAGCAGTTCATGTTTATTATCTTCTCGCAAGTCTCCATTACAAAACATTACTCTCTATTGCAGGACTCCATTTCTTTCAGCCATGCATCAAGATGAATCTGCAGATTTGAGAGAAGTTGGTAGAGTTATGAAAGATGTTTTAGGGGTAAGTGCCATTTTTATTTCAATATTAATTGTCATATGACTCATTATTTGAATGATCTTTTAGCAGTTTATGTTAGACTTAATATATAAAAAAATATTGCAGATTTCAAATGTCCCTTTTAAAGTACGAAGGTTGATTGTAGAAGTCTGTGATTTAGTCACAAAAAGAGCAGCTCGGTTGGCAGCAGGGGGCATTGTGGGAATACTCAAGAAGATTGGTAGAGATGGAGCTCCAGGTGTAGTGGGTGGCAGGGTGAAGAGTGATGCAACAAACAAAATGAAGAGAACAGTTATTGCCATAGATGGTGGTCTTTATGAGCACTATCCTAAATTTAGAAACTATTTGCAGTTGGCTATTGTGGAGCTCCTTGGAGAGGAAATAGCTCAGCATATCGTCATTAAGCTGTCCAACGATGGATCTGGTATTGGAGCTTCACTCATTGCTGCCTCTCATTCCATTTATGCAGATAATTAAATGGACGTGGTCTGAAAAGCAAATTGATTTTAGGTATAAACAGCTTCCAGAATTTTCTGCCAGCAGGAGTTGTTCCAGTTCTTAAAGCATATATTGTTTTGATCAGACCATGCTGTATTATAATTTATAGGCTGGCTACAGATAGCGCATATTTCACAATTTGCAAGCTGTATTTAATTAGGCTTTTTCCTGGGCATTTGCTCAGATTCATTTGTATTGATCTCCTTGTAAATGGTGAGGAAAGTGTTTATCATCAATTATGTGAAAAAAGAAAGGAAAAGCTATTATGTAAAATGGATTCAGCTCCATACTTTTCCCTAAGGGGGAGTATCAGATCACTGATAGCAGTGCTTCAAGAATCCATCAACAAGATAGTACTGTATATCTTCTTTATCCCAACTGTGGGAAGTATAATGCGAAAATGATTCATTTATTATTCTCATTCTTAATCATCTTATATTAAGAGCTCATGCGTGTTCACTTTTGTAATCCTCGTGGGATATCATTATATCCTCGTGTCCAGTTTTTGGGATCCTTGTGGGAGTGTTTAGCATTTTTTGAATTTTGATTGCAAACCAAGTTGCTCTGGAAGACTGTAACCACTATTTATTACTCTTCCAAATGTGGCAGGATATGCTTTGCATAACGTGTTGTGAATATATTTACTTGGAACCGGGCATTCCTGGACATACAGTATATTATCAATGTCATTAACTTGTGATAAATAACATAATTTCTCTCCAAACATTGATAGATTGTATGGAATTTCAGATGTTGTTACCCTTTTTTTAATAGTAAATTACAACGATGCCTTAAATGTCAAATGGCTACTCTAGAACCAATCTGGAAGAGTTCCATAAATGCAGATTCATTCCATCCCTTAGGAATTCTCCCAAAGCACAATACTACTCATATCGTGTAATGCAAAAATTGTCACTAACATTTTTTTTTTCATAGCAGGAAAAAACCTACGAGATACCATGCCATGCTGTAATTTTCACTCATCCATGTAAAAGAATTACATAAATAAAAACAAAAAATTGTACAGGGGCTGTAATTTTCACTTACCATACTTGTAAACTAAATTACATAAATAAAAACAAAAACTTGTACTGGGGTATCTTTGTGTAGGAGGCAGAAGGCAGACTTGATGGTTACTATCGCTCCTTTTTATCCAGGAGCTTCTCATTTGTACATATTGGACACATTTTGATATCATTTCAAAAAGTGACGATGACTTCTCATGTACATATCGGGTGCATTTTGATATCATTTCAAAAAGTGACGATAACTTCTGTATATAACTTCTGGTATCTTAGCATTTTTATTTGTTTTAGAGATCTCTTTTGATGTTTCCTTCATTTTCAGGACACTGAATTCTACATGGGCTGCAGGGGGGGTGTCAGCTTGTTAGGATTTTTTTGTTAAGAAAAGTTTTATGATCTTATGCCCATGTGTTGTTTTATGGTCTTTCTGGTTTTTAACCTAAATTAAAAAAAAAAAAAAAGTGGTTTCGCATTAATATTTTAGTCGAAGTTGTCTTAGGCATCCCCGTGCCCCTTGCTTCTCTGTCTGTAACGTCGTGTGTGTCGTGCAATTTGAGTGTCGTCTATTTTGTAGTTATTGATATTTTTTCCATAACGCAATTCCGGCTGAAGTTTATTCTCAATGAAGTTATAACAGTGTATGTATATATTAATTGAAGCAAAACCCTTGTATATTTTTGCAGCACTGTTCCTTTCAAATCCTTGATCCAAAATTTTCCAATCGGGTTATATATCCGCGTTGAGTTGTAATCTTTATCTCTTCATCTCCTGTATTTATTTACAAATCCATTCTTGAACTATGCAGTTACCAAATTTATTATTGCTCTTTTGTACAGGATTCTCCACTTAGTTTGGTTTGTGTCAGTGAGGGTTTACACTTAGTTGGGTATATCCGACCTAGAACAGGATTCTTCACCCTTTTTTGTTGCAAAATACAGGTGAATCCCTTATTATATTGTTGGGCCCTTCTGGCCTGCAACAAGATTCTCTACCCTCTTTTCTTAAATTGTTGGGTTCCTTCGACTTACAAAAAGGTTCTCAACTCTTTTTTTCGCAAAGTACAGGTGAATCCCTTATTAAATTGCTGAATCGAAAATTAGTTATTCGATGACAACCAGGGCATCTGTAGGGACATGAAAATTATTCACCATTGAGAACTTGAAGCCTTTTTTTTAATCTTTCATAAGTTTTTGAATGGAGGATTATTTTAGAGAACACATGGAACATGAGGGTTTTGGAACTTGAAGCCTTTTTTTTAATCTTTCATAAGTTTTTGAATGGAGGATTATTTTAGAGAACACATGGAACATGAGGGTTTTCAAAGAGGCAGCTAATCTTGAGGGCTGATGACAGGCCATGAAAAATTAACAATGAAACATTTCAGTTCATGAAAAACTTGATATGAAACATTATCGTTCAAATCAGTTTATTATCGTGGCCTTCATTTTATTGATTTAGCGCTGGCAAAGATATTTTTGAGGGGTCAAATCAGTATATAAAGAGCTCAACTAAGAAACTTTATTTTTCACATAGGTTCATATTCTTTGCCTTTAAGTTATAGATTTTGTACTGACAAAGGAGATTTTGTACTGACAAAGATACTGGCTCATGTAGTTCCATGCTTATTTAGGCATCAGTTCATGCAATTTCATGCTTACTAGGCTCCTATGTTCTCAAGGTAGTTTGGAAGGCTGGGAATGCTTCGTCATTTTTGTTCAGCGTGCAAGGTCGTTATTTTTTATAACGTACATATTTTACCACTTGTGTTGGAAATTGGCAGAGCAATTCTGCCTCTCTTTGATGGATCTAAAAAGAATTGCGCCATGTTAAGTTGACAGATTGATTTGGAGAAGCCAAAAACTCACCAGCAATAACGATAATATGAAAAGAAATCATATTTTTAAAAAATATTAAAACACTGCTGTGTATTCTAGTAAAAAGTTTGGTCTCTTTTTTATGGATCCAAAAATAAATGCATGATGATAATAAGTTCACAAATGATTGGGGTAAGCCAAAAACTCCCCACCCATAATAATAAAGAATAAAGATATGGGAAAAAAATCATATTTTGGAAAAATATTGATCCACTATTGTATTCTCATTGAAATTTTTTGAAAAATGCATTTTGATGGAACTTCAACACACTCGAGCATATTCTACACCAATCCCAAAATCGCCACCTATACTTAACATTGATTACACAGATAATTTTCCATCTACTACAAAAGATGTTTACTTGGTTTTTACTTGGTTTTATTTATGACTTGATCATGCTATACTGGATATTTAAGACTCTTTGGTTTTATTTATGACTTGATGATGCTATACTGTTTATTTGTAAGAGTCTTTAAACGGCTACCTGCAAGACACGTTGGGGGCTATAAAGCCCACGTTGGGGGCTATAAAGCCCTGGAAATCTGGAAGGGCCATGTCATTTATGTATGTATTGAAGGGCCGTATTAGCTTGATAGGTCGTTGTATTGGAACAACGTTATGGAGAAGAATCAGAAGAAAGATTTCAAGGATTCCACTGAGTAAAAAACTAGAATTAATATTGAAAAACAGTTGTAATAATGAAAATTAGAAAGAATGATAATGAAATCTTATGTTCTAGAAAAATATAAAACTAGAATTAATGTTGAAAAACCATTGTAATAATGAAAATTAGAAAGAATGATAATGAAATCTTATGTTCTAGAAAAATATTATATTTAGTAGCTCATCCTTTAGTAGATTATATAACTAGTCAATCACTAGCTCATTCTTTATATAGATTATATAGCTAATCACTTAGTACTGTGTTAAAAAAATTAGGTTAAAAAAAACATAATAGAAAGATTGCCATTCTCAATGAGAATTTGAGATAGAAAGATTGCCATTCTCAATGAGAATTTGAGTCCAACTTGTAAACATCAGTGAATGATTAGTTTATTGACTTTTTATCTTATTTATTAGATATTATTTTATTCTCATCTAATAAATATGATGTAGTTAATTGAATAATTAAAAAATATAATGTAGTTAATTGAATAATTAACTTACTGTATGGTGCTCTATTCTGTACATATCACTTAATCTTATCCAATAAACAAGCTGTAAAAGTAATAAGTCAATGATAGGCTTACTGCATGGTGCATAATATTTGCCCCCAAAGTAACAATAATAACAATGTTAAAAAAACACTTGTAAACATTAAAAAAAGACGAATAAATAGGATAAACATGTTAGGATATAATTAGGACAAAAACGTCGTTATAAAAAAGAGAAGGGGGAAGATTGCAATAAAGAAAAGGAAATGAGGCAACGGGGATGTGTGAAGAGAATCTAGGCGAACAAGGATGCCCTGAGATTCGAACTTGGGTCAAACTTAGCTGTGATAAACTTCATTATTTTGAATTGCTATAATATTTTATGCTGTATACAAATCTAACAATAAATATTTCAACATATAAAGCTGAATTTCGCTACTGACAAAAGCTTATTAATAATGAAAATGATCGATGTGAAATCTAATCACACTGTGCAATAATCTTTCATACGTATTGAAACTTGCCAATGGAATTCCAGGTCTGTCTGGAAAGCCCGCCCAGGCCCATCAGGGGGGGGCCTGTGGTAACCTGTGGCACAGCAAGAATTATTATTATGGTGCACGGGTTGTTCATGGTTTGAAATTATAATCTGTAAACCCCAATCCATTGGTAAATGTGCGAGGGCCATGCATGTTACGTTTAATTATTATTATTTTAACCATACGATGGGTTGCAGATAATAAAGTTTCAATCCAAAATTCACGTTAAAAGTCGGTCGGTGTCGGTCATGTGGATATTATGCCGGGCGTGGATGTTGACAAATTGTAATATTCAACACGTGGGGGGAGTGGTGTGGTGTGGTGGGGCCCCGGGGTGGGGTGGCACTGGCCACTGCCCCGGCCGCCGGGGAGGGGTTGGCGAAGAGAAGAGGAATTGCAATTTTGTGGTTCCAGCTGTGTGCAAATTGCGTGGACGAGTTTTGCAAATTGTGCGTACGGGATCGTGTGACAGAATCAACAGGTGTGGGTTTCGAATCTCGACGCGCAGACCCACTGACAAGGTGGAAAAAATAAAAACCGTAGAAATCCAGTTGGTTTCCACCAGCTTTTATTTAAGCCCTAAGCGTGTACGCATCTCGAACCAGGGCGCCGCCGTCAGGTGCATGCTTCTGGAAAGCAGACCCACCCACCCCAGGCCAACTAATGCTAGGCTGTTTCCAGCAATTGTGGGCTGTTCAATTCCTAACGAACCCTTGTCCCTCCATTAATAATTTATCCTACCCCCAACAGCTGTTCATACGTTTCCGAACATTAAGTTTGTCGTCAATATATCTGACCCTTGTGATTTCCAATAATAATAATGTTTTTTTATTGGTTTTTTGATTTCCAATAATAATAATGTTTTTTATTGTTTTTTTTTAAACTGGGTTGAGTTTAGGTTAGGTTAGCTTGTTTATTGGATGGAAGAAAAAGGCAGATTGAAGCTATCTTGTTTATTTGACCAAAACAGGTCAAATACAGTGAAAGATTTTCCGCTCCAGTCAACATTTTTTGTTAAAATAATCAAAATTGGCACTAAAGTTGCAGAAACAGTCAAATTTGATGGGTGTTTCAAATTTGAAATCCCAACCGAAAGAAACTCGTCATGGGGTGATTTGCTTGTCAAATACAGTGAAATTTTTTTCCAGAGTCAACATTTTTTGTTAAAATCATCAAACTAGGCACCAGAGTCGCAAAAACCCTATGTTGCACGAGTTCCCTGTACGTGGGTACTTTTGGTACGAGGAAACGAGTATCCGATACGGCTAGAAGCTTTGCTCAAATTTACAGGAAACTTCAAGTTGGGAGCGGCAATAATATAATATATTAAAAATAAAAATAAAATAATTTAAAGGTGCAAATTAAATTCCACCATGCAGATTCCATCTTGCATTGAAATATGTAAAAGATTGGACATTGAAACACCGCCAGAAAAAATCAAAGTATCAATCCATCAACAACTTGCCAATGAAATTCCTTGCCAGCTAAGAAACATGTGGAACTCCTAAACAAAAAAAAAGGTTATTATTACTTGATTATTATGTGATTTTATGTAACACTATATTATATTCAATTTTGAAATTCAAGTTTGGAAATTTATAGAATGAAACTGATTAACTCACTACTCTTTCTCTTTCTGGCCATCATTGTAATTTGTTGAATCTTATCATTAAAGCTTCAAGATAGGCTTCAATAATGTAGAGTTATTTGCAATTGTTGAACTTCAAGATTTGCAACAGACGCTGCCAAGGAATGACTAGCAACTGTATATATTTTGTTGAAATCTTTGGTAGATCTCCACATCTCTGTTGCTTTACAGAGCCCATGCAGTCCAATCCCCTGACCTATCATGTATTAGTTATGAAATAAACAATTGGTACCCTCTCTGCTCAAAATAGGTACCCAAAAGTTGAAAATCTGCGTAGAATAGGTACTCGAAAGGTGAAAATCTGCTTAGAATAAGTACCCAAAACGTCAAAATTTGTAGTAGTGAAGCTCCCAACAATTTTGGAAAGTTTCCTACAAGCTCCCAAGCTCCCAGGAGCGGGGGAGCGTGGGGTACGTGCTCTCCAATGGCTGGGAGCGGTAACCGTGTTACTATGCAAAAACCAGTCAAATACAATAAATTTTTCTCTTATTGTTGTCAAAATGGGCCCTAAAGTTGCAGAACCCGTCAAATGTGTTTCAAATGGAGTTCTCTGATTTGTGTTACTTAAATTAGTTTTTTGACCATATATATAGATTCCACACCCTAAAAAACTCTTAAGGCACTTTGATTGTGCAAGATTACTCATCAAACTTGTGATTTCAATGAATTTTTGCTGGATTTTAAAGAAATTTGATCGGAAAAATAATTACCCATCAAACTTGTGATTTCAATGAATTCTTGCCAGATTTTAAAGAAATTTGATCGGAAAATACACCGGTTTCAAATTTGAAATTCCTAACATTTTTTATTAAAATGATCAAACTGGGTATTAGAGTTGCAGAAACCGTCAAATACAGTGAATTTTCTTTTGCTTGTCAACAATTTTTTTGTTAAAATGATAAAAATGAACACTAAAGTTGCAAAAACTGTCAAATTTGACCAGTTTGAAATTCCTAGTTGGATTGAACAATGACAATTTTCCCATCAAATATAGACACAAATGGGCACTAAAATTGTAAAAACATTAAAATTTGACAGGATCAGGCCACAATGAGATGCTTATCACCAAGATTGAGCAAAGCTAGATAAAATTTGGACGCCATTTGGGATAATTTTAATTCCAGTTGTTTCCATACTCAACTTTTCCCAGAATAAGATTTGAACCTGCCCTCTGAGAAAACTAAATGCCACGCAAACCAATTAATCTACACCTCAAAAGTCATTGATAATAATAATGTTATTTTCATGGTGGTGGCCCTCTGCCACGATGGGCTGGCACTGGTTCGAATTTGCTGAGGTGTGGGGTCATGAACTTGCTGTTTTATTGGTGTCCACTCAGACACAGGGGGCGAGGTGTGCAGCCGCCCCTCTTTGATTTGTGAGTTTTTCTCCCATGGCTGTGGACTCTGTGGGGGACCCCTCATGAATGAATGAATGAAGTCCAGTTCCGTTTCCATTTCCATTGCTTTGTCGTCTTCACTCTTGTCCCGTACTCCATTAAATATTTGTTTTCTCCTTCGTTGGCGAGAAAGTGAAATGTCTGGGGCTTTGACTCCCAAATATTTGTCAACCTCAGTTCTGTCGATAACAGTTTTAATCCATACTTGTCACTTCACCTGAGATTTCTGTCCAGGCTCTACACTAGCTTCTAGCTTAGCCTCCGTGGAAGGGAACTACTGGGCACAACGCAACCATTCATAATTCAGACCCACTGGGTTTCGATGCCTGAACTAATGAAAGTGATAGATTCTTCCTGCTCGATTTTCCACATTAAATATCCAGCCCTTTTTATTATATAACTTTAACTTGGTAATAGTTATGAGAGCGATAAGTATTTTGCCTCACAAATTATTCATTTCCAGGACAAAACTTTAGGACATCTTAATCACCACTCATCACCTTGTCTATCTGCCCAACTTCCTTCACATCTAATATATAAAAATCTGCATATTTCTTATTGTAAACTATACTTGTATATTAACTCTAAAGCTATTAAATATTAATAAGTATCTAAAATAAACTAAATCTATTAAATATTAATAAGTATCTAAAATAAACTATGTTGTAAACCTTTTCACACTTACTATTGGGTATACCTCCACACTATTATCCTTTTTATATAAAAATGTATCTGAAAGATTATTATTATTATTTTTATATTAAATTTATCATTATTATAATTTCAATAAATCTATTTTAAAATAGATTTATTGAAATTATAATAATTTTAAAATAGATTTAAAATTTATTTTATAAAAGTTATAATGTTTGTTTATTTATAAATTATATTATTTTACATGATTTGAAATTTAATTTTATAAAAGTGGTAATGTTTATTGATTTTTATATCTTTTTATAAAGTAGTTTTTTTAAATATCAATATCATATATAAAGTATTATAGTTATATTTATTTCTGGCTTATTTTTTGAGAAATCAGATCACATTAAGTCAAAAATTATTATTAATAAATTTTTTTAATAAAGTTTTTATTGTTTGAATAGAGTTTTTATGGTTTTATTTTAATTATAAATAGTTGTTATTAAGTGAATGGTAATGATTTACTTTCACCAAATATTCAAGAATATTCATAATAATATATATAAATCAAAGGTTGATATTTATCTCCAGAGTAGTTATGTTTTTTTTCTCCTTTTAATTAAATTGATTATTTAAAATAATGTCATATAACAAATGTCATGTAAAGTGGGTTACAGTTTTTTGAGAATGTGGTAGTGATAAGCCATGGTATTGGCCCATGGTAATGTAACAAAGCCTCCATGATAGAGTAGGGTAAATCTCCATAATTAAAAATCTTGTTCCATCTTTTTATAAATGTATATATGTTTAACTTATATTTTAATTATTTCAATAATAATAATAATATAGTTAGTTTTTATGGTTTTTTAAAATTTATCAACGTTAAATGTATAATAAAATAAGTATTTTGGTGCTTATTATTGATGAATACCTATAGATGTTTACTAACCATTTAATTTATATGGCGTGCTAACATACACTTTTTTTGGAAAATGGGATCACAATAAGTTAAAAATAATTATTAGTAAGTGATTTTTCAAAACAAAACTCCTATAGCTATCATATATTATACATGTATTAAGATAGAGAATATGTAGGTATACTTGACATAGTAACATTCTAAAGCTACAAGTGACTATCCATGTCTACTAGCCATGAAATCAAATCACAATAAGTTAAAAATAATTATTAGTCACTGATTTTTCAAAAAAAAAATCCTATAACTATCATATGATGCATGTATTAAGAAAGACAATATGTACAATATACTTGATATAGTAACATTCTAAAGCTGCAAGTGACTATTAGCCATTTAATTTGCATGGTTGTGCTAATATACATGTTTGATGAGAAATCACATCATACAATAAGTTAAAAATAATTTTAGTAACTGATTTTTCAAAACAAAACTCCTATAACAAACTCCTATAACTACCATATATTATACATGGATTAAGATGGGCAATATATAGGATATACTTGACATAGTAGCATTCTAAAGTTACAAGTGACTATAGATGTTTACTAGCAATTTAATTTATATGGCTATGCTAATATACATGTTTATTGGGAAATCTGATCACAATAAGTTAAAAATAATTATTAGTAACTGAATTTCAAAACAAAACTCCTATAACTATCATATATTATACATGTATTAAGATAGACAATATGTGGATATAGTTGACATAGTAACATTCTAAAGCTATAAGTGACTATCTATGTTTACTAGCCATTTAATTTAGATGAATGTGCTAATTGGGAAATCAGTTCACAATAAATTAAAAATAATTATTAGTAACTGAATTAAAAAAAAACTCCTATTTAAGTATCATATATCCTACACGTATTAAGATACACAATATGTAGGATATACTTGACATAGTAACATTCTAAAGCTACAAGTGACAAATGACATAATATATTAGCCTAGGAGGCCTCTTAAGGTGGTTGCCTATGGCGAATCTATTTACTTGTGTTTTGTTCAGTGTTCACAAGTGGATATCCCCCTCTAATAGGATTGGGTTATAGAGTATAGTTGTTGATCCTAGATACTCATCAAGAATTGTTGTGTCGACATTGTCACTTCTTTGGGGATTATAGACTATGATGCTAATATCAAAGAATTTCTTGTCTAATGCTTCAAATTTCCTCTCTAGTAATGACTTATTGCTCAAGGCCCCTCTCTTCCATAACTTAAAGCTTTGATAAACCAATAGAGTTCCGTTAACCTATAAATCTTTGTATCTCTAGTTCTCGAGAACCTAATATCATACAACCCGTTTATTATTCCTTACTTTGTTTCTTAGAAACTTTTCTTCTTCTTTTGCTTCATAAAATTCTTTGAATTTGTTATTTCCATTTTGGCCTTGAGAGAATATTGCAAGTGGAAATGCCTTGTTGTCTTAATGGCATACTTTTTTGGATGGGTTATATATTGGGGGAGATACTGGGAAGTGAGTTTTTTTTTTTTTTCCTCATTTGTAGCTCTCATCCTTTCAATAGATCCTTTTATGTTGGATTTTGATTTTACCTTTAAGTTCTCCCTATCCATGCTTAAATAACAGGAGGGGATGGAGTAATGAGATAATGGAAAGAGCCAATAGTAGAAAGAATTACTAATAAAGGAGATGGGAGCATGAGTTGAGTAGATAAGTTATAGTAGCAGGTTAGGGCCACCAAGGTAAGAATGACCAGAGAACTAATGCTTCAAGACAAAATCCCCCAACCAGAGAAGAATTCTTTAGTGGTGTTAACCCTATGCTTCAATTTTTGAGAAAGATCTAAATGAATCAACCATAAAATGGAGGACTTAGTAAGAAAGTGCCTAACCAACAAACTTGGAGAAACATTGTTAGCCTAAGATTTAAGAATTGGTTTTCCTAAGTGGCTTGATGTATGGGCACCATAGATATACACTGACTTGGCCTCTGTCCCATAGTTCTGGAACTAAAATATCGAAATATCTCTTCTTTCATAATGGCACATACCTTCAACCTTGTCATGAATTCATTCGTGGGTATGCTTGTTGGATGCTCATTCAAGCATGATTGCCCTTGATCTGCGTATGTTCTAGCTTGTACTTCCATACCTTATACTAATGCCAAACTAGCCACAAGAGCCCATAGGCCTCCTAAATTAATGATGTTCCAAATTGGTAGTTCTGTTATAGATCAGAGTTGAACATAATGGAAGGGAGTGGATGGTTTGGCAATGAAGTTCGAAGTACTACCATCCACCTTATGTGATTGTTAACACAGAGGGGTTCAAATGGGCTTACATGCAAGTGTCACTTGGCTGGCTTGCATAATTCCAACTCAAGCACCCATCAATGAAAGTTATAATATTCAGTTATAATAGATGTTTGTTTTCAATATTATTTATTTATATATACAATTTATATAATCACTTTTGCTAATTAAAATATACATCATTACTAGTTACATTAGCCATTAAATTATGATATATATTTAATATATAAATTTAAAAAATTATCAATTAAATTTAATATAGTTTAAGTAGTTGAGCTAAATATTATGATTATACATTAATATTATATGTAAAATTCAATCATATAAATCAGTAATATTATAAAATAATATTACATATAAAATTCCATAATATACATTGTTAACATTATTGGTAAGAACCACATATATAATGTCTCAGCGTTATTTGTACACCATAGCCAATGAATTAACTTTTTTCATTTAATAATTTTTCATAAAAATGCTAAAGTAATATTTTTCATGTATTAATTGAATATTGCAAGAATGTGAAGCTCGATTTGATGCTTTTGCATATTACAACATTTCAGAGAAGAAGTTAAACTAAAGTTGTTAGGAAGGAAGTTAGTGAAATAACTATTTTATATAGAGATTTTTAGGTGATAATTACATATGAGCAGATTTTGTCAATCTTTTTCAAACTAATTATTGTGGTTTATCTTCACATATTTTCAAGACAAGATGAGAGATCAGATCATGACCTTAAATTTAAATAAATAATAAGAAAATTTTACTACCAGTTAAAATAACTACTAGTTTGACTTAATTTTTTTTAAATTATTTCAATTTTTATAATATTATCCAATTATTTATTTATTCTTATTTCTTATTATTATATGATATAATGGTAAAATATAATAAAATTATATCATATAATAATAAGAAATAAGAATCCTCGGATGCGGGTGGTAATGTATGACGTGATGGCTATCAGCCTGTGGGATGGCGCGTGGCAAGGCCACATGGCCACCCGCAGGCTTCAGTTAAGATGCCCCCGAGCTTTTATTACTCCAGGCCGTCACCCTGTGCGGCATTTATGCCGTCGTGGAGGTCGAGGCCGCAAGCATTTCAAAATGCCGCCCTCTGGTTCATCGTCTCCGCTCTTCGTCACTGTGCCAGGGTTCTCTGTTCTGCCTCAGCTCCGTCTGGTGGTTTCCATGCCGATTCGGTTCTCGCCTGTTGGGTTTGGCTGTTCCCTGGAGGCTGAGATCCCCAGCTCACGCACCTCCCTCGGCAGGCGCTGTCATTTGGGCTGATGTGTGGATTTTCTTCCTAGCTTTCACTTCTCGCATAGCCCTTCTGCCCTCTGGAATTTTCCACCTCGCTTGAGCTCAATTCGCCTTCCCCATCCTTGTCGCCTGCTGCCAATTCAGTCCATTCCCTCAGGCTTCGTGCTGACATGCCCCGGCTCAGACACCGTTTGAGATGTCGACGGGGCAGCACCAGAGCACGCCCCTCTGGCCGGCGTCACTCCCTCTCCACCAGCACTTCGTCATCTTCTCTTGAGTGCTTTCGCGATTGATATCCCTCAACGCGCAGTGGGCGTGGGTGTAGACTCACTTCCTCCCCTAGACGTGGTGCCTCTGCTTCTCTGTCGCCTTTTTGCTCCCGTCCCGCAGCTTCTGCCTCCTTATACAGCCCGTCCACTACCCATTTTCATTTTCAGTGTAATACCAATTGCCCTCTGGTTATAGCGACTGTCACAGTCTCCTTCAAGGAAATTCTGGGGGCAATTCTCGACCCCTCCCCTCTCGCGCATCCTGTTAACATGCCAGACCCCTCTGACCTTGTGCAACCCCCTCAAACCGTGGACAAAGGTGCTTCTCTCAAAGCAGGCGATTGCAACGAGAGCCTTCTTCAGGATAAAGGCAAGCAGGAAGGCGGCAGCGAAGCAGGTGCAACAACATCTCAAAGATGCCCAGTTCCGGATGATGATGATGGATATTGGTGCAGGATTGAAGAAGAACCCCCCTCAGAGGATTATGGTCTCTAGTGATGGTGGCATTGTCCAAGTAATTCTGTTCAGTTCTTGCGTCATTTTTGTTGTTATGGAATGTAATAATTTTTGGTATGCTATAGCTGGTTTCCTCCATCGAGGCAGCTTACAAACATTTCACGGGCTGGTTTCCCCATGTGGGCAGCCCAATTTTTGTTATCTTGCTGAACTTGTGAAGCCTCTGATGGCCTGCATCATTAAGGCCATGGACTAGATGTACTATATGTTTCATTAATAGATTTGCTCTTACTTAGAAAAAAAGAAATAAGAATAAATAAATAAATAAATAAATAATTAGATAATATTATAAAAATTGAAATACTATATATATATATATATATTACATTTTTCCAAAATTTTATTTTTATTTTATTAAAAACAAATATTTAAAATTTATTTTTATTGATTTATTTATTTTTATTTTTCTTAAATATATTTTTTAATAAATGTGGATTAAGCTCCCCAGTAATGGTAAGTTTTAATTATGTAATCTACACATCTCAGTATTCTAATGGTTTTTCAATCTACATAATTTGAATGCCCATAAGCTTCTAGAGTACTAACAAAAGGACAAAAATGGCAATTAGTTAGACTAGGACCTTAATATAATTTTCTTATTAATTATTTGAGATGAAATAATTTTTTATATTGAAAACAAAATTTCTAGAAAAAAATGTTCCAGTTGAACACTGCACCCAGGGTAGCTTGAAAATTCATGACTAAGCGAGAACAAGATCATGGTAGCTTTAAATTCATGGTGAAGAGAGAGCAATATCAATAAAATTAAAGAGGATTATCATTAATTAGCCATTGGAGGAGAAAATAAATAATTAATTAAAAGGGTTTTGAACATTTATTCATAAATACTTTAATTTAATTAAATTTAAAGGTTGAATATTCAAATAAATTGGAAGAAAGAATTACTAATAAAATAATAAATTAGAAATAATGGTGGGTAAGACCCACAAAAATTCCATAAATAATTATTAAATAAGTATTCAATGATTAAGAAGATTATTATAATAACAAAAATATATAACAAAAAATATTATCATAATTAATTGTTCATGGAAAAATAAATTAATTAATCAAAAAGTTTTGAACTCTTATTCATAAATAATTTAAAAAAATTTAAAGGTTCAAATAAATTGGAATAAGGAATTAATAATTAAAAGGTTAATTTGTCATGAAGAAGTAGAAGAAGTTATTTTAACGTCCATAAGGCTAAAGATAACTTATGAGACATATTGCTTCTCTATCTGGCTCTTGTATTCGACCCTTTTCCTGTGAAGTTTCACAATAAAATCTCCTAGCTTCTCGACAAACCCCTCGCTGAATAGATTATCCCAAGAGCTAGCTGCCAAAATATCTGCATAACTTTCCCTGCTATCTTTGAAGGCCTCACATTCTAAAATGAAATGCTTTTCTGTTTCCACTTTTTCAGAAGAGCAAAAAATGTATACTCTTTCCTCCCACACTTATTTGGCCTTTTTCAACGCCCTTTTTCACAACATAGTTGATGAGAATTAGTCCTTAATTGAGCAATAAGAATTTTGGCTCCAAGAAATATTGCCCCCTATGTACGCTTTTTGTTGATGATTATGAGTGGGATTAAATTCTTCAATATAATACTTTTTCTTTCTCCCTAGCTCCTTCTTCCAAGTACATTTGTGGAAATTATTCATAACAAAAGCTTTTATCTCTTTACTGTTTGTGGGACACATGCTCAAGCAAACGCCCCATTTGCTAAACCATTTGTTATTTTTCCACATCCAAGTCTTCTTTCTTTTGCACAATATGTCATTAAACACAACCTTAGGCCATCTTCCCTCTTCCATTTGCTCAATTTTTTTAAATACCTTATGACCCGCACCATAACATTTGCTTCAATAGGTCCTATGTGATTACCACTGAAAGATCTCTCCGTAAAAATAAAATAATAAATTAGAAATAAGTCTCAGTAAAAACAAGAAAGGAAAAGTCATAAATAATTATGGAGTAATTAAGGAGATATTTATAATGATAAATATATATATATATATATATATAATAAAACCGTAAAAATAATTTATTAATTAAAAGGTTTTGAATTTTTATTCATAACTAATTTAAATAAATTTAAAAGTTGAACTCTCAAATAAATTGAAAAGACTTAATAAAAATATAAAAAATAAAAAATAAGGGTGGTCTAAGATGGAGAAAGGAAACGTCTTGCATAATTAGTACTAGATATTGTTTATCTAGTATTAATATTAGGAGTTTTATTAAACATGCTACATTTTGGAGTTTTTGGCCCAAATCAAGCAAATTTTTTTTGACCAAATCATAATCTTAATTTTTATTGTTTAAAATGGGTTGAAAAAGCCCTAGGCACTCCAATTATGGAATGCCTCAAAGAGTCGACAAAAACCCCATCCTTGGAGCATTTTTCTAGCCTTCCAGAATTGGTCCTTTGACATATATGGTTGCACCGAAATAAAACAGTCTTTGATAATCAAGTCCCAAATATACAATAGGTGGTGCAAAAAACAAAAACAATAATGAAGGAACTCGAAATAGAATGTTTAAAGAAGAAGAACATAATTCTATTTAGGCCCATGATAGATACTTTGAAGGGTTGGGCCTTCTTTGATGGAGAAAAAATTCATGTCACAGCTATATGCGGAGTGGGAATTTCATTTCACTTGAACAACCATCGCACTTTCCTTCTTAGCCTGGGGTTGGGGTCTGGAACTAATAATTAAGCATGATTAATTGGCTTTGGATTTTCCTTGACTTTTAAAAGTATAGGAAGGTGAAGTTCTTACAAATATTTGGAGATTCTCGAGTGGTTGTTGATTGGTTCTTGGGGATTGGTACTGTTGGAGCCTGGATCCCCTGCGAAGTACAGACTCTGCAGATCAAGGAGTAAAGCACGCAACGCAAAGTATATTTTTGGTCTTAGGGGCTTTGGGGTGGGTCAAATCCCCTTAGTTATGTAACAGGATGGGATTTTTTATGAATGTTGGACTCTGCCCATGGTTTTGAACCATGGTATAGTAAAAGCTAAATCTATATAAGGAGTCTAGCTAGGATAGGAAGTATAGGCTTATGATTGATGATGTTCAATGCATTTGGATGTAAGACTGAGCTAGAGTCCGTGGTATGGGTTAGAGGAAAATGATCCTACAGCTGTGTGCACGGAGACCTTAGGAAAGACTGCAATTATGTGCGCAGGGTAGAAAGTGATTGTATGAGACATTACTGGATGTGAATCAATGAAATATTGAGAATATTTGAGTTGTGCTAATGTGTTTGCTTTTTAGTTACTGTTTATGAATGATTATGATGAATAAGGTTTTGTTCTGTAACTGTATAATGCAGTTCATTTTATGGGAATTTACTGTGTTTAATGCATGAATAAGTAAGATCGTGCAGTCTTTGAGTAAGTTCAACAGTTGTGTTGAAAATCGCTAGTAATATTGCTAGGTCTGACCTACGAAGCTTTGATAGGAAGGAAAATACCTAAAGCGACTGTCCTCTATCCCTTTGGATGCAGAAACCTAGTTCTAGCATCCTCTTATATTGCCTCAGGTTAGACTTCGGACTATGCAAGTGGATCGTTGCCGAAAGGGAAGGTAATAATGGGTTTTGTTGGATTGTGCAGACTATCTAAACATAGGTCAGGGCCCCATAAAGCCAACAAATGGTTCCGTTGCTGGGATCGAGATTTGACTCAGGGATAGCTGGAAGTGGCATCCATCTAAGAAAGAGATTGAAGATTGGATAGATTTGAAGGAACGTGAGTTTGTTCCGCAAGAAAGCATAAATTCACGTATCTCTGTTGAGCACTAGTTACAAAATAATATCTATAAAGATCAATACAAGATTTTCTTTGCATCATTCTCTAGTGAGATGCACGATTGGATCTCAAGGCTAACTATGCAAACAAGGTATTTTAATAATAAACCTACTGTGTGGACCCTAGATTTGATTGAGAGACTGAAAAATACTGATAACGAGATCACAATAACTATTAATTACTGGATTGATAATATCCTTGGAGGATTCATTACTAAGTTCGTGATTGAGACTGCTGTGTCCTAGAGTGAAGCAGAGCACAAGTTTCTCAAAGGCCTGTTACGTAAGTACCTGAATTCACTGAAGTTTTGGATTAAAATACTATTGTGTGAAAGGGGTACACTACGATTGTGCTCATATTGATGGTTGAAGAAAAAGAACCTGATGCTATGTGAAGTGGTAAGTGTTTCAGAACAGGTTGGGGTACGTATATTGAAACTGAATACAAACCATTGTTTGAATCTGAGAAAGGATAAAGCGACTCTGTTACTCCATGAAGTTTGTCATTGAGATCTGAAAGTCAACAAAGTTCTGAGGAAATTCACCAACCTCCCACCCCCATATTCACTCCATCCCGTTATGTTCCTCCACATCCACCTCCCCCCATGACCCAACCTCGAAAGATGCCGATGTTCAAGGGAACAAATGACCCTGAACAGTTCTGGTTTGTAGTAGAAGCGATATGGAGTTCGCATAATGTTACAGACGAGGATATGAAGAAAGTGCAGTTGGTTACCGCGCTGCAAGATAAAGCATTGTCCTGGTATATGAAGTTTGTTACAATGAATGAAAATGCTTCATTAGCTAAAACAATGACCACACTGAATGCTGAATTCAAGAAACTGAAGTCGCAATCCAAGTGTATCACTGATATCAAAGAGATTAAGCAGCTGACTACTGAGACTATGTGGGAGGTAGATAAGAGATTTAAGACATTGTTGAGTCAGATTAAATTTAAAATCTCGGATGAAAAACATAAAGAGTGGTTTATTGCTGCGCTGTTGCCGCATCTTAGATTACCATTGTCACAACAGAAGATCGCAACTTAGGTTGAAGCAATGGGGATCGCGATGAAGCTGGAGGGTTCGCCAGTATGCAAGTATAGGGGTGCAACAAATTCAGACTCACTTGGAAAGTTTGCACATGGAGCTCCAAGATCTAAAGAAGGGAAAGGAGGTTTCCATAGAGGTCTCGTGTATCAAGTGCAAGGCTGAGGGTCACTACAAGGACCACTGTCCTGCTTTTAGAGACTATGTGGGCGCTGGGCCAAGTGAAGGGTCTAATGTATAGTGTAGTATCTGCAAAGTTGCTAGCCAACATTCCACAAATTTTTGTCACTTATTGCAAAAGTTGGTCAGATCGCCGAATGAATTATTCTGCAACTTCTGTAGCTTGGTAGGGAATGATGAACAACATTGTAGAAGCTACAATTTAATGCTGCAGAACAATCTGGGTGCATGTTGAATGCAAGTACAAGGTCGCGAAGCTATGGGTTCAACAATTGCACGAGGAGGTTTTTAAGGCTGAGGGCGTAGTTGAGGAGGAAGTGCTGTTCGAGGGCGAGGACAGATCGTTTGTTACAACTATGGAAAGCCTGGACACTTTGCTCGAGATTTCCAGAATGATACTGCTGCATCCTATAAGTATTGTTAGGAATTTGGTCATGAATTAGAATATTGTCCCATTTTTTTAGCTAAAATGCAAGAGAAGCGCAATCAATAGCTAGCGCAAAACATCCATATGATGAAGGTTGAACCGCACCAAGGAGATCCAAGTACTAACATAGTCACATGTAGTGGTATGAATATTGGAGGAAACTGCGCAAACGGGTAGAGGTTTGTGCCGGAGACATGGGTAAGGAAGGCTGAAGATAATATTGTTGGGTTTGATGTACACCAATAAAAGGAGATATTCATGGCCTCGAAGAAATTGTCTATGACTCCTAAGGCTGCGAAATTGACTACGTAGAGACAATTATTCTCGGTAGTAAAGCATCCTGAAGAGAATGCTAAAGTGTAGACCCGTCGATCCTAACATCTTTCCTAAAGACATGCCTGAAACTTTTAAGGGACCAGAGGGTGGTATAATGATTGCAGGAGTTGATTGATAACTGCGCTAGCAAGGAAAAGCTGCAGTTGGAGCAGTGCGAAGTCAATAAAGTGTACACAAAGAAGAAGAGAATTGGCCGGGAGATGCGATTAACTGTGCAGATTAGAGACGATCTAGGATCGGATGCCAATGTTCTACCAAAATAGACATGGGAGTAGATGGGAAAGCCGAAGTTGCAATGGTCACCTATTCAATTGAGGATGGAAAATCAGTGAAAGATCATTCCTATGGGGAAATTGCAGGGAGTCAACGTAGATATTGATGGTGCAAGTGTGTTGGTGGACTTTGAGGTCATCGAGATTGTTGATGATAATAATCCTTACCTCGTGCTGTTAGGATTTGATTGGGCGTATGATATGGATGCTATAATAAACCTGAAGCATAGGAAAATGGTGTTTGAGAAGGATAGTACCCATGTTGTTTTTCTATTGGATCCCTATAAAGGTGCACCCTATACAGAGCCTGTCCATCATGGGTATGGAGATGCTGCGATTGATCAAATTTATCAGCTAACTGTGCAGGATGAAGACTAGATTAACCCTACTGCATATGGAAGAATATGCTGGGAGCGCGATAGTTCGTGCGTGTCTGATTCCGATGAGGATTTGGAGCACTGGCATAATAGATTGCATGAAGTAACCACAGAGCGCTATAACATGGTTATAAAATATCTGCGCTGTGTCAAGTCAAAAGTGCGCGACTTGCCCTTTTATGATGGAACGAGGAATTTGTCTTGTTCTTGGAGGAATTTGAGCGGAAAGTTCTAGAAGAACAAAGGTATGGGGCTCTGGAATTCACATTAAGGCCTACTCCAGCCCGATGGTGGGGTGCGAACAGATAAATTCTAGGAGGTTGGATGAAATTTTACAAATTAATAAGGTTGAGGTTTGGTCAAGTTGACACAAGAATTGCGGAGAAGTATGATGGCTAGAAGGATCCGTGCGAGTATTTAGCTCTCTGGACCGCAGCTTGGGGAGTAGAACCTTAGCCAGAATGGGTGCACATGTTCTTTCATTCTTTGGAGACAGTACCTCAGCAATGGTATCTTGAAACATAACTACGCCATGAAACGACGGATTGGGATGAGATGGCAGAAGGGTTCTTGTTGACATATAGCTTCACAGATGGTTGGGAGTGCATTAACGAGGATATTCAAGAAGTGAAGGTAGGTGTATTATGGATTAATAAGGAACCTAGGACTCTAGTACAACTTGATTGCTCTGTGCAAATGGCACAAACCTGAGAATGTTACAATTTGACCACAAAGGAAGGTGAGGAGAATCCACGTGACATTCATATCTCTGATTTCGAAGGGAAGAACATGGTTGCAGAGACTGAGAAAGAAATTTCGGATGTAGCACAACCGGTTAGAACACGACAAGTAAACATATGCTTAGAGGCAGAGCCCAATTTTGCCAAGATAGGGGACTATTGGGACGATGACACACTCAACAAGGTCACTGATCTGTTTCATGAATACTAGGACCTGTTCCCTACGAAATTCTCAAAATTAAAAGGAATTGTGGGTAATCTACGAGTAATGAACAACACTTTGAAGCCGGATGCCAAACCAGTTAAGAAACATCCATATCGGCTGAACCCAAAGTACAAGGAGATAGTAAGGGAAGAACTAGACAAAATGCTTTACGCTGGCATCATTGAACCAGTTGAAGAGTCTGAGTGGGTTAGCCCTATGGTGGTCTAGTAGAAGAAGACTAAAGGAGAGATAAGGATCTGTGTTGATCTTCGAAAGCTGAACAATGCATGTGTCCATGATCCATTTCCCACTCCATTCACTGACGAGTTTTTAGAGAATGTTGGTGACATGAAGCTTACTCATTTACGAATGGATTTTCTGGGTATCATCAAATCAGAATTGCGGCAGAGGATAGGATCAAGACCACCTTTGATACTATGTGGGGGTCCTTTCAATACACCATCATGCCATTTGGGTTGAAGAACACACCGAATATATTCTCCAAGGTTGTTTTTGCAGCTTTCAAAGAATACATCCACACATTCCTAAAATTATATTTCAATGATTGGAAAGTCTTTGGCCTCTTTAAGAAGCATGTCTCTAGTCTGCATTTGATGCTGGATACCTGCAGGAAGTATCAGATCTCCTTAAACCCGAAGAAGTGCATTTTTTGCATACCATACAGTATTTTGTTGGGACACATTGTGTGCAAACAAGGATTGATGGTAGAACCTGCGAAAGTTGCCGTGATTATCAATTTAGAACCGCAACAAGTGTCAAGCAGCTACGCACGACACTTAGACATACATGCTACTATAGGAAGTTCATTAAGGCGTACACGCAGATTATTGTGCCTATGGAGAAGTTATTGAAGAAGGATGTCAAGTTCTGCTGGGATGATGATTGCCAGCAAAGTATCGATATCCTAAAGGAAAAAATGGTAACTGCGCCTATTCTTGTCTTTCCTGGTTGGAAGAAGGTATTCCATGTACATGTCAATGCGTTCTGCATATCCCTAGGATACGTGTTAGCACAACCCAGAGAAGGAGATATTGATCACCCTATAGCCTTTGCTAACATGAAGTTATTTAAATTAGAAAGGAACAAAGGAACTATGCCACCAGAGCACGAAGGGTTGGAAATGGTATATGCGTTGCAAAAATATAGGCACTATCTGTTGGGGGTGCACTTCAAACTATTCACGAATCATTCTGCTTTAAAGTACCTGGTCAACAAGCATGTGTTTAGGGGGAATATTTACCGATGGTTACTATTGTTCCAAGAATATGATTTCGAGGTTAATTGTCAAGCCAGATCGTTTGAATGCCAGAACAGACCATCTGTTCAAGATTTAGATGAGGGAGGAGCTAATGAACCTTGAGGAAGGATTACTTGATGCACAATTGTTCGCTATCAAGATTGCATATGAGCATTTCTTGGATATCATTTAGTTTCTCTCGACGGGAATCACAACTAGGGAATACACTAGGCAGTAGAAGAAGGAATTGGTCGTAAGGGCGGCTAACTTTACTTTGATTACAGGACACCTGTATAAAATGGGGGTTGATGAAATTTTGCGAAGATATGTTCCTGAGCATGAACAACGCAACATACTGGTTGAAGCACATGGCGGAGTTGCAGGAGGTCACTACGTAGGAAAATCTACTGTGTAGAAGATTCTGCACACTGGGTTATGGTTGCCTATGGTACATAAATATTCAAATATGTATTGTAGCACATTCGATGATTGTCAAAGGACTGGAAGGCTGTCATGAAGAGATGAAATGACGTTGAAACCACAAGTAACGTTGCAAGATTTCGATATATGGGCGATTGACTTTGTAGGTCCAATCGATCCGCTGGAAAAGAATACAGGTGCACGATGCATTATTACTGCAACTGAGTACCTCACTCGGTGGGCTGAGGTGCAACTAGTAAATAATTGCACTGCAAATACGACAACAAAATTCATTTTCGAGCATATTGTGTCATGGTTTGGTTATTCAAAAATTTTAATGAGCGACCAAGGAACGCATTTCCTGAATAGCACTATCAAAGCCTTGATTGAAGAATTCCATGTCAGTCACCACAACAGTACGCCATACCACCCCCAGGCGAATGGCACAGTAGAATATTTCAACAAAATATTGGAGAACGCGCTAACAAAAGTATGCAATGTTAACATAAACGACTGGGACTTGCGCAGTCCTACTATTTTATGGGCCTATAGAACTACCTGCAAGAAGATGACTGAACATACCCCGTTTCGATTAGTATATGGAAAAAAAGTAGTAATTCCCATGGAATTTATTGTGCCTAGTCTATGCATTGCCGCAGTAATGAATATGGACAACAAAGACATCATGGAGTAGAGATTGGCGTAGTTGCTTGAGTTGGAAGAGGATCGCTTCATCGCCAAATTTCAACAGCAAGTTCAGAAGGAAAGAGAGAAGGCATGGCACGATCGACATATTAAGAAAAATATATTAAAAGATGGGGACCTGGTTCTAATGTACGGCAACAATTTTGCAAATTTCTCGGGGAAGCTACAAATGCACTGGTTAGGCTCGTATATTTTCTGGGAAGTGACAAACGGAGGCGCGGTCTAGCTCGCCAAGCTGAATGGGGAATTTTTATCTATTCGAATCAATGGTAGTATATTAAAATTGTACAGGGCTGTCTCCATCCTTGGCGGTTCACAATGTGTATATGGACGACATAGAGTCTTGATGCTTCGCATAGTTGGTCGGGGGCATAAGACTATAAATGGGTTGCAACTACAAGCGAGTGTTAATCAAGCGAGCGTGCATCAAGCGAGTGAGTTTCAGGAGAGCGTGGCTCCAGTTAAGCAAAGAAAAAAATGTTACAAAGTAGTGCGCCGATATAATTTCTCCATTGAAGGATGCCTTGAGCAACATTAAAACAAAGATCGACGCCGCACCCTCGTTGTGACTCGGGATGAGTCAAAATTTTGTGTTGGGGGCCTGTTGGAGCTCGGACCCCCATGAAGTAAAGACTCAACAGATCAAGGTGCAGAGCACGCAACGCAGAGTATATTTTTGGTCTTAGGGGCTTTGGGGTGGGTCAAAGCCCCTTAATTATGTAACGAGATGGGATTTTTGATGAACGTTGGACTTCGCCCATGGTTTTGGACCATGACATTGTAAAATCTAAATCTATATAAAGAGTCTAGCTAGGATAGGCAAGATAGGCTTATGATTGATGATATGCAATTCGTTTGGATGTAAGATTGAGTTAGAGGAAAAGGTTCCTGTAGCTGTGTGCACGGAGACCTTAGGAAAGACCGCAATTGTGTGCACAGGGTAGAAAGTGATTGTATGAGATAGATTTGGATGTGAATGAATGAACTGTTGAGAATATCTAATTTGTGCTAATGTGTTTTATTTTTACTTACTGTTTATGAATGATTATGCTGAATAAGGGTTTTGTTCTGTAACTGTATAACGCAGTTCGTTTTATGGGTATATATTGTGTTTAATGCATGAAAAAGTAAGATCGCACAATCTTTGAGTAAGTTCAACAATTGTGTTGAACAACACTAGTAATATTGCTAGATATGACCTGCGGAGCTATGATAGGAAGGAAAATACCTAAATCCATTGTCCTCTATCCCTCTAGATGCAAAAACCTGGTTCTAGCATCCCCCTATATTGCCTCGGGTGAGACTTCGGTCTACGCAAGTGGATCGTTGCCGAAAGGGTTGGTAATAGTGGGTTTTGTTGGACTGTGCAAACTATATGAACCTGGGTTAGGGCCCCATAGAGCCAACATGTACATTACACAACTTGGCTCTAATTCCTTGGAAACAAATAATTCACTAATTACAAGAATTTTTTGAGGAGCTGGAGGTATCACATATCCATATGGAACACAACATTGATGTAGGCAGAAGATGAAATGAAACGTTACTTCAACCTATAAGACAGTTAGTGATTACAGGGAAAGTCGTTGATTCCCTTAGGGTTAATGCAAACATCATTTTCTGAAACTGAAACTGTTGTAATCGTTGGGACCTTACATGTTTTATGTTTCATTGTTTTATGTGCTAGATTGGTAGAATGCAATAGGTCTTGACAAACGTGTTTGGTAGGTTGTAAATGAAAAAACAATTTGCATATTTTTATTTCAATGAAATAACAAGTATGTGAATTTTTATTTTTTATTTATTTTATTATTATTATTATTATTATTTTTATCATGGCAAAAAAGAAAACAATGCCCTCATTCACCAAATGCTTTTATGTGGGCCCATATATATTTTTTGAAATTAAAAACAAATTCAAAAATAAAAAAAATATTTAATTTATGGTTTTCAATGTATACTTAAAAAAAAATGATATCATGAAATATACTACTTATTAGTAGTGTAGTCTAACTTATATTTAATTTATGGTTTTCAATGTATACATTAAAAAAATGATATCTTGAAATATACTACTTATTAGTAGTGTAGTCTAACTTATAAATGAAATGGTCTTTTCACCATAATTTCACATAAAATGTCAAGCAAGATTGTGATTTTTTTGATGTACAAAATACATTTTTTTAATGCATAAATGGATTCAGCACTCAAAAACCTCCAATTCACTCAAATTCTAGACATTAAACAACTTAAACTCAAGTTTTAAAAAATCTCTTCCAGATTTCCATTTAGGCGTACTTATTAACGATTTAAAATTAATTACTATTTTTTTTTTTTTTGGTTTGACTCATTAGAGATTTGAACCTTGAATCACATAGTTACGTAATACTTTATAACACAAAGTAGCTAATTGAGCTTGCCAGGTGGGCTAAAATTAATTAATATTATTGAATATATTATCATTAATAATTTGAAATTAGGTAAAATAAAATTTATTAATAATTTAAAATAATTAATATTATTAAATATATTATTATTATTAATTTAAAAAATAATTAATATTAAACTGATAAATAGTTTACTCACGGGGCTTATAATAGACGATGATGGGGTTTATTGTTAAGGCACTCCATGATGTGAAGGTCGTTGTTTTGAAACTCCATGGGTAAAAATCTAGTCATGTTAGGGGTTGGTGTACCCTAGGGCGAGTGTGATCTCCAGGTGATCTTAATGGCTTAGATGCCCCTTGATCATGGTTTCTCAAGCCAACACACTACTTGGTAAACAAAAAAACTTATAAATAATTTAAAAATTAATTAAACTTATAAATAATATAAAAATTAGATAAACTAAAACTAATAAAAAAATAAATAAAAATAAAATAATAATTTTAGCTAAGTAAATGATGAAGAAAATCATAAATTACATCCAAATTCAATAAAAAAAATCAACTAATTTATATAGAAATGACTTTTTTCTCATAATTAAACAATACTATTTCAAACAAAATTGGTAATTTGTTTTTATTTAAAATACATTTTTGAATATATATATAAATTCAATACTTTGAAAATTCTTAGAGTACTAGAATTTATAGATTAAAGAACTTAAACTCAAATCTTTTAAAAACTTCTATTCAATTTTAGTAAAAATAACCAAGAAAAATACTTTAAAAAAAACTATGCATCTATTAATTAAACTACATTAAAAAAATATTAAATCTAAATAATTGTGTCTTTCACTTTGACTTTGAAAAAAATCAAAGTATTGTAAGTGACCTTTTCAAACACATAATTTTAATCAATAGTAAAATTTAGAACACAATCATTCAAAAATATAAACGTACCAATTTGTCTCGAATAGATTATAAAGTTTTTAAAATCCATAATTTGAAGTCATCCTTCAGATGAAAAATAAATGTAGTAACTAAAATAATATAAAATATGGTTAATTATAAGTTTTAAGAGTTAGTTCATTTGATCAAGTTTTTGTTGCTAAATATTTTAGTAGTTGAGAATTAAGAGGTTATAAGATTAAATCTTTTAATTTTTTTTTGGTTTAATTAGTTAGTCGATCCTTTCAGATTGATAAACACTTTTAATTGTCATTTATTAATTTAAATTGATGATTGTTACCATTTCAAATAACTAATAACTTGTTAGTAGTTTATAAAAGACCAACTTTCGCTTTTATCAAATGTTGATTTATTATTTTTATTTAAGGAAAATCAATTCACTCTATTTCAAATAACTAATAACTTGTTGGTAGTTTATAAAAATACCAACTTTCACTTTTATCAATCTTGTAATAATAGTTGAAACTATCTCCAATGAAATATACTTTCTAATAATATTTAATCTCAATTTTATATAAATGGTTATTTTATTTTTAAAGTAAGGTATTTTATAATATTACTTAGTAAATATACACAATAAAAGTTTTTTTTTTGTTACTGCTATCAAACCAAACGAATAACATAAATTCAAAATTTTCTTGTTAATAGTGCATGGATAATCATATCATCTTTCAAAAGATAAGCTAAGAAAAAATATAAACTGCTAAGCATAAACATTTGGGCTGTGCTCTTCTTAAGTTGACAGGATCACTTAATCATATTTCAGGAGGGGGATCCACCTGAAAAGGTGGTTGTCATTCACTTTCATCATCAAAGGATGAAGTAACATAACTTCCCAAAGCCTTTGCCAACCCTGTGATTTTCCTGTCCAGCTTGTCTACTTTCTCCACTATTTAAACCATACAAATTATCAGCTCTTGTTGTGTGTCTACTCTGTCAATGAGCACCATGCCTATTAAAGTTTTCATGTGCCAATATAGGTTAACTGTTTGCATATAGGATGACTACATTAAATATCCAATCCTTGGTTTCTATTTCCATAAGTCTATCAAGCATAAATCTTTTATTCTATTTCACTTGATCTTCCATTTCAGAATAACCCTATGTACCACTTTAGGGATGATATCTCTATATTTGTCCACCGTGACATGAGAAATTGACTATGCACGAGTTTGAACCATGGGAGAAGGGGGTGAGTTAGGGGTAGGGGGGACCTAGGAAATCTCTTCACCCTATGCTAATGAGATCCTGGAAGACAACATCTAGCCATCTTATTAGACTCAAAATTAAACACCACCTCGGAACAAGAAACAATGGTTTGGTCTAATGGATATTGAATCACACAAAGAGGGAACAAAATCAACATAGAGCTGGATGGGGAGAGTCCTGATTACAAAGGGAAAGCACCAGATGATATCCTTGTAGGAAAATACAAACCCCAGGAGCAAGTCCCTAGCAATACAAGAAAGTTAAGTATCCCAAGATTGAGGCCAAGCTAAAACAAATTCAATATCTAAATTCAAGAGCCAACTCTGATTCCCATATATTGAAATCCACCGGAGTTAATGGGCTCAGAGTGAATGTATAAAAATAGAGCACTACGTAGCCATAATTTCCTACTAACACCAGTATCAAAACATTTAGAACTATATGGATGTTCCCGAGAGTGAAGACACGAGATATTGCAAAACTGCAACACTTTCTTTGCTATTGCAGTTCTCTGGTCATAACAAATTCCAAACTGCCTAGCTTCTAACTGAGGTCGAGCACCAACCTTGCATGCAAGGCTAAGTCCATTCCCTAAAATACATTGTTTCCATTTTTCTTAGATTTCCAATCTTAGGAATAGTAAGTTCACAGAGGATAGAAAGTTCCAACAATGTCTGTGCAAGGAGAGGCCCCTAAACTAGTATATAAGTTATCGATCGTCCTTCCTTGGGATCTTTCCCCCAACCAATGCCATCATACTCCATTTTATAACCTGATTCATACATATTTGTCTTTCATCTACTCCTCAAGTTTGAGCTCGGGGTGGGCTGTCCTTCCCCATACTCCAATGCATCTAGATCCCTCTCTACCATCCGCTCCCACACTCCTTCCAAATCTTGCTCAAATCTTTGTCATACAACCTCCCATGTAGGGTGCTATTCGGTGGAAACTCATCTAGATCCCTCTCTACCATCCGCTCCCACGATCCTTCCAAATCTTGCTCAAATCACCGTCATACAACCTCCCATGTAGGGTGCCATTTGGTGGCAACTCTGGCCCTCATCATTAATTGAACTACATTCATGTCAGTGAGTGAAGTCCACCCCATCGATACAAATGACCCTATATAACTCATACTCCAAAAAAAAAAATCATTATTATACCACAACAAAATACATAAACATGTTTTTTAACATTTAGTCATTGCGGAGAGGTGCTCTCTCCAACTCAGTATGCTAGAAATGTTGTAATATCCTGTAAACATTTTGACTAAGTTTTCCTTGGTTATTTAAGGTAAACTTGGCTTGGTCAAGTTGTGCATGATTTTTATGAGAACCCATGTTATTGATCCATGGTATTCATGTGGAATATAGTCTATTTATAAATGGAAATTAAACCAGCCTAGATCCATCTTAACTCCAAATTTACCAAGGACCTTAACTCCAAATTTACCAAGGACTGAGAATGATCAAATCCCTTAAAATATAAATCTCTTTTAAAGTGAAAATAAATTTGATCTCTCTCAACACTTAATAAATCAAAAAATAATCTATACTGGTTCATAAAACACAAATCTTACATATTTAAAAAAAAGATTGTTTATGTTTTTGAAAACCATTAATGGTTCCAATGTTTTCCATAATGTCTTGAGCAATCACTTGTTTTTATTTTTAAAACAATTTCTTTTGCTCTTCCTTCTGATTGGGAATCCCCATTGTAAGAGCAACAACGTGCTTCTAACAGTTCCCCGTTTTCAATTTCCAGTCAGTATGGATGTAGAGTTTTTAAATTAAATTATTATTATTATAGAGATTTTAACCATATTTTCATATATTTTTAATAAACTTTGGATTTCTTATAATCATCTCGAGCTTTGGTTTACATTAATCTTGTTAAGTTCAACACGATGGTAGGCTAAGGCAGAGACATGCTCAGTTTAGCGAGATGTAGTTAGTTAAGTATCTTGTATATGACAACGACAAGTAACCGCCATCACTGTAACCAACCCAGTTCATTGAGACTAACAAGCAACCGCCATTACTGTAACCAACCGAGTTTCATTGAGATTAACATGATAAGGTTTGATTGGTATAAATTTAAAATTGTTTTTAGATCTCGTTTATATCTATGTAATGTAGATTCTACCTTTAATTTTCATAAATCTTATAAAAACTTTCACAGATCTTATTAAAAAAGATTTTCATAAATCTTATAAAAACCTTCACAAATCTTATTAAAAAAAGATTTTTATAAATCTTATAAAAACTTTCATCAATCTTATTTAAAAGAAAAGAAAGCAAAAATTAATTATGAAAAATAATCCGTTTAAATTTGGATCTATTAAGTAGGGATCAAATCTCTTTCTTGAAGTCAAGTGTTAACTTCGTGTAGAGTTAAACTAGATTTGATCTCTCTCCTTAGTAGATTCAGAGTTTGGATGGTTTTAGGCTGGTTTAATTATTAGCTTTTAAACTACATTAGAAAATAATATAATAGGGAAAATTGATGAAAACAAAAATTGTATTAGAAAATTTTGTGTTTTTTATTTTATTTTATTTTTAATTTAATTTAATTTTGTTTTATTTTTTACTAAATCACAATGTTAAACATTTCAACATCTCTACTATATTAGTGTGGAAAGCCCAGTTCAAAAACAAAACACTATTATAACAATACACATTATAAATTAATGTTAATTGTTGTAATTAGTAATATTATAACATGATGTTAAACAGTTTCCAAATTATGAGAAATTATGAAGCAAATATGTGCTATGATGAAGGAAATATATGCTATTTACTGTACCTCAATTTAGTCTATTAATTATGGTTGATTAATTTTTTGAGACATTTATTATATTGCTAATGAAGTAATTAAAAAGTCCATATATATATATATATATATATATATTTGAAATTTATCATTTTATTTAATTGATAAAAACTTTAATTATACAACTTTATCATTAAGAATCTCAATTTATTTAAAAAAAATATAAATTCCAAAGTATAATTCAAATTAAGAAAAAATGATTAGATGAAAGATAACTTTTTTTACTTAGAAAAATATATTTACAAGGAGAGATGAATTTGTCTATTTTTTAAGTCACTTATGTGTTGAAAAATGCAGCAAGAAATTATCAATTTGATTTTTCCTTGATTAAATTGAGAAAATTCGAATTTCCACATAAGTCGACAACTTTGATGATTGTTGATTGTTGGATCATGTTAACTTGAGTGACATGGCTTGTGTAAACTAGTTTACTCAGTAAATTCGAGTTAGAGGAGTTAGAGTTCAGTTTAGCATGTGTGATTGCTAATTTGTAGCAATCAAGGTCAGTTATCTAAGGTTGTTTTCAGTTAAAATAGTTCCAACTATTGGAAGAACTAGTGGAGGGTCAGTTGTGCAGTGGGATTTCAGTCAAACTCAATGATCATCCAGTTAATTGATCAATCAACCCAAAATAGCTAGTGCATGCAGAGAATTCAAGTTACCTAATTGAGATGGAGATTTCAAGGCAGTGTAACATCACTTGTAGACTATTTATGAGTGCACAGGTGTTGCATGCAGTCAGAGGAAGGACCCAAAGGAATTGCACAATTCAATTGAGGGAATTTCTTTGGAAATTAAGGCCAATTCCACCAGGAACAACACAAGGAAATAGGAGCTCAAGCCAAGGCAGAAGTTCACTAAGTCTGGGTCATAGGCCTTCAATGAGCAGTGAGATAGGTCGAACACTTGCAAGGTGACAAAGTAATTGTAATCCATCTCTATTCTTCTTATTAATGCAAGAGGCATTGGGGGTTTTAGCAGATTTCTTTCCCCAGATAAAAATACTTGTTTCATGTGTGTGATTTCTTATTGCATGTCTAAAATTTTTGTTCTATATCGTAAAATAATATCCACAGAATAGTAGAGTAGGTTTGTGCCTTGTGATTTTGATTAAAACTTCATGAGCAATTGCAAATCTATAACATAATTTATACATTGTGTTGATATGCCAATCACATTGGTATATATTTACACCACTTAATTTTGGAATTTAAGGGTAAAATAATAGACCAATACTAACCCATGATGACTCAAGGAAGAATTTATTGGTTGTATGAACATGGTCCAGGACTATAAGATTGTTGGAAAAATTGATGTTACAATAAAAACTGTTTTTGATAAATATGGGCAAGAGAAAGTATGTTAACAAAATCACACACACACATACATATAGGCGTAAACTAACTTATAGACGAAATGACCTTTCCACGACTCTTTTTTTTTTTTTTTCCCTCTGGTTTCAGGGTGCTGAATCCATTTATGGATTCAAAAATACATTTTAAACAACAAAAAAACACTTTTTTCCTTGATATTGTTTTGCCCGATTCCAGTGAAAAGTCTATTTCGTCTATAATTTAGACTACACACACACAATTTTCCTTGAAATTGTTTTACTCGATTCCGGTGAAAAAGTCTATTTCGTCTATTATATATATATATATATATATAATAGACGAAATACACTCCACCCCGGGGGTGGGCGGGGTTCTTCCTTGTGTGTGTGTGTGTGTGTATATATATATATATATATATATATATATATATATATATATAAATAATGAGTATGTATACATCATTGGTATACACAATATTATATATATATATATATATATATATATATATATATATATATATATATAAACCAATGGTATGTATACATCGTTGGCATACACAATATACATGAGATTTATTTTGGAAGCTCCTAACTTATAAAACTAGCAATTTAGAGATGCACCTATCTCTCTATTATTTTATTTCAACAAAATACAATATTGAATTATCCCACAACTTCAATTAATTTCAATCCATTAATCAAGATTAAACTCAACCCTAATATTTTAACCGTGATTAGATTACAATGGACCAAAACCATTGACACAAAATGTACATAAAATAACCTCTTTATAGGTCATGCCATGATGCACACTCTACCTACAAAGAATACACCACTTATCCAACAATCTCCCACTTGTTGAACACTTTGAAAAACAAAGAGAGCTAGGGATTCATAAAATAAACAATTGAGGGTATTATTCCCTTTGATTCTCTACATCAAGAGGACTTGTCAATACTGACACACTTTATCAATGAACTTGCAACTTTCTTTAAGGTATCAACCTTATGCAACAATGCCTTATTCTCTTTAACCATGTATCTAACAAAATGACAATGCACATCAATATGTTTAGTTTTTGCACGATAAGTAAGGTTCTTTGCCAATAAGATTGCACTTATCCCATCAAAATATATCTTTACAACTTTTTATACAAAACCAATACTTGAACACAATCTCTACAACCATATAACTTAGTTGCATGAGTCACCACCAAGTAATCAACATCTGTAATTGAGAATGCAACTATAACCTACCCCTTTCTTATCCAACATATTGCTCCACAAATTAGGTTGATCGCGTAACCTCTTATAGATTTTTTTTATGATCAAGGTATTTATCTTACTCTACATCAAACAAAACCCCATACATCTTTCACTTTGTTTGGTTTGAGAATTCTTTAATAGTGAATTATATAACCTGTTCAATGCCCTTATACTCCACTATAGGATGGGCCTAAGTGCACAATATACTTACAAAAGATATAACACATATTCAACACACCAACCTTTGGATTTTCTTTTTCAAATTTTGGCTAATTATGAATTTGCATAATTTTACATCTTATATGCTAATTCCAAAGACAAATTCCTTAACAACGATTACTATAATAAAATTTTGCAACTTCATATTCTTCCCAAAAGAAATAGTTTCAAAAAAACATACAAATATCAACAAAAATCAAATTGCAATGACCCTAGATTCATGTAAACCATTTTGTAAACTTTTGTTACCATATTGAATAGTTAAATCCACTGCCAACAACAAAACTTCAACTCTTTTCACATGTGTTTTTAAAGATTTATAGACTATATATTTTTGAAAGAAGTAAAGATGACCACTTTGCAACACATTTATTCGTAAGTTCAATATACCATGAAAGACTTTTTAATATGTAAATCACCTTGGAGATTTTAATGATTGGTCTCCCAAAACAAATCTGAAACTAATTGTTAAATAAGAAATATTAACTAGTTATTATTATAGTTTGTTTATAATTAATTGCACAACTAACTTTTTTGTACTTTCAGTAATATAATATAAATACAAAGCATGCCACATATATTATTTGTTATTATTGTTAGAAAATGCAAAGTGGAAACTTATTAATTCTGATTTTTCCTTTAATCTTAAAAATTTGTTTATGAATTTAATTAATGTTCTTCTATTTTTTAGTTAGATATTTTCATCTAACAAATATCAAGAACGAAATAGTAATAATAAAGGACACATAAATTAGGCTCTCAACTAGGGAAAAACCCCTCCAAGGCGAAAATATGGTAAACTCTTCTCTTCTTATAGAATTTGCTTCAAAATGAGACATAAAGACCCAAACCCTAGATGTTATCACCAAAATTTGGTTATCTAACTATTTACAATTAGATGTATCGAAGTACACAATGTAAGACCAATTTTACCATAGTAAAATCACTTTCACTATAAGAAATAATTTAATAAACCATATTTTATTAAGTTATTTCTGGTTTAAACAAGAAACCCCATGAGGAATAATTAAATAAATCCTTCTTTATTTGATTTTCCTCTAGGAATAATTAATTAAACCATTGTTTACATAATATTCCTGGTCATATTTAACCCAATTATGAGAAATAATTAGATAAATCATTATTTATCTTATTTTTCTCTAGGAATAATTAGTTAAATCATTATTTAGTTATTATTCCTTGTTAAATTTGACTAAATCACCTAGAAATAATTAAACAAATTATTATTTGTTTATTATTCTTTAACCACATTCTTGAAATGATAAATAATTATTTCTTTGTTTATTATTTCTAAATAAAGGTATTTAACCAATTTAAATACCTTTTCCCTCCAACAAAATATAATAAAATACTCCAAGCGGTTAGATTTAGATCTTGGTTAATAATATTTTATTATTTGCCATTATCGAGGATCACTCAATATTTTGTTATAAATAGAAGGGTTTTTCCATTCATTCTTCATTTTGATCATTTTCATTATCACACTTTGATCATTCTCATTGTTGCTACTATTTTCTTTTGCTTCTTGAGCTCCCACTTGAGTTCAACATACATTTTGGGTTTTTTGTACCATTGAGAGAGAGAAAATTCTGGAACTGAAGCGTTGAGGACAACCAAGAACCCATCCCATTGAGGGGCACTGGCAACACTTATTTGTTCCCTTCACCAAGTGTAATAATATATGAAAACATTCTTTAAATCTTGTCTTATCGGTTGGATGCATGGAGTAATTACTATTTTTTTTCACTGTTAACTGCATAGATCTGGATTTTTGCAGCATTTGTTCTAACTATTAATTTCCGATCTATAGAGTTAAGCAACCATTTATGTTCTTAGGGCTGTTTTTCACACACAACTAAAATAAGCTCTTTTCATACACTTACGTTAAGAATTTACGCTAAAAAATGGAGATTCCACTGTTGTAATTCAGATTCCTGCGTGACCATCAACTTCAAAAACAAGGGTTTTATTCAGTTGTTTCAGTCTCTTGATGTTTTTTTAAAACTTTTATGCCCTAATTCAGTCAAAATTCTAACTTCCAGATGTTTTCTAGTGTTTTCGGCAGGTAAAAGGTATCAGTCGCGCCAGAGACGACAAATTTTATGCAACCTACCATCCGAGAACCTATGAACTAAAACTCTCACTTTTCAGCTCAAATAGTGCGATTTACCCCTGAAATCGCACTTTTCTGCCAGTATACTGCGATTGTGTGATTTCAAACTTTTTTTTGTTTTTGTTTTGTTTGTTTGTTTGTTTTTGTTTTTTGTTTTTTGTAACTGTTAGGGTTTGCCGAGAGCACTGTTTTGGGTTGTTTGATCTCTGTTTCAACCCATTTTAGGCCTGAATATGCTTAGTTTGTCTCCTTGAAGTAGAAACAAGCCCCCTAGGGTTTTAGTACACTTCCACCTTTTTAGGAGGAGTTAAGCTGAGTAGGTAGTTTGAGATTTGCAACACTTTCAGCCATTGTTTCAGGGTCTGATCCATCCTTTTTACATATCCTTTCTGATAGGTTATTATTACATCCAAATCTCTCTCGTGAGCTTTGTTTGGTCTTTGCCTTAGGTTCTCTTTGTTTGCCCTGGGTTTTTCATCTTTAACCTTATCTTTTGCAGCAATTTTCCACTCTGGTTTCTTGCTGTTTTCTGCATCATTTCCAGCACTATAGAGTCATTAGATCCTTGTCCCTTTGATATTAGATCTCTTGGCCATTCTTGTGTTTTTTGAATCAATTTCGCACCCTTGTTGTCTGGTTGTTTTAGAGCCTTCTTTGGGTTGGGATTTATGTGTGATTAGCTGTTTATTTTACTGTCATTTCAGTTTTATTTACAATACTTCAACATTTTTTATTGTTCTTTACACAACCATCTAGGCTTATTTAAAATTAACACATGTCTTACACACGCTCACACATAAAGTGAAGAGCGCTTGGTTTACACCGTTAAGCCAAGACATAAACATCATAATTAATCAATCTGCCTCATAGATCCTCTGTTTATCACTCTTCAACCTTATCGCGTCATTTGTGACTTGCCATCATTGCGTCCCCAAGGTGTTTATCGTAGGGACTCCAAGGTATTCACCCTCAGTTTCCGTTAGGGCGTCTTACTCCACCCCATAGGTTCCAAGTTAGTCGTCCTCTGAGTCCCCATATCGACTCTGATTCTGGTTCAACGGGTTCTTCCTCTGATTTCGACCCTAGTTCTCCTCACCCTCATACCGTCACCATGTCAGATGCCAATGCAGGTGTAGGCCCTCAAGCTGGTGGTGGCCCTATCCCTAATGCTAGAGCTACTACTAGTAGAACCACTACTGGAACCATTCCAGTTACTCCTTTGCTCGGCTTTTATGACGGGTTTAAGCCTTCTCAATTTTAGCTAGCTAATCAATGATACCATATTCCACGATGTAGGTTAGCCAACTATCCCAAATAAGCTTCCTTCCAACATTCCTAATTTTGAAGGAAACACTAGAGAGGACCCTACTAATCATGTTTGCTCCTTTCATACGTGGTGCTCGTCTAATTCCATCACTGATGACTCCATTCGCCTTCAGTTGTTCCAATGCACACTCACTGAAGAAGTTGCAAAGTGGTATGTTGACCAGAATGTTGCATCTCATTCCACTTTTGTGACTCTTGCTAAAGCATTTTTATCATATTTCCAGTTACCCCTCCATTATGACACTGATACCGAGTTGTTGATCGCATTTCGTCAATATTCTGCCACTCGCCTTTCTGAACATGTCCAAGAATAGCGTAGAAGAAGGAGCTTGTGTAGAGCTCCTACATTTGACGACCGTGTCTATATGGATTGGTTTCTTAGAATGATCTTAGCCCTCATTGGTAAAGATGTCGCATCTCATTTTCCTCAGTCCGAGGAGGAAGCTCTCCAGGTCGCATTAAAATATGACTTGATTTACGCCCATTCTAGTTATGTTTATACCGTTTTACCAAATCTTCCTAGACCTGGTGGTGCCAACACATCGAAGGCATCTCATGCTGCCGACGGTATCATTGGATCTCTCTCACATCCATATGCTCCTCCTCACATGAGCTATGGTTACCCCGAGGGGGGACTAGTTCCTCCAACACTTATCCCCCTCCAGACAAATTGTATCTCGGTCAAATCATGCCTTATGTATTTTCCCAACCGCATCAGTCAATGCCAGGGCCAACTGTTGCTCAAATTGTTTACCCAAATTTTGCCCCACCTCCTTTCTATCCTTATGCACATCTTGACCGTCCAGCCCCTCCATCATCAGTGCCCTAGCCTCCCGTGCCTTCTCAACCTCTGCCACAATAGCCACCCCCTCCTCAAGGTCAGGTGTATGCGCATCAGAGCGTGACTAATCCTACGAATTCAATTAAAAAGAGTAAAGGGAAAGGAAATCAGAACCAACAAGTGCAGGGTAACCAAAGGCGCCAAGATAATCAATCGAACACACCCCAAGGGAATTAGCCTAACACCGTAAACTAGCAACAAGGCGATCAACCCAAACAGAACAAGCCTCTTCGTACGAAAAAACCTTGTTCATGTTGTGGTGTACATGGAAATTATAGTCATGATTGTCCCCTTTTACCCTAGTGTGACAGTTGTGGGAAGCCCAAGAAACGTCTAAAGCACAGAAAACCATCGCGTCGCTTCCTCCAAACACTGCGCCTGCTCAACCGGCTGTATTCACTCCTCGGCATGCCTGTCTGGTAATACGATTACGATTCTCATGATGAATTCTGAAGAGGTAAATACCATTGATGTCAACCTTTAGACCTGGTAGCGCCAATATGACAAGCAACCCACTATGTCTGCAACCGAGTCCCAAACCAAAGTAACCACATAGTCCATTTCAACACCAATTTTTTCCTTATAGATCCCTCAACCTAAGGTAGAGGTCATTCACAAGATCCCCAAAGGGCCATTACACCGAAATGCTGCTTCTGCCAAAGCCGCCCACACCTACAACATAGTAGATGACTTGGCGTAGTTTTCTGCTGCCATGTCAACGTTGTAAGTCCTCTAGATGTTCCCATATCAATGAAAATATATACTATATTTTTTGGGCGTTGTGGATCCTTCAAATGATCGTTTGATCGTCTTTAATGTTGACAAATTAGAACATCCCCCTTTACCTTTATCTGTTTCCTTCGAAATACCAGTCAAGATCCGTAATTCCCATGTTCACAGATGTATCATTGACGAGGGAACATCCACCTGTGTGATGTATGCCTATGTTTCGAAGAAGCTCAGATCACCCGATCTATCTCAGTCCATCATCACTTTACGTGCTTGGGATGGTCACCCTTTTCAGCCCCTTGGCATGTTCCGCAATTGTACAGTCACACTTGCTGGAAAGACTGTTTGTATTAACATAGAAGTCATTGATGCCCCCTTGGATTATAATATTCGCTTGGGTCATAGCTACAACTATGAAATGTCAGCCATCACATCTGCGGTTCACCGTAAGATGTGATTCCCCCACAATGGAAATATCGTCACCATCGATCAGTTGACATATTACGAACTAAAGTCTCAGACCTCCCCTGAGTCCATCATATCTTTGGTGACGAATAACCAATCAGTCACACCTCTCACCAATGTTTCACTAGGAGTCTATAAAGATTCCACCTTACTTGGTTCATTCCATGGTCCCCCCCTCTTATTACTAAGCCTAGCTCATCGAGTGTTTACATGTTGCAAGCATCTCGGGCTAACCAAAACTGGCCCAGTACGACTAGCCATCAACCAATGCCTTCACAACCCGCTACTATTCACTCGACATAGCCATCAGGACCATCTCCTTAAGGACATTCTCCTTCTGCTAGTGTCTCTCTCAATGTTTTTCAACCAGAAATGGTACCCCCAAGCCTTAATCATTTGGGAGCCATTTCGCTAGGCCATTACCATTCCGGTAAGATTCCATTTTTAGCACCCCCCTCCAGAGTCTTTTTGATGCTTGTTATGGCTACGTTGAGTCTACCCAATTTAACTCTATGGATCCCAATCTGGTACATTAATCCCCCAACAAACACTCTACCTGGTCAACTCAAACCGTATACTGCTTTGAGCCCAGTTCAACCGGTCGCCATGACCCCTCCATTTGCTTCAGTGCCACAACCACCTCAATAGGAACCCATTCCTATTGCGAAATCATCTGGTGAGGGGGACAAAGCAAAAAAGAAGGAACCTAAGGACAAGGCTCCCCAAACAACTTCAACTCCACTTAAGCCTCCAAATTCGACACCTCCCTACGCTTTGTGTGATGTTGTTGGGCATGCCACCTAGAACTATCCTAAACTTCCTCGTCTCAAACCTGTGGTCAACGAAATGTTTCCTGAATCTGACATTCCAGAGGTCCATGTTACCTTACCTGATTTAGCTAAGAAACTAAAATCGTTGTGCACAAATCACCCTTGTGCTTTGTGCAACATTTATGACCATTATTCTCATCATTTTCCCCGTCTCGATGACTTTTGCGATACCCTTGAGGAAATTCGTGAAATAGAGGCCGCTCATAGTGCATCTTTTGGCCTTCTCTATTTGGAAATTGTATTGAAGCAGTAAAACACTGTTCCAATTGTTAGCTATTTTCCCCAAAGGTACGAGCTCCACCTGCTCCCCTCCATCTTGTCATATCAGCCGGTCCCTTCTGTAAGTGGGTCATTGACTTTATGGAGTGTCGACCTCCATCTGCTAGTAACCACAAGTATATTATCATGGTGGTCGACTATTTCACCAAATGGGCTAAGGCCATGCCAATGTTCAACAACACAGTGGCTAACGCAGCTCTCTTTTTCGTTAACCATGTTATCGCTTGATTCGGGGTTCTGAAAAAATTGGTCTCTGACCTTGGCCGAAATTTCGAAGATGAGATATGGTGTGAGCTATCCTCTTTGTTGGGATTTTAGCACCAATATTCATCGTCTTATTATCCCCAAGGTAATGGAAAAGTTGAAGTGGTCAATAAAATCCTTAAAAATATGCTTCAACGGATGACGAACAAGCACAAAACCAAATGACACCTTATGCTCTTCCCTTCTTTGTGGGCCTATATAAATTTTTTTAAAACCGCCACCGAGTTTACTCCTTTCCACCTCATTTTTTGCGAGGAGACAGTATTACCGATCGAGTGTGAAATCCCCTCCCTTCACTTAGTTGTCTAACTTCTCCCTAACACCCAAACTTTAGAACAATGAGTTATCATGCTTGAGCATGATTCCGAAGACCGTCGTGTTGCATTGCAAACCATTGAAGCGACCAAGAAATGAACCAAATCCCAGTATGGACGAAAAGTCCATCCTCGTACCTTCCACGAAGGTGATCTTGTTCTAGTGTATGACCAGACTCATGATGTCCTTGGTCATGGGATGTTTGACTCATTATGGCTAGGACCTTACATCATTAGTAAGGATTTGTGCAAGGGGGCATACCTTCTAGAGGATTTCGAAGGCCAACTCCTTCCTAACCCTCGCAATGCACTTTACCTCAAGAAATTTTACCCATAACATCTCCCATTGAGATGTGTGTATTTATTTCTGTCATGCATTTAGGTAGCTTTAAATTTCCTCCATCATCTAATTTGTTGTCTTGTGGTGCCTTTCAAATGGATCCATCATCCACACTGTATATCGGCCATGCCGATGGTGCAAGCCACTTCTCCCTAAATCTAGCCTCGACAGCTTGGGCCATTTTTATCCCCTTTCATTCGTTATTCCTCTCTAACAGCATATGCATTATATATTCCACCAATAATTAGGCCGAATATGATGTCGTGATAGGTTTTTTAGTCGATTCCCTTGATCATCACATACTTCATCTTCATGTTCGTTTAGATTCCTTGTTTCTTGTCATGTAATTGAATGGCGTGTATCATGTGAATAACCATTCTTTTTTAGAAAATATTTACGAGTAAAGCTCTTAGTGCATGAATTCGAATCCATTACATTCAGTGATGTACCTAAAGTCTAGAATCACTATGTAGATAGCATTGCAAACAATATTCTATATTGGCACTTATCACATGCATTTAACACAAGACAATAATAACACAAATGGTGAACCATATACTTTTCATATTTAAAAATATGCATATCCAAATTATGTATCAACAAAATCATAAATATTTGGAGTCAACTACTCTAAATACATCTGACGTGCCCACAACATGTTACAAAAATAATAATGGGGGGCATCACATACCCATATCTCTAATCACTATCTTGAGGTTCCCGAGCCAATGGCTATGCTCCACTAGCTCGCATATGCCGAATTTCCTGCTCGACCATCGCCATGTGCCACATGACCCCTCTCCACTATGAGGGTAGCCCTATACATCCCTAGATGTATTGGTCCTCAAGATCATGCCACCCGCACTCTGATACACTGGTCAACAACAGATCACACCTGCGACAAACATCCTCCATCAGAGCCTCATAATCAGGTCTCTGGTCTACTCTCGCTCCACTATATCCCGCATCCCCTGGTGCCGCAGATTGTCCCACATACCCTGCCAGCTTCACCGGTGCTATATATGCATACCAAAAAAAATGAATCAATACCACATACATATTATAAAAACTTTGAATGCACCATAATATATAGCAACTTTCACTTACCTTTTGGTCCCCATGCTCGACCAGGCAGAAGTGGCAAGTCAGGGTCTCCCAGAAATTTCATACCACTGTATGGATAGTCATCTATGTACAACAATATTTGATCCCAGTGTGCGAAAAACTCGGGCCGGAACACCTGTCCGACTCCCCCCCCTCCTCCTCTCCGCAGCAGCTGCCCCCAGCGTCACATCCTGGGCTCTTGTGGGCCCCCATCCTGGATTTGCACATGAAGTTGGATCGTGGGGATCTTCTCAAAGAAGAATGATCAAAATACCTTACCCAAAACACAATCGTGGTTCACCTATCACTTGCATAGAAAAAAATATGATTTCACCGACAACAACATCATCTAGGCCCACCCATAGTAGGTCATGCTAAAAAACTCTCTACCAACATCATCTGCCCCCCAGTGATGTGATGGAACGCTTGGTTGCCCAGGATCTGTAGTAAAACTGCGATGACAACCCGTGTATTTAACTGCTCTAGATCAATGATTGGAATATTCGTGCCCTTATCACGGGCATCCGGTCTACAATGGCGCTCCATGAACTCTGATATATTCTGCCCACGCGGTAAAATTGGATGTATGTTTCCCACCACCCCTAGTGGTGGATTCCGGTCAAAAAATAAATGTACTGGATAGTAAGCTTGATCCTATGCCCCTGCACCATAAAGGCCTCCTGGTCTGGATCCCAATAGCTCACTATCCTCGATAGTAAGGGCTGACCTGCCCTCATCAGTGGGTTCTCAAACAACTTGAGAACCCCATATCTAGCAAGTGATCCTCGTACCACTTGATCCCCCTATATCTCGGCCCGAAGAGCATCCAAATATCTCTCATGCTAGTTGATCCTCAATTCTTCCATACCTACAAAACAACATCATGTTTTTCAGCTCAGAAATAAGACAACTGCATCACAAATCTACTAACCCCAGCCCTTAGCCAGCCAGTAGACAAAAACTGACCTCCAGCTCCAACTTGCACTTTTCTTGCCTTTGAATTGTGAGCTCGCATTTTTTCCCACTGAATACTATGAGCCAGGTTGAATTTCAGGGCCTCAAAAGTGCGAGCCGATCGTGAGGATGGGCAGGGGTCTCCCACAGAGCCCCGGGGACCTAATATGAAAAAATAAACAAACAAAAATGAAGAGTAAGGTTAGGTCACTTACCAACCACTAACAGATCCTGATTCCAACGGTCAGTTTGTCCGCTGCAATCGCCGCAAGATTTAGGGCCTTCTCCTCCTCTCCAAATTCACCACAACTCACTTAGAAAATGAATTAAATTGGAGGGAAATCACCCTTTTAAAGGAAAAACCCTAAATTTTCCTTCGCTAATCGCGACCAAACTATAGCTTGGTTTGACGAATTGTCAACATTGTTGGAAAGCTCTGACCAAGTACTATAATGGGTCATCTTTTTTTTTTTTTGGTAATTTGACACTTCACCAGGAAGTCATTTTTCCAAGAAGGGTCACTTTGCCGCCTCTTAAAATCATATTTCTTCACATGCGCTGCTTTTACTTAGGGCACCACTTTGCCTTCATACTTGTCAACTCGTGTGTTGATTTTCGTCATGAGTAACCATCTTTTGCTCATGTTTTTATGGTCCCCACTAGGCCTCTTCTGTGTGACAGAATCATTGAGTCACCCTTGTTCAAAGCATCCGAGTTGAGTCGTCATCACATTCATGGAGTTTGTCCTGAGTCCCTTTGCCTCCTGTTACCATATTCCATCCATTTTTTCCTTGCATTCCTCTCATGCCGCTCATTTTTTTCCTCCAGCCATACTGTCCCCCATCCCCTCCGAAGTCGAGTCAGTCGCTGCCAGGTCATCCATGATTTTTATGCTCTGACAAGGAAATTTGTCCGTCCACTACTCAGTATCCCCTATTCCATAATCAACCCTGGTGTCAGTCCATCAGTCACTTTAATATCATCCCTCATGCCTTAGTTGAGGATTCATCATTTACTCACCTGTGACGGGCCTCCTTCTATCAACATCAACACATTTTTTCCAGAAGACAGGTCTAGAGGGTGGTGTACCTTGGTTCCAGCTTCCATTCTTGTTTGGTGCCTCAGATCAGGCAAAGGGAATCATCATTGCCCCTTGACTTGGTTGTTTCTCATCCACTTGGCCTCAACTCATTATTGCATGATTGAGATTCGTATACTTGATGGTCCGGTGATCCAGCAGATTGTACCAACGATTCTTGGGTGTGTGTGAGATGTTTCAAATCTCATGAGGGGATGGCCCTTCAGGTAGCCTCCCACATGCCCGTATGACCTTAGATTATGCTACAACCTCAGATGCAGCTCCAAAGATTTGATGGGTTCGGTTTTAGCCGCTTGCAATGCCCATAGCATGCATGTATCATTCAGATGATCCATTCACATTTTCGGATCCCTTTCCTATTTAGCAGGGCTTATTTTTTTGTTATTATGCATCATTGACTCATATATTATTGTATTTAGTCCTGGCTCATGTTTCTCTAGGCACAGTATATATGTGGGATCCATTATATTTGTTATCTGGCCCATTTCATGCCAGCATGTCATGTACCATTTATCATGTACTTTATTGCTCAGTCTCATATTTCTGAGCCCATTATCATTCTTTATAATTTTTCATCTCGGTGAGCATAGGTATGCCTCCCCCACCCCATTGAGAACATGTACCCCAACATCAAAGGAGACTTATATCATTTGTAGGTCTCACCCCCTCAGTGATTTTCCTCTCTCGCTTCGCTTCGTCTATATATCTCTCTCTCTGACTCCCCTTCGGTGTATAGTGATTGTGTTCTTACAACGTACTTCGATCATACGACTAGCTCCTAACTCTCGCACGTTGGGGGGCAATGTGTTATCACCAAAATTTGGTGATATAACCATTTACAATTAAATGGATCGAAGTACACCATGTAAGACCAATTTCACCATAGTATAATTGCTTTCACTATAATAAATAGTTTAATAAACCATATTTTATTAACTTATTTCTCGTTTAAACAAGAAACCCCATGAGGAATAACTAAATAAATCCTTATTTATTTGATTTTCCTCTAGGAATAATTAATTAAACTCTAGGAATAATTAATTAAACCATTGTTTAAATAATATTCCTGGTCATATTTAACCCAATTATGAGAAATAATTACATAAATCATTATTTATCTTATTTTTCTATAGGAATAATTAATTAAATCATTATTTAGTTATTATTCCTTGTTAAATTTGACTAAATCACCGAGGAATAATTAAAAAAATCATTATTTGTTTATTATTCTTTAACCACATTCTTGAAATGATAGATAAATCATTTATTTGTTTATTATTTCTAAATAAAGGTATTCAACCAATTTAAATACCTTTTCCCTCCAACAAAATATAATAAAATATTCCAAGTGGTTATATCTAGATCTTGGTTAATAATATTTTATTATTCGCCATTATCGAGGACAACTCAATATTTTGTTATAAATAGAAGGGTTTTTCCATTCATTCTTCACTTTGATCCTTTTCATAGTTTCACTTTGACCATTCTCATTGCTGCTACTATTTTTTTTTGCTTCTTGAGCTCCCACTTGAGTTCAACATACATTTTGGGTTTTCTGCACCATTAAGAGAGAGAAACTTTTGGAACTGAAGTGTTGAGGAAAACCAAGAACCCATCCCATGAAGGGGGATTGGTAACACTTATTTGTTCCCTTCACTAGGTGTAATAATATATGAAAACATTCTTTAAATCTTGTCCTGTCTGTTGGATGCATGGAGTAATTACTATTTATTTTCACCGTTTAACTGCTTTTACTGCATAGATATGGTTTTTTCTAGCATTTTTTCTAGCTATTCATTACAGATCTAAAGAGTTAAGCATCCATTTCTGTTGCTAGGGTTGTTTTTCACACACAGCTAAAGTAGGATCTTTTCGTACACTTGCGTTAATAATTTACGTTAACACTAAACCAAGTGCTTCTCCAAGTACCAAGTCATCCATCCAACAAGTATTTCCATGATTTTGCACCGACCAACTTCAACATGCAACTTTTACTTGCCAGCTTCAATACTCCAACTCGTTCTGCAACTTTTACCATGGAATTTTGGCCATGTAGCTTCTATGGAAACCCTAATTTTGCCTCCTCTTGAGACCTTCCTAGAGAAAGATAGCTCTTCCCAAGATCAATGAGGTCAATGTAGGGTATTCTTTCTTCCAACTACAAGATACTGCGCTTCATCCTCCTACAAATTTGGCCTCTTTTTGCAACACGAGAAACCCTATAACTTTGCACGTGTGAGAGAGATATAGCCCAAAAACAAGAATTTTCATCCTTCTTTCTTCTCTTAGAACTTCACTCTTCTTCTTCCTTCTTCCCAATTACATATTGAATTCTTTCTTGAGATATTGAACTTCTTGAGTGAGTGAGTACTAAATGAGTTCAAAAATGCTTCTTTATATAGCCTTTCCAAGGGGTCGAATTCCCTCCTTTAGGCCAACTTGTAACTTCCATGGTCGACTTGTATTTTTGGAGTTTCTAAGACTTTATAAACTAAAAAATAATTGTTTTTACAATTACATTTTCCCCGGAAGGGTCTTATAAGCATTATGTTGACTCCTTTGATTCATGACAATAAATCCTAAGACCTAAAAAACCCTAGAAGAATGAAGAACATGCTTTTACCTAGAAGACCATCAATAAAGACCAGGAAATCCATGCTTTAATAATAATAATTTTTTCTTTTCTTCTCTTTTTTGTTACATAGGATACATATTGAAATGAGTACAACAACAATTATGAAGATCGAAACTAATTACATTTTCAAAAATTCTGTAAACTAAAAAAAGAAACAATAACAAAGGAACACAATGGAATACAATGCATACAATATTAACCCTCGAGAAATCTGATGTAGATAAACAATCTAAAAATATGAAGGAATATTCCTTTCTTCTTGATCAAGTGAGAGTACAAGCTAAAATACAAAGTCTCTAAAGCTCATGCAAAGAAATGAGACATTGTGGTCTGCTAAAATCTCCTAAAAAATGATCCTTCTCCTCTCCCTCTCTATATTTATACTCCTCTTGGCCATTACCCTACTAATCCAGGCGAATATTAGTGACCACAAACCTGCTCCATTATTACAATTAATTTGGGAGCTCATCTTTACAAGGCACTGGGGGTAGTTACAACTACCATAATTTCCTTAATCTTAACAAAATCAACACGAGAATGTAAAATATTAGAATAGGAGATTTATCCTCTTCATGGCTTGGTTAGATTGTGGATAGAAGATCACTGTAACTTCCATGATCATTTCACTAGGGTTCTCTACAAAATAGATGTATATGGAAAATATGGTGGAATAATATAGAGATATCTTCACTATGCTTGTTGGGGTGTCTCTGCATTGATATCTCAAGATTTCAGTTGAATTTTACTTGGTGATACTTACCTAATTTCCCATTACGTGAAAATTTTCTTCTAGAGAATGAAGAATATGAACACCATATTCAAGAGCTCATATAAACAGACCACACTTGACCAAGCTCCTCACCTTGTGAAATTTCTATATTGGTTGGTTCAAAATAAGGATCATACATGCTAAATTTGTATTTATTATAGGCACTTGAACAAAAAAATAGTTAAGAATAGATATCCAACCCTCATATTCATGATATTATTGAATAGCTCGAGGGATCCAAGTTTTTAATAATTCCATTTATTTGAAGTCAGGCTACCACCAGGGACCAATTGATAAAACTATTGTTTGTGTCACAACCTTCAAGTCTAAAATGATTTTTTGGGTGGTTGGTCATGTATTTTGGATCGAATAATGTGCCACCAACATTCATGAGGACGATGGAAGATATATTGTGGCCAATCGCAAATTATTTTGTGGTTTTATATTTGAAAAATATCTCCATTTTCAACAAAAAAATAGTAGAGCATTTGTAGCACATTTAATATATCTTGAGCACCCCATGACAACAAAATTCATATGTCAATATGGAGAAATGCTCATTATACATGAAAATAAGTCAATATCTAGGATACATGAGGGATGAACATGGTGTGCATGTGGATCCAACCAAGATCTAAGTAATTCATGATTACTAATCCCAATTACTCTAATAGAGTTCCACAACTTGTTGGATCTCACCATATTCTATCGTAAGTTTATGTTGGAATTATTTGATATCACTTGGATTCTAAGCTAAGTAACCAAGGGTGGGGCCAAAGGCAAGTTAAAGCATTTGAGGACTTGAAATAATTCCTTTTTCTTGGTGCTCGTACTCACTCTACTAGATTTGCAACAACATTTGAATATTGATACAAATATTTCAGAATTTTTTATTGATGTAGTACTTATTAAACATGGAAAACTATTGGCCTATAACAATGGAATACTCCTTAATGTCGTTTACAAGTACTTTTTCTATGATAAGGAGATATACTCAATTGTGTAAGCCCATCTCCAAAGGAAACATTACACTTTATGGAAGGAGATTATTATCCACATATATCAATAGCCCCTATATTTCATGTATATGTAGGGAATCTTTAGAATAATTACCATTAGAAGTGGTCCATTTACTTTCAACATTTCCCCATGAAAATCAAGTATAATAAGGAAAACACAAACCTTTTTTTACAGACTACCTCAACTGACCTTTGGTTATAGTCCTGACCAAAATGCTCAATTCTTATGGATTGAGATCTCTAGGAGGCCCCAATTGTATGATAATGACCCTAAATTTGTTGTTACTTTTTTACACTAGGAATAAGTAAATTGATCTTAGAATTTCATCTCTACGATAAAATTTTATACTACTTGCCCCATATTTGTGTCCCTTCAAGTTGCATGAGAAGTTGATTTTGGGGGGCACATTATAGTTAGGTGACCAAGCAATTCAACTTGGAGAAAAAATTGGTAGTGCTGAAAAACTAATTTTTTTAGCCAAAAGCTTCAATAAGACATCAACAAGTATATTATAACATGCATTACCTCCATTACCACCAAACCTACTATGAGCGAACAAGGTTTGTACACCCTTATACCTACCCTAATAGACCTTGAGTGTCTATCTCCATGCACTACCTATCCAACTTGACTTTAACCAATCATGGAAATGATTATGAATTTGTAGTCATTGATTAGCTATCTAAGATGGCCGTCTTAAAATCCTATAAGAATAATATCACAATACAGGCCAAGGCTAAGATCTTATTTGAGTGCATTTGGTTCATTTTAGGCTCCATAAACCATCATTTTAGGTAGGTGCAATATGTTCCTAGGTACATTTTGGTCTATCGTATGGTTAAGTATGGACAATAAGCTAACCCAATTAACTATATTCCAACCAAAAATCGAATGAAAAATAGAGGTAGTCATTAGGATGATTGTTCATATCATGAGAATGTACAACTCCAAACATCCATCCAAATTATATGGGATCCTTCCTTATGTAAAACATAGATATGAAAAATCCCTTCATAGTTGTATTCTCCACAACCATTTTTGGGTGTGCTTTGGGTTCCAACCATTGGCACTAATTAATGTAGCACTACCCATTGCATCTATAGAGGAAAAATCCTCCTGTGCTTAGATTGAGATTAATAGATTAGCTATATTTGTTGAATGGATACATAACATCCAACAATAGGTTTGTTATGAAACCAACTCCAAAAATAGAAGAAAAAAGAGATCAATGCCTTAGAAATAAGCCACTTCGAGGGGAAAACCTACTTTACATTACATAAATGAACAATTCTTGGATGATACAAATGAAAAAACCTCCTTCTATATATACGAGTCCATGGGGCCACAATATAATCCTAGCCAACCTAACAATAATATTGTAAGGGCACAGTAATAACAATATTGGGATTACAGGGGTACAACAATAACAATAAGGGGGCTACACTAACAATAATAAGGGACTACACTAGTAATATAGGGACCTAACATGCCCCTCTCCTTCAAAAAAGTGTTGTCCTCAACACTTGAGTAGCTCTGGATTTTTCTGTATAAAATTATCATCCTCCCATGTAGAATCTTCAGTGGGTAAGTTCTTCCACTTGATGAGATACTCTGAAATTGATCGATTTCATAGTTGTCAAGTTCTTGTTTCCGTGACTGCTTCAGGTTCCAATATGATTTTTCCTTCCTCATAAAGTTATGGCAATATTGTTTGAACTAGAAGTTTGTCACCTATGACCTTCTTTAAGCATGAAACATGGAAAACTGGATGCACTCGCGAAGAAGCAGGAAGCTCCAATTTGTATGCCATAGTACCAATATTTTGCAACACCTTGTAAGGACCATAGTACTTTGGCAGTAATTTATTATCCTTATTAGCTTGCTTGAGGGACAATTTTTTATATGGTTGTAGCCGTATAAATACCTAGTCTCCTACATCAAAAATTCTCTCGCTCCGATGTTTATGTTCCTGTTGTTTCATTCGATTTTGTGCCAAATTTAGGTTATCCTTTAAGAGTTGGAGAACTTCTTGTTGATGCTCGATGTGATATTCCCTTGCTTGAACCTTAGAATTTTCTCTTAAAGATGATGTGATATATGGTGGATTATATCCATAAAGTGCCATAAATGGGGTCATTTTTGTTGCAGTATCGAAGGAAGTGTTATACCACCATTCAACGAGAGGTAACTACTTGACCCATTGTGTTTGTTTATCAGATACTAAACATCGAAGATATCCTTCCAAACATTTATTCACTATCTCAGTTTGACCATTGGATTGAGGATGAAAATATGAGCTATGAGCTAGTTGAGTACCCAAAAAAGAAAATAATTCTGTCCAAAAATTTCCAGTAAAAATGGGATCTCTGTCGCTTACAATAATCTTTGGGTTTCCATGTAGCTTTTGAATTTTTTCCATAAATGCAGTAGCAACTATACTTGCTCTAAATGGATGAGATAATGCACAAAAGTGTGCATACTTGGTAATTCTATCAATTAACACCATGATGAAACTCTTTCCTCTGGACTTAGGTAAACGTGTGATAAAATATACTGAAATCTCCTCCCAACGTTGACTTGGAATGGATAAAGGTTGTAGAAGACCCGAGGTCTTAATTGTCTCAACTTTATTTTGTTGGAAAACCAAACATTCCACTACAAAATTTTGAATATCAAATTTAAGCCCATCCCAAAAAAGTTCTTTCTTCACCCTGTGGTAAGTTTTAAAAATCCTGAGTGTCCTCCTAAAGGAGAAGTGTGCAATTCCAAAAGAATATTTTGTTTTAGTTGGGAATTATTATAAAGATATAAGCGATCTTTGTACTATAAGGAATCATTTTTCCAACTAAATGTATCAGATGTACTAGGATCTTGCTGCAACTTTTGAATGAGTGTCCATACTTCTTTTTCCTTATTCCATTCATCCCTTGCTTCGGTTATCCAATCTAGTTGGATAATAGAAATGGCACAAAGCAATGCTTCCACCTCTTCATCCTTTCTTGAGAGTTCATCTACAACAACATTTAGCTTCCCTTTTTTGTAGTTGATTTCAAAGTCATAATCCAACATCTTTGTGACCCATTTTTTCTTCTCTTCTGAAGATTGTCTTTGTTCCAAAAAGTGTTTAAGACTATCATGATCAGTTTTTACCTTGAAGTGTCTTCCCATTAGGTAAGGTCACCATTTCTTTAGTGAATGTAGTATTGACAACATTTCCTTCTCATAAATAGATTTATGTAAATACTTTGCTTTGATTGGATGACTTTCAAAAGCAATGGGTCTTCCTTCTTTCATTAAAACAACACCAATTCCATTTTCTGAGGCATCACATTCCACAATAAAGGTTTTTGTGAAGTCTGGTGTAGCTAAGACTGGTGCTAGACACATTGCCTCTTTAAGATGTTCAAAGGCCTTAGTTGTTTCACGAGTGCATGAAAATTCATCTTTCTTCAATAATGTTGTTAGAGGTGTTGCTATTCTCCCATATTTCTTAACAAACTTGCGATAATACCCTATTAACCCGATAAATACTCGCAACTGATTTATGGTTGTGGGGAATTTCCATTCCTTAATGGATTTAATTTTGTTAGGGTCTACCCTAACACCCTCGTGAGATACAATATGACCTAGATATTCCACCTCTTGTACTCCAAAGAAACATTTGGATGTTTTTGCATATAATTGTTTCTCCTCCAATAGTTTGAGCACCCTGTCAACATGTTGAACATGATCCTTCCAAGACCTGTTGTAGATTAATATATCATCAAAAAATACTAGCACAATTTTTCTAAGGAAGGGTTTGAAAATGGAATTCATTAACCCTTGAAATGTAGAAGGTGCATTGGTAAGGCCAAAGGCATGAACAAAAATTCATAATGACCCTCATGAGTTCGAAATGATTTTTTCAGAATATCTTCAGTCTTCATTCTAATTTGATGATATCCTTAAAAAAGATCCAACTTGATAAAATAAATTGATCCATGTAATTCATCCAATAATTCATTAATCACAGGAATGTGAAATTTATCTTTAATAGTGAGCTTATTGAGCTCCCTATAATCCAGACACATGTGCCATGATCCATCCTTCTTGTGCACCAATACTACTGGAGCAGAGAAAGAACGTTTATTAGGTTGAATTATACCAGCCTCACTACAAGGAAAAGACCCTCTAGCAGATTTTTTTGAGGAGCCCCTTATAAAAATACCCCATACATCCATTTTTAGCGGAGGTTACTAGAGGAGGTTGGCGGGCGGAGGGTTTTGTGGATGTTTTCCGCTCAGTGTGCTTATCATTCAACATCGCATCAGTGCTCCTTACAAGAGAAACCACCGGTGCACATAAAACATTGGCACAACAGACACTGTGCACTCCGTACACACCCGACTAGTGCATCGTATTACTGTAGAGCACCGGTGCTTCACAACTCTTCCGTGCCGGTGCATCATAAAATACTGCACCAAAACCGAAATCGCCCAGTGCAATATTAAGAAACCACATCGGTGCATCATAAAACAACGCGCCAAAATAGAAACCGACCGGCGTGTTCGTAAGAAATAGCATCGGTGTGCCTATAAACCACGCGCATCGGAAAAAGGTTAAAAAAAAAGTTACGACAAAAAAACTGGATTTTTCATTTTTTTTCAGTGCTCCAGAGCTCTCAATTACCGGTGCGCTCTACAAGAGAAAGCACTAGTGTGCACAAAAAATTGGCACACTGAACACCGTGCGCTCCGTACACACCCGCCCGACACGTCCTATTATTGTAACACACCAGTGCTTCACAACTCTTCCACGCCGGTGCATCATAAAACATCGCGCCAAAATAGAAACCGCCTGGTGCGATGTCAAGAAACCGCATCGGTGCATCATAAAACACCGTGCCAAAACAGAAACAGACCGGTGTGTTCGTATGAAATACCACCGGTGTGTCTGTCTATAAAATGCACACACTGGAATAGGATTATATAAAAAAAATTACGGCCAAAAAGCCGTGTTTTTCACTTTTCTACTCTCAATCAGCGGTGCGCTCTACAAGAGAAAGCACCGGTCGCACAAAACATTGGCACACCGGACACCGTGTGCTTCATACACACCCACCCGGTGTGTCTTATTATTGTACAACACCGATGCTTCATGAATATTCCACCCTGGTGCATCATAAAACACTGCGCAAAAACAGAAACAGCCTTGTACGGTGTTAAGGAATCGCCTTGGTGCATCATAAAACAACGCGCCAAATCTAAAACCACTTGATGCGGTCTTAAGAAACCGCACCGATGCGCCTATAAAACCTCGCGCATCGGAACAACGTTAAATAAAAAAAAAATTATGGCCAAAAAAATGAATTTTTCACTTTTCTCAGTGCTCCAGAGCTCTCAAGCACCGATGCAATTTCTCCTTCTCTGAGCCGCCCTGACATCAGAGCTCCCATTGCACCCATTGCAGGCACTGCTGTTGTGCATTGGCCACCAATCTTCAGCTTGCATTTTGCAAAACGGTGGGAAAAGTTTCTTTTGCAAATTCTACAGCCAATATGCCTCCTCAACGGCGAAATGTATAGGTATTTTTCTAGTTTTTCCATAATTAAGCTTTTTAACGGATTAGAATTTGAAATAAGCGTAAAATTAACCATTAAATTTATTTATTTATTTATTTTTTGTCGCGCGGTGCGCACAAGCCGTTCGGCTTGCACCAATAAGCGGTGCAACCTGTAAAATTTACAGGCTGCATCACAACTGGTGCTAACGATATCCGCACCATCTCCGGGGTGGTACTGAAAGGCCCCACATTATTTTAAAATTAAAAAAAAAGTGCAGTGCGGTCATTTAGCCAGTCACACTATTGACCATGGGAATAGAAACGCAGCATGTTGACAGAAATATCTGCCTCGATGCCTGTCAGTGCACCGCATTCAGCATTTCGACAGGGTCAACGGTGCGGCTGGGTAAAGGACTGCACCATTGACTAAGTCATTTGTTAGGAAGTCAGTGCGTTGAGATGACTATACATGCTAGAGCATATATTTTAGTTAGCGCACCGCTCCGCTCTTCTGACACCATATATAGTCAACGGTGCTTGAAAAAATTTCAGGTGCACCGCATACAATGCGTTTTATGTCATTTTGGGCACCATGTCCGGTGCTCTACAAACAAAAGCCGCACCGGAACCGGTGCATGGATGCTTTTGTGGCGCACCGACTGGTCTGTTTTTTTTTTCGAAAAAAACTTATATATGTATATTCCTAAATACATGTTTGATTTAATATTTTTATTTATTTAATATGTCAATGATTCAGAGAGAAGAGGAGGAACAACAACAACAACAGGTGGAGAAGTATGACATGCTTCGCCAGTGGGAGGCACGAGAGAGGGAAAGAGATGCGTACCCTTGCCCTATTACAGCAGATACCCAGGGGCTCCTAAGGCAGGTAGGCCTCCTCAATTTCTATTAGGAGGCTACTTCCCTAAAGGCCCATAGTGTGTTTTTGAGACATCTTATCCGTAGGTGGAATGCCCACCAATAGGCTTTCCAGGTTGGTATTGACCAGTGGTACACCCCCACTAAGGAGGATATTTATTTAATTACAGGGCTATCGAGGAGAGGGGTGGATTTTCCCTTGATCCCAGAGGTTCCAGCTGGTTGTGTAGCAGGGAGTCAGTTAGTTTACTGCTAGAGATACATTGGAGCAGATGTACTATCTCCTTCAAAGTTTCAGGTCCCTGGAGGTCAGTTACGTATTGGTGCATTTGGTAGACAAGACGTGTAGTTACTCTCACTTCTCATTTCAACCATTTCACACAACACTAGTAACGGGCAATGCATCAGTTGCCCACTTCTATATTATGTTGATTCTTTAGTACAGGAGCCACGACTTGTCAGGTGGTCTACCTTTTTTTTGCAGCAGTTTTGTACGGCCTTAGATAGATGTCGTGCTCATGCACAAGGGAGGGTCAAATTCCCTTTTGCTTCAGAGCTTTTTTGTTTATTTTTTGAGAGGTTTACAAAGATGAGGCCTTCTTTTGTTCGACAGCCTCGTAGGCCAATGTTAGAGGCTCGGATGCACATATGGGGGCAGATGATGCCCAAGAGGGGAGAGACTATGTTTCCAGCTAGGATATCGCATGATGCACTGGACTTACTAGCCAGTGTTGACGAGCTGCATCCCTTAATTATGGTCCCATGTCCTTATGCTAGATTGGATTGGCGAGGGTGTGCCAACATCCTCTTCACAGATGATGAGCCGCCAGATGATAGAGGTAATATTACTGTTTTATTTATATTTATTCTAACATGTTCTTTAACTTGTTTTTATTAAATTGTGTAATGAAATTGTCTATTATTGTTGTGTACTTTTATATATTTTGCAGACATTGGCTCTTTTGATGGCGAGGAGATGTCGGAACCACCACATGATCCAGGTGTGGATCCTGATGATGATCAGGACATGGCAGATGCCGAGGATCATGATCAAGGGGAGGGTGGAGAGAGACATGCTCCTGCTGGTGCGCCGATACCACCTTTTGCTAGCCGCGGTCGACCTGATACTAGATATAGGATGGAGTTGGGCGACCAACTCAGTGCATTTATTGTTGAGGCGGGCATCAGGCCTGCTCATTACAGAGACATACAGGCTGATGATAGGTTATTATGGATGTGGAGAGGCATGCCGCGTGACATGTACAGCATGATGCGGCATGTCATAGGAGCTACGAAAACTGTTAGACAACCGAGGAGTACTATTGCACGTTATAGGTGTGGTCGAGCCACAACACGTGATGGACAGTCCACGAGCAACGAATCATCATCTCATGACTGTTCACCTCGTGCCGCGCCTGATGAGCATGAGGCTCCACTAGCATCTAGCAGTCATCATGGAGATGAGGCTAGACCATCGGCCACGTTCAGCTAGCAGCCTGCAGCATCCATCAGTACTAGTCATGATCATGAGCAGGCTGGACCATCGACCGTCGAGGCTACACTATTGACTAAGCAGACTTCCACTAGTATTTTTTATATTGATGTTGTACTACCACCAGCTGATCCATCCATCAGTACTAGTCATGATCATGAGCAGGCTGGACCATCGACCGTCGAGGCTGCACCATTGACTGAGCAGGCCTCCACTAGTACTGTTATTGATGTTGTACTACCACTAGCTGATCCATGACATTTATATTACAGTTGTATATTTTTAACATTATTCAGTTATATATATATATATAGTCCATGTATTTTATGTTCATGTTGCAATTGTAATTAATTTACATGTTGGTGATCATCATGATGTGTATATTGTTAGGTCATGTTAGATATGTTCATTTAATGTTTAGCTTGCAGATAGATGTGTATGTGATAGCATGATTTATTTGACATGAGATGTATATTTGATGTTTATGTTGTGATGATGTTAATATATAATGTTAATTTGATGTTTGAATGTGTTTTTTAGTCGAATATGATGTTTGTACAATGGTTATCATGATCGTGATGTTTATTAATTAATTTAATATTAAATGACCATGATATTTATTAAATATTATGTCGTGATTGTAATTGAAATTGAAATTTTAATTGTATGTAAAATTGTATTTGTATTTGTAATTGTAATTTTAACTGTAATTGTATGTAAAATATTTAATTTAAAATTTTAATTGTAATTGTAATATTTAATTTATTGTGAAATGATTGTAATTGTAATTTTAATTGTAATTGTATATATGACAAATTGTAAAATTGTAATTGTAATTCTAATTATATGTAAAATTCTAAAATTGTAATTGTAATTGTATGTAAAATATTTGTAAAATTGTAATTGTAATTGTAAATGTAATTCTAATTGTATGTAAAATATTTGTAAAATTTTAATTGTATTACTGTAAAATGATTGTAATTGTAAAATTTTAATTGTAAATGTAACTGTATGTAAAATTAAAATTGTAATTGTAATTCTAACTGTAATTGTAAAATTGTAATTGTAATTGTATGTAAAATATTTGTAAAATTTTAATTGTATTAATGTGAAATGATTTTATTAAAATATTTAAATTTGTAAATTTGTAAATAATTGTAAAATAATAAATCTAGAATTTAATATGAATTTTTGTGACATAATAAAGTTTAGAAAATAATGCAAATAAATTCATGTACTTTAGAATTATCATTATTTTATTATGATCTTACATACAAAAAAAAGAGAAATTTATACAGTCCGGTGCGCTTATCATCATAACACGCACCGGTGCGTCTTATTACTTAGACGCACCGGTGCTTCACAACTCTTCTCCACCGGTGCGTCATAAAATACCGCGCCAAAACAAAAAAATCGATCTTACAAACCGCCCTGGTGCGCTTATAAAACAACACGCATCGGAACATGATTATTCTGTAAAGTGAAGTATTGGAGCAGCGGAGGGTTCGAATCGTGGGCAAGAATTTTTTTGAGGAGATGAGGGTTTGAAAAGACGAGAGTTCGAATTTTGGCCGAGAAGTTTATAGCATAGAAAATGAGTGATTCAAACAAAAAGATGGACAAAGACACTTACAGGGATGTAGACGGCTACAGAACTTGACAGAGTACAAAAGGAGAAAAGGAGTACAGGTTGAGACCAGCAGAGAGCATTCGGTTGAGGTCAGCGATAGGGTTAAGAGGTCCCATGATGGAGAAATGGAGAGCAGGGTTGATGGCAGAGAAAGATCAATCGAGGCAGTCTATAAATCCAAGAGGCACCATGAAGGGAATGATTCTCATTCCCTTAAGGACAACAGAGAAAGATCAATTGACGTTTTTGATCGGGCTGGTAGGTCCCATGAAGGGAAAGATTATCCAGAATGTGTTTAAAAGCAGCTGGGAGTATTGTCCGAGCTTCGGTTGGCTTACATAAAATTTTACTGGCAAAAATGACATCGCATAAAATCACATCTTCGACTTTCAATTGAACTTGAATGGCATCTCTAACTTGTCTGAGTTGTGGTCTTGTGGATGAAACCTGTAAAAAGTATGCTTGTATTATAAAAGGAAATCCAGTGACCATTTTTGTGGGAAGAAAAGCATAGATACCTGCAGCTACCATATTTCCATCTGCAAATCGGTTTCCCATTGGAAAAGCTAATGTAATAGCCTATTTTGCAATTTATTTCCTCTGCTCAACCATATACTCATTTTCTATGGGAAACCATTGCCTCCACATGTAATAACTGCATCGTCTAGTCGAAAATAAGTCTTCTTCTGCTAAAAAATGCAGAATGAAGGACTCGTTGTCATTGCTCCTAGAACATTACCCTTCAACAGATTATATGTACTAATTGCTGGCAGGCCATCCGTATATCTGGAGATTATATTATAAAACATATTGGTTGAAAATAGTTAAGTGCCAATTATAATAGGTTCACATACCACAATTGCCCACTTGGGCCCTATAGTATTGCATCTTCACACGCCCCACATTGCATTCTCTCCACATAATCAGTGGGGACAAAATGCATTGGAAGAATAGTTATTTCCATCAAGAATTTATCCAATTCCAATTCTCAATTTTAATTCTAATTCTGATTCTCAAGAATAAACAAAATTCCAATTCTCAATTTCTATGGTTGGAGTTCACTAAATTTTGGTGTACACACCTAAAAGTAATTTCGGTGCCTAAACTGCAAATTGGTGCTACTGTACATATAACCACATCGGTGCCGGTTTTATAAAAATAGCACCGGTGCGGTTCTATTAAGTGACACACCGGTGATGAATAAACACAAATAAAAAAAATGCAACTCTATTTTCTTTAAGTGAAAAAAAAGCGGAAAATTGAAAAATGGGCAGCAAAATATTTTCGAAAATCTAATTTCATAAAATAATTCTTTAAATACTAAACACTTTTCATTATTTCACTATTTTTGCTAAAATTTTCAGCCAGATATTTGCAGGAGACATACCTGGAGCAAGAGAGCACAAGGGCACTGTGGAGCAGCGAAATACGTTCGAACAGAAGTATTCATACAATCAGAAACCAAAACTCTGGTGATTGAAACCCTGTATCATAGAATTCCAAACCATCTCGTGATTAAATATGATTTTTTTTTTTTTTTAAAATCCTTTTTAACCCTAAACCCTTCATTTTTTTGTTTTTGCGCTTTCTTCTCCCTGTTTCTGTGATTTTAGAATTAGGGATTTTCATTTTAAATTGACATCCAACCCACAGGACGACTTGCATAGTTGGATCCCAATCCATTTGGCCATTGTGTGAATTTTTGGAAAAAATGGATTATTTTTATCGGTGCGCCCTGTGTAACCTAGCGCACCGGTGTGATATATTATAAAGCGCACCACGCAAGTTCTGTGTAGTAAAATATTTGAAAATATTTTTTTTAAAATTAGTGTGCCATATCTGAAATAGGGCACCGTTGCTCCATGTTACGAGGATAGCACCATACAGTCTATTACACTATTTGTGCAGTGCGTTTATAATACCCCATGCACCGTACGGTCTATTATACTGTTTTACGGTGCATTTTAACACCCGCACCGGCGGAGGTGCGTACATCATGAAAGGCGCACCAGTGTCTTGAGATTTACTTTTTACCTGAAAAGTTGACAATTTATATATAAATATATTAATGAATGATATGGTACAGGTTTTAGATTGATAAAGAAATGAATGACAAGAGATCAAGTAACAAAAATACTGATAACACATCAAGAAAAGAAAAAAAAGCAAGTTCTTTGTAAATTCTTTATAAAAAATATTATTTTTGAACTATATGTAAGTTTAACTAATATGTATTGTTTACTGTGTATTATGGAGAGCCACAAAATGATGAAGCTCGATTAGATTATTTCTGATCTAGGACCAGAAGAGTGTAAAATCTTGATGGAAAAATTGCAAAAGGATGAATCAGGTGAATGAAAAAATACTATCGATCCAATATGCATTTCTTTTTTTAATTATCATTAATAATATACTTAAAATTATTAGATAACATGTGTCAAATAGTCTATTAATTCACATCTATTTAATGTTCTACAGGGATCAACAACTCAGAAAAGGAATGTTGTTCTAAGAAAAGAAAAAAAATAGAACATGCAAATGAAAATGAATTGCTCCTTAGTTCATCTGGAGTGGTGCTGGAAGTTAACGAAAGGGGGAAAAATTTTACAAAAGTTTGAGGGATCTAGTGGAACAAATGTATAGACGTTCTTTCCACTTACAATATAAAAATCAATCCAATGATTCCAATAACCAAATTTTAACTAAACTACATGAAGAGTTTCCAGAGAATTGGTCAATGAGACATGTCAGACTTTTAATAGAAAAAATGTACAACAACAAAAAAGAAAGAATGAAAAAGTAATATTCCTTTAAATGTTTGTCTAGAACTATTTATATTGTTATATTTACTTTTCATATATCAATATAAAAATTAAATATTTTATTGTCATGTTACATTTTCAGGAAGATTATGAAAATCTCAAATGATGAATGAGCTGATATCAGAAATATCCCAGTAGGAATGTCCAAAAAGGTGTACAAGGAGATGGTCAAAGAAATGGACAAAATTGCATCGCAGGAGGAGCCATCTCAACAACAACGTGCTTCAAATGTAATATGTAATCATTGAATTTTTCTATCATTAGGTACAATAAATAAACAATTTAGCATTAAATATTAATTTTCAAGAATTTTCTTGCAGAAAAGAAAAGAAAATGGAACCCATTCAACACCTAAAACATGACGACAAGGAAGAAAAGGGTTGATATCTAAGTTTGTGAGTAATTGTTACTTCCTTATAACAACTTAACTAGATTTCATTTTTGTGTTTTTTAAGTTGTTTTACAAAAATCATCATTGAATGTATTCAAACAGGTGCTAATATACAAAGAAGAACCATTAGACGAATTGATTGAAATTGGGTTAAATACGGGTTGTGAGTATATGTTGGCATATCAGAAATTAATTGTGGAATTTGTAAGCATATATCGATCTTGTTTTACTTAGCTCCATATATAGTTAATAGAACAAAAAAACTTTTTATATTAAATATATGATTTGTTATGTGGTATAAAACTTGCAGGAAACAAAGTATGGAACTGTGCCAACAGATGAAATTTTGAAAGATGGCATGGTACATGGTTTTGAAAGAATGTGTATAGTTTATGAGTCAATTGTTGCTATGGTATGACATTTTCCTTTTCAATTTACATTGATGTATATTATTTAATATTGCAATTTTCATTATTCTCACCAAAGTATATACACTCATTTCAGTTTATTTTTATGTTTGTAGATGGAAGGTGAAGAAGAAGAAAACAATCAACACCATGAACAAAACATTCCTGAAAATAATCCAAGTCATGGAAGTAGCTCTAGCAGTGACAACAGTTCAAGCAAAGAATGATGATCACTATGTTTGGATATCAAAGCGAGGCATTGTATTTTTTGAAATATGTTTGTGAAATCAGACATTTTGTTTAATGTAATGGACATAATGTCCCAATTGAAAGACAAAGGGATACCAATAACTGTCCCATTTTGTATTATAAATACTATCTTATTCATTTTTAATCATAAAATATGTTTTAATTTATTCTATTGCGTTCTCCATTGTCGTTCTCAAATGCACTAATAAAACTTTAATTCATATGAATATTGTTATAAGATATATATGTGTCAACTTTTGATGAATAATGAATTTTAAAAAACCATAATAATTATGATATGATATAAAAACTTAATCCAAACATCACATTCAAATGCATTAATAATAATTTAATTAATATGAATATTGTTATAATATCTGTCGACTTTTGATGAATAATGAATTTAAAACAATCACAATAATTGCACTGTCACAGGTCGATGTTTCTAAAAAATACAAAATGAAAACCAGTGTGTGTCAGTAACTGTACACCGGTGCGTTTGTATTATGAAGTGCGCTGGTGAGTTTCTACGACCTATGGGCACCGAACAAGTACCAAATCCAATTAAAAATATCAGTGCGTTTGTGCGGTACGTTGCACCAGTGCATTTATGTGTCTATACGCACTCGTTCCATTGTATGATCTATGGGCACTGCACAAATACCGATACCAATTATAAATCTCAGTGCGTTTGTGTGATACTGCGCACCCGGGCGTTTATGTGTCTATAAGCACCGAGCATTTTTACGACCTATGGGCATTGCATGAATAGAGATACCAATTATAAATCTCGGTGCCTTTTTATGATACTGTGCATCGGTGCGTTTATATAAGTCTATGCACCGATGCGTTGATACGGCCTATGGGCACTGCACAAATCCCAAGACCAATTAGAACGGCCCCGTGCGTTGTATCACCAACACTACGCCCAGTGCGGTTTTATACCCTTACATCCCGGTGCATTCTCCTTCGACCACCCCGGGGCACCTTCTACATGTACGCACCGATGCATTAAAGCTAGAGTAGCGCATCGATGAAAAAAAACATCCGTAATAACCTCCGGCCGCCCATTTATTTTAGTTGTGTTGAATTTCCGTTAAAAGCTCCGCCAAAACCTCCGTAACCATAAAAAGATGTTGTAGCAAATGTTTTTTTGACAATTCTGGCCAATTTTATAACACCAAAAACCTCCTTTATAACCTCCGCTAGAGGGTATTTTCCTTGTAGTGCCTCTAACATTTCTGCAATCATACGTTCAATTTCGCTCTTTTGGACATAAGGATATCTGTAAGGCCTGATGTTTGGAGGAGCACTTTATGGAATCAAATGAATAGCATGATCATGATCATGAATAATTGGGTGTCCTTTAGGAGTTTCAAACACCTTGGAATGATTTTCCAATACTTTTTGGAGATCTGGAGAAATAGATGATTTTGATGTTGGAACTTCTAGTGAGCATAATTGTGAAATTACGCCTCGTTGTTCTTTCTTCAGAAGCTTTGTCCTGACATTAGAGCTTATTATATTTCCTGAATTCCCTGTGATACCCCGTAATTTGACTTCCTGTCCTTCTGAAAAAAAATTCAAGAAAATTTCTTGAAAATTAAAAGCTATTGTCCGCAAAGATTGTAACCATTGTGCTCCAAGTACAACATCAACACCTCCCATTGCAATAGAAAGGATTGGACTATTCAATACATATTCCCCCATGGTTAGCTTAATATTATGGCATTTCTAGAGAAATTTACAGTTCCTCCATTTGCAACCATCACTTGACATTATGGTGTTGGGTATAGGAAACAATTCAATTCCTTGGCTACCTTACAATGAATAAAATTATGGGTACTACCCGAATCAATCAACACTATTACCTTTTTCTTCTTGATATGTCCTTCTATCTTGAGAGTTTAAGGAGTGGTAATTCCTGCCAATGCATTACATGATATGGTCGGACTCATTTCTTCCTCTTCTTGGGTTGGTTCCTGGTGTATATCCTCTTCTTGTTCATTTTCTTCTTCCTCTTCACAATCTATGTAAAATAATTTCTTCTCTGCACACTTATGACCTTTAGTGTATTTGCTATCACAACTGTAGCAAAGCCCTTTTGCTCTTTTTTCTTCCAATTGTTGTGGTGTCAACCTTGTAGGTTGTGGAAATCTAGGCGTAGCAACACTTCCTTCTTTATAGAATTGAGTGGTAGGCTTCCTTGTCGCCATAATTTTACATTCAAATTTTCTTTCCAACCTGAATGCCTTCTCCAATGAATCAGGTTCCAAAACACGAACTTCATGTTGGATGTTATCCTTTAAAGTACCTATGAAGAGATCAATCCTGTGTTCCTCTGGAATATCAGTTACCCTTATATTCAATTTTTGGAAGTCCTCAATGTTCTCCCCCATTAAACCCTTTTGTTTGAGATTTATCAATTGGCTAAAGAAGGTGTTGCTCTTTGTATCCTCATAATGTGCTATCATTTCCTCCGTAAAAATTGACCAAGTGACAATTTTTTTATGGGAACAAAGCCATCGATACCATACAAATGTATTTTGTTCTAAATGTAAAGTTGCAATGCGTACCTTTTGTGTGTTTTGCACGTTATGGAGATCAAAATATTGCTCCATCTGTAGTATCCATGTTACAGGATCCTTTCCATCAAACTTCCTCATATCCATTTTTGGAATATGGTGGTCCTTCAATCCAACATTAGAGTTTATGAAATCACGATTAAAATTTATTTTATTCTCATCACCAGTTTCCTTTGCTATCTTTTCGCCATTAGGAAACATTTATTGTATCAACTTTTTCAAAACTTCCATGTCTTCTTTTAGATCATTCTTCATGTTTTCTATGTTGTATTTCATTTTTTCATCGATATTAGCTTCCATGTCATCCATATTAGCCTCCATGCCATCAATCTTAGCTTCCATGCCATTCTTCAAACCATCCATATTAGCTTCCACACCTTTCTTCAAACCTTCCATCTTAGTTTCCACGCCTTTCTTCAAAACTCCCATTTCATTTTTTGTTGCTCTTTGCAAGAGCGAAATTTGGTGCACTTGCTCTTGTAATTTTGATATGTCATGTTGCACTTCTTCGTCTTCATGAGTCATAGTAGAGCCTTCTGAAGGCTTAATGGGTGTTGAATTATTTTTAGGGGGCATTTTAGAACCCAATACTAATATCTATTCTACAATATGCCCTTGGAATCATTTCAAACTGACTTTCCAAACAAGACTTTATGCAATTCGAAAAAAATACACACCTTTTTCTTGCTTTTGAGGAGCTCAATATTAAAACTAAATTATCTTTGTAATTTCAGATCTTCAATATTTGAAATTTGGTCCTGTAGTAGCCCTCTAAATATTCTTTTGAACGCCACAGGTCTGACTTGATTTGGATTCTTCAAGGAAAATTTATGTCCAATCTCCCACAATGACCTAATTATGGACTAGTTTAGTAGAGCGAACTTGTACGGCTTGACACATGTCACTATTTACTCCTTTGACTCTGAAATTGATATACAGGAAACTAAAGTCCGTGTACTTACAACTAGTTTTTACATAATTCCAATCCGATGCTCAGAGAGAGAGTTTTATGACGATTTTCCCACGGTCACCTCTTTGAGATGAAATTTGAGAGCTTGATTGTTTTTGCGTGATAAAAATTTATTCTGAACCTTCGTAAAAAATTTATAGTGAAAATTCCCGATGACTTGTTTGGGCTTCGTGAAATTTATGTGATTTAAGCTACGATGCCAGTGTTATGAAACCAGCTCCAAAAGTAGAATAAAAGAGAGATCAAAGCCTTATAAATAAGCCAATTCAAGGGGGAAAACCTCCTTTACATTAAATAAATGAACAATTATTGGATGATACAAATGAAAAAACCTCCTTCTATATGTAGGAGTCCATGGGGTCACAATATAATCCTAGTCGACCTAACAACAATAATGTAAGGGCACAATAATAACAATATTGGGATTACATGGGTACAAAAATAAAAATAAGGGGGCTAAACTAACAAAAATAAGGGCTACACTAGTAATATAGGGACCTAACAAGGTTCATGATATTTTGTAGAAATAAAATACAAAGTACATGTAATGCCACAATCAACATTGGGTTCCATAAAAGTTTTAGGTGGGATATAAGGTATGGTTGCATTTAGAAAAATATCATCTCATAAGACCCCATTAGAAGTTTTTCCCATTATCATATAATTCTTACACCATCACCAAGGTTATGGGTAAAATTTATTTTGAATGAATTATTCCACCTTTCCTTAGCTCGCATTCTGTACTAATGTGGATTTAATCCAACCATGTTTCCACCTCTCTTGGATACCTTATAGGTTGTCAAAAAATTGGACAATATAGAACTAAATATTGATTGGATTGAGTAGGAGATGGTGGAATAGATTATGGAAACCAAGATGAAGGGAACTTGACAACGATATATCTAACTTTATGAGGTTGTCGTATGGAATATCCTTCACTAAAGTAAGTCGCTAACATATGTATGGAATCTCCTTCAGCAAGGCAAGTGGCTAAATTATTTTCAAATTTTGAAATATTTTCCCCATTTGATGGAGGAACTCGATGTAATGGGGGCCATTGTTTCCTAAGGAGGGGAGTTATTCTAGGTGGATACTAGTGGCTACCACCTATTCCCTTGACTCAAAATGATTCCACAACTTGGTGGTTTTACTATACCTTTTTAGGTCCCTAACTTCCAACAAATATTTTAGGCATTTCCTTAGCATTTTTTGTAGTTTTCATATGCCATGTCTATTGCATGGCTAGCCAAACTCATAGAGCATGGATTAAGATTCATAATATTCCAATAAATGCACTAAAAAGAGTTTTCATGCAAAAATTTCACCCTTGGCACATTGATGTATCAACTAACCTCCTCAAGGCCCATATTCCTTTTGCCACATAATCTACTAGGGTTATGGATTTGGATATTTAGGGTGTTTCATCATAGGGAATCATAACTTATGTTAAAATCTAGTTCTAGCCTCCTGTAATATCTTATAGAAAATGCATGTAGATGACACATATCTCTTCAAAGATAAGTTACCACCATTCTGGTTACTTCATATTTCTTTGAATATTATATTATTTTTTCATTTCATTCATCCACATAAGTTGGGTTTTATTCTATTACCATGTTCTTTGTAATATATTTGTGTGTTTCCATTTATACTTCTATCTTCATTTCATTCTCTACATAATATTACATCACCCAGTATGGAAATCAAATAAATATAATAGGAGTTGAATCCCTTTCACTCCTCTCTTATATGGTTGTAAAAACCTTCCTTTTCCATTAAGGTTACACTTCTAGAATATCATAATGCTTACATAAGTCTCTAGTGAATTTCCATATGTTCTAACTCCATGACTGGACCATGGTGAGATTGCATGGCTTCCACATGGAATTGCATGGAATAATTGGACAATTAAATTATTGAGAGAATAAGTTTTTCATACACACAATGGAAATATATTGACCTATAGAATTAATTGAGGGAATCTAAGAAAAAAATTCTTGAGGTTAAAGACACAAAAATACCACTTTTAACACTCCAAACTAGAGAATTTTCAGTTCTAGTATGCTATAGAAATTTTTAGATCCAATTGGAAGTGCTACGCACAGGTCCCAACTTATATCTTCCCTATTATAGAATCAATAAATCAATATAGAAAATATGTATGTCTATTTTTGTATCATTTTTTTAGCTCAAACATGTTTTTCTTCTCAAGGAAGATATGGAGAAATATGATGATAATGGTGTTCCTCAATACACATAAGATCTAAGAGGATATGAGAAATATAATTATGACTGATTAATGGGTCTCATGGCTTATTGGTATCTTGTAATAGTAAAATCCCTAAGAGATTTCTTAATTTATTTTCTATATATAAATAATATAATAAAAAGTGGCTCTAAGAAATTGATGACTTTGAAAAGCCAGGCTATGAGGGATAATGGGAAAAATTCCATGGATGTGGTTGAATTATTCGATCAACCTATAAAACATATGATTTATGCACAACTATAGAATGATTACTTGGAGGCTTACCAATAAGTAAAACTATAGAATTATATATTCACCGTTTTTGTAATCCTAATGATAAAACTGGCTAATAGTCCTTTCCACCTTATATCATAAATAAGAGGCCTAATGAAGCATCTAATGTATAAAAACCATAAAATCAGACTTATGAAATTACAAAGAGGAAGTAAAACTTTTAGTTACCCCTAAATCCACCTATAAGGTTTAAATAGTTATTTCAGTTTAGAATGGACGGCAAGAAATGATTAACACAACGATACTGGTTTTGAGGATGTCAATTCAACCTACTTAGCTTGGAGAAACTAGAAAACTCATTCAAGCCATTTACCATATGTATGTTTTAGATTAATAATGCCACAAATTAGGTCATATGCCTAAATTTGGGATGCAACCATACTTGTGAATGTTGTTATCATATATAGGTAGAAAGGAAAACGATCTTGGGTGCTACATGATGTTATTACATTTGAATATATTCCCCTTATGCTTACATGAATTTTTTCCATCCTATACTATACTATATACTCCTACATACCCTTTGTATTGACATATTCCAACTATTGGAAATGGCTATGAAATATTTCAATAAGTATTTTTTTCTTTGATAGAGTCCACTGCCCAATTCATTTTGAACACCAAGTTGACACCTAACCCAATACCATATTCAATAATTGCATTGCATTGATTCTTAGTCTTCAAGATAATGTATTTTGATATTGAACTTCTTTAGTGGAAAGTTATGAGGACAATTATTTCTAAGGGGGGTATCATGTTATGTACCTTCCTAAGTATGTGACAGTTACTAAGATTTAATAAAGACCATTTTGCTACATCCACTAAGAAATGAAATGTTAATAAAATTAAGGGAATTTTGAGGTCTAAAATGGGCCTCCTAAGGAAATTATAAAATAATAGTGGAAATAATAAAATAAGATTTGATTACATCATCAAATTTTAGAGGGAAAAAAGAAAAAAACTATTTTTTCAACTCGTATTTTGAACTTATCTCCCTAAGGTTTTACTCAAATTTCGAGCAGAAATACTCATTAGATGCAAAATTTAATTTCTCATCCAAGGAGTACCCATGCTGCATACTTTTGATGGACCTTGGTACACAAAAAATGAGAATACATGAAAAAAAGTGATTGCATACTTTTGATGGACTCTGATACACGAAAAATGAGAAATACATGGAAAGAGTGATTGGGATCACGTTTTTTCATGTATTCTCATTTTTTGTGTACCAGGGTCCATCAAAAGTATGCAACGTGGGTAATCCTTGGATGAGGAGTTAAATTTTTCATCTAACGAGTAATCTTGCTCGAAATTTGAGTAAACCCTTTGGGAGATAAGTTGAAAGTAGGAGTTGAAAAAGCAGTTTTATTATTATTATTATTTTTAATCTCTTTACTATTTTACTCCAAAAATGGTGAATCATTCCCCATGGTTGACATCATCATCTTCAATCCTATTGGTTCTCATAAAGTTTATTTTTTTTGTACATTTTTCTTAGGAGGCTCATTTTAGACCTCAAAATTCCCTTAGCGTACCATGTTTTATAGTTAGGTCACGTATATTAATTAATGGCCAAGGGATGATTAGTATTAGGATTTGGGTATCTGTGCTAACAAAGTTAGGGTGGCTTGGAGAATAATTAATTCACATAGATAGGGCAGCTTGACAAACACATTGTTGTGGCTGCATAATATCTAAGTCACATTACTTTATAAAGAAGTGATGGTGTCATCCATTTATAACTAGTTGGTGGCATTGTAAAGTATATCCCTTGAAGTGGCTTGTAGAGTGCTCTCTCTCAAATAAGGGTGAAAATAAAAGTAATTCAATTGCATCTTGTTGAGTTTTAACCAATATTTCTTGTTTCATGGTTAATCATGGATGCATATTCGTTATAATAATTTTACTTCCTTGTGGAAAAATATTTTGGATTGGAGATGTTAGCATCAAAATCTATTTTTCTTATCTCAAGGAATGCTACAAGAGCCATTTTCAGGATTCAAAGCATATTCATTTTGTATAATCTCTTTATGGAGAATCATTAAATAAATCCTTTGATATCATGACAAATTCATTATAATTATATTCCTCCTCATTACCAAAATTATAAAGGTGCATATTGTCCTCTTCTTAGGCTTCATAAATGTCTCCTGGAGTCTTAACACTTCCCCCATCGTTAGGGTCATATTATTTCTATTGGTACCTAATCTAGAATGTAAATGGTTCCAAAGTCAAATACCTCTAAATACAAGGGCCCATATGCCACAAATTATTCCCAAAACTTACATCTCTTCTTATGACTATGGACTATTCCTAATGTATCATGTGGATTAATATCTAGAGTGGAGATATTAGGTTGAAAATCCTTGATCACATATAACTATAAATTTTGATAGTCAAATAATTTTCTTCTTAAAGTTATTGACCTAATTCCATACATTGTGACTTTGTGCGTTTCTTGGCCCTTAGTTTCATTGAAGTCTTTGATAGATAAAACTCTCCCTTTATTCTACCATATCTTGGACATAATAAAGAATCACTACAAAATGACCTACAAATTCAAATAATTATATGAATGATAATGAGGACCCTTAAAACTAATATTCCATGTGATATATGTCATTCTTGATGGGAAGAGCATGAGTAATTAAGTTACAACTAGCACTCTTGAGATAAGCTTTGCAATTGTATCCTCTATTATTTTGTAGTTTCAACTATCATTTGGGTGACTCATAAGTCAAGTTGTAAACACAATCATCCTATTCATGTTATGTTCCTTAGGTTATAGACGTTTTGAAGCAAACATGGAAAACATAATCTAGAATAAATATGAATAGATATGAAATTCTAACGATTAGTTTGATTATAGGGATATTAGATGTGAAATGAAAGTTTTTGTTTTAATTTACCTAAGTAATTTACATATTCATTTTTTGTTGTCCTCTTCATTATATATATATATATATTTATATTTTAGGAAAACTTGTTGAATTTTTTTTCCCCATGGGTCTTTGAAACTAGGTTGATTACCCACTAGTACGGTTGTGTGAAATCCTTTCAGTGATATACAACTAATTACTTAACCTAGTCATTGGAATCTATCCACTTAAACACATTATGCTGAATTTAGTCTATATGATCATCTTGAAAATAATATGCACTAATTCTATGCTTTATTTCTCATTTATCTTGGTAGTGTATGAAACTCTTATGATAAGGATGGGTATCCACTAGAAACCTAACTAATTCATTTTTTTCCAATTAGTTGGTGTTTTGAGTGATATTTTTTAACCACTACAAGGGCCAAGTTGGTAAAAATAAGGCCCTTTTTTATAAGGGGAAACAATTATCCCTTATTTGATACCATGCATAGGTTGATTGTAAGTGCTCTACATACACCCAATACATCTGGAGTAGATTTAAAAAAAAAATATTCTAACAAAAAATTATAAGAATGTCAGAAATACTTAGCTTATACATTGAAGGGAAAAAGAGGGAAATAAACAATTGTATTAATTTTCATTGTTCTTTAATCATATTTACAACAAAAACAAGCTTGTTCCTTATCACATATCCTTGTCTCATCCTTTTGCAAACAACCCACCACCTTCTCTGGAACTATGTCATTGTCTTGTTTCTTTGCATTGTTTTTATTTTTTTCCCATCTTCCTCTTCTTACTTATCTAGGAGTTCTCTTCTTACCCTCTTCTTTAGTCTCAATGGGATCCAACTAATTTCATTTCTTGGCATCCAATTTGTAAGATAAAATGTAACCAACTTAGAGTTGTCATCCAATGTCGATTTATTGCACAAAAGTTTAGTTTCTATGTGTATCACTTTATATTTCTTAAATATTACTAATTTTACACTACAACCTTGAGTTTCCTTTATGTGCCATACTTTCATATTCTTTGCAACCATCATCATCCCATTAATATGAGAACTACTCCGCGCATTGATCTATGCATTTATATACTACCACATATAAATACTACTTTCTTTATTTTAATTATGAGGGGTTTCCGCAGTGCATTATATTAGATATCATTTTTGGGATTCAACTGTGTTAAGTAAGTCATTCATCTATGACCATTTCCATGAGAGGTAGTCGTAACTAACTAATTTCTAATGATTTTTGAATAGTCCACTTAGCACTCATTGCATCGGGTGATGCTCACAGGGGTGAAGAAGTGGGATTGAAACTAGTGAAATTAATCACATAGCATCAATCATCACTTCCGGGGCTTGCACCTGGTAACCAGGACTTCCCGGGAGGTCACCCATCCCAGAACTCCTCTGGCTCAAGCGTGCTTAACTGTGGAGTTTTACCCACAATCAAGTCCACTTAGCTTGCTACCCCATTTTCAAAACCTTAGCAAGTATTGTGCCTCATGAAACATTCAATTAGAGATCCCTTTACTCATTGTATTTTAAGTATGAGGGGTTTTCACAGTGCATTATATTAGATATCATAGCCCCGGAAGTGATGATTAACACTATGTGATTCATTTCACTAGTTTCAATCCCACTTCTTCACCCTTATGAGCATCACTCGATGAAATGGGTGCTAAGTGGACTATTCAAAAATCATGAGAAATTAGTCAGTTACGACTACCTCTCATAAAAATGGTCATAGATGAATAACTTACTTAACGCAGTTGAATCCCAAAAATGATATCTAATATAATGCACTGCGGAAACCCCTCATACTTAAAATACAACAAGTAAAGGGATCTCTACTTGAATGGTTCATGAGGCACAATACTTGCTAAGTTTTTGCAAATGGGGTAGCAAGCTAAGTGGGCTTGATTGTGGGGAAAACTCCATAGTTAAGCGCGCTTGAGCCAAAGGAGTTCTGGGATGGGTGACCTCTTGGGAAGTCCTAGTTACCGAGTGCAAGTCACGGAAGTGATGATTGACGCTATGTGATTAATTTCACTAGTTTCAATCCCACTTCTTCACCCCTGTGAGCATCACCCGATGCAATGAGTGCTAATTGGACTATTCAAAAATCATGAGAAATTAGTCCGTTACGACTACCTCTGATGGAAATGGTCATAGATGAATGAATTACTTAACACAGTTGAATCCCAAAAATGATTTCTAATACTTTCTTTATTATTATATTAAATACTTCACTCAATGTATCATTCCATCCTTCCACTAGTTTATTTCTTCTACCTTATCATATTCGTCAAATAACCTAGTGTAAAACTATTTTTGACAACTACACTCATGTGTGCGATGATCTATTTTGAGAAACCCTTATCTTATTTGGCTCTATAATAAAATCCCTTCACCTTTCGTAAAACATTCAATATTGTTGTCATGATGCTTATACACTGAATTCCCATTTCAAATAAAAATTGACGTGTATGTGCGTAATTCCCTTGCATGGTCCTTCATCATTTTTTTGCTTCCCCTTGTGAATTTTTTAATACTCATCTTCAAAAATCTTAGTGCTTTCTTTACTATCTCTATCTTTCCACTTCACTAGGAATTATTTGTGCACTCCACTATGTGTCTCCAAAAAATTATCATGTATCACCTCTTGAATCTCTTCTACCTTCTTGTTCAACATTTTGTAATACTAGTTAACCTTGGATTCTTCAATTGCTATTCTAAAATCATAAAGATTCAATACATTAAATATTAATAAAATGTTCAACTCTTTAGGAAACTCCACCTAGTATGAAGTCTCACTAAAATTCTTCTTAATTCTACATGGACCAATGTTCTTCATGTTAAAACTATGATATATTCCTTTAATATAAAACTTTTTCCTTAGATACACCACCACTTCATATATAAATCTATACATATGAATCTTCTATGTACATTGACATACCCTTCCTCAATCAAATTTATATCATTTTGTATTTGTGCATATAATTCATCTAAGTTTTGAATAATTAACATTGTCATTATTAAACATATCCAATGGAAAACTGGCTAAGCGAATAAATCCTAATAGGTTATGCCCATATACAATTTGATATTGTCCTAGTCGGCATGTTCACAAACTATTGTATGAAAATAATGTTTGTGCCAAAACTACATCCCACTATTTCAACTTCTCTCTAGTTAAACACCTAAATAAAATCTCCAAAATTTGGTTGACAACATCATTTTTTCCAACTATCTACTAGTGATATGTTGAAAAATATATTATAAGTTAATTCTTGACTTCTAAAAATGGCTTAAAAACCTCATGTCTCTTTATAATGTGATAATGTTTGAAAACATGTGCAAAAGTAACACTTCCCTGGAGATTAACTTTGTGTAATGAGTCTCATCATTAGTCTTTTGGAAAATAATGAAACATGCCAAATTTATAAATATATCAACCAAAACAAATAAAGCATCAATTCTTTCTACATTATCGATAATCTTAAGACAAATTTTGTTAACAAATAATCCCAATGCACATTTTGTATCAAAAGAAACATATACAACCTATGTTCTAACTTGTATCCTTGTTCAATTTCAAAAAATATAAGTATTTTTGAAAACATTATTACTTCTTTGTGAATGGTTAGTGATATCTCTCTCTCAACAAGATGACGATATTATCTTATCCAAAGTTTCCAACTACTCCTCCACTATTCAACTTTACTGTAAAATTTTTGTGCATCAATCCTGCATGTATGCATACATAGTTTGCCTTCAAGAAATATCCATCTTACAAAAAAATAATCTTACTCGACATTGCTATCCATCAACACCATATTTTTACATCTCTCCCATATCTATGTAAAATATCTATACTACACATGCATCTCTTCTAATTTGTGCAAACCCAATAACATAACTATTATTCATTATCATAGAAAGAAGTTTTATTCTACTCTGTTCACATGCAACGATATTCTCTTTCCTAGACTTGTTCATTGTAACATATCCACCCTCCTAAGCAGTATATAGGAGGTCTAATATTCCATTTTTTCCTCTCAAACACAAATCTATGGTCACTTCTAGGCTCACTAGTTACATTCTACTAATTAAAAGCTTCCCAATGACTATTCTCTTGCTCAATTTTGAGATCTAAGCACAAATTTGTGGCCATTTAATGTTTCTTAAATAGTTTTCCTCTCCTTCCAAGTCATTATTTTTACATGGCACCACATGAGCTAGATGACATGGAATCATATAGATAACCCTTAGGTCCCACACTTATTAGGGACATTTCTTCTTCATTGGCATGTCGCAACATTGAAAATATTATACAAGGTGTCGTATCACACCCCTCTCAAAATTCTCATTGCATTAAAATATTTTACTCTTATGACGCACCACATGTTGGTTCTTTTTCATCATCTGATGCTCTACCACTTCAATTATCACATTTCCCAATGCTTGTTTCTCAAAACACATTTCAAGAAGTTTTATTTCTCGCAATATGTTGCACTTTTTAAATTTTTCTCCCACCACAACAACTCTCCCTTCTCCCCATTTCTTACTTTCTTTTCCATATTTTATTCATTTCTACTTTATCTTATCTTTTACTCATTTCTTTGTGATATCCACAGAAAACTTAGGCCTTTTGATATGTTTCACTTGAAAGCGATTTTAGTTGTGGTGTATCATTCTAAAAATATTTTGGCAAGATACATCACACCTCATGAGTTTTTCATTCTTGTGACAAGAATATTTCTCACCTTTACTTAAAACTTCCCTCATATTCCTTTCTTCCCCTCCACTTTCAAATCATGTGAATAAATTTAGGCTTGTGATAGAATATATGTTTGTTCTGTTGGAAAATTTGTTGAACCAACTACCAATTTATTTTAAGAACAATAAAATTTAAATACTCAATTTTTAAATTTGGTGGCCTTTTTAAATAGCTCTCAATTGTCAATTCTTGAAGATGCCATGTGTTAGCACTCCACCAGTTCTCCATAGGCTGAAAAGGTAACCACATACCACTTTGACCTAGTAGCTAGCCATACCAGGCTAAGAGGGCTCTCTAAATGTGATCACAGTCAAGGATTCCTGTGATATGAAATATATTAGGCAAGATATGATAGGTTCATGTAGGTTTTGAGTGTTTTAGGGTTTGATGCTGGATTAGGGATGAAACCATGTAGCTAGGTCTAGGTATCAAAGGGTTTACAGCTGAAAAAATATAAAGGAGCAAGGTAGTAGTGGATCTATGATGGATTTATGGTTTTGTAGGTATGGTGGTTAGTCCAAAAGAGTAGAGGGATTTAATGAGCATGTTAATTCATGAATCCATTAAACTGGAAGCATAAAACATAAAATGACATTTCCATACAAACAAAGCTAAATTAATAAAATTCTGCTTAGGAACTATAAGGAAAGCCACTGGAGAGAAAAGATATGAAAGAGGAGCTATATATAATTCAATAAAGACTATAATAGAGAATATACATGATCATAAAATCACTGCACAAGAATTTCTAGATAATAGCTGCAACTACATTCTTTGATTTCTGAATATGAAAGTGAAAGTACAAGCTATAAGATAACAATCCACTGATGTCCCACCGGTCAAATGACTCTGAAAATGATAAATATAGACCTAAAAAACCTCTCCCCTCTCTCAGGGGTCGAATCCATCAGTTGTGGAGGTGATTACAAGATAATCCAAACAAAACCCTAATGTCTAGTGGAGATTAACCAATTCACCTCATCATAGGAAAATAGATACATTTGACCAAAATTACATTAACAAGCATGTATCTACCCTATTTCACCATTTAACAGCTCAATTACACCTCATGAAATTATCATTCATAAATTACATAGGTAAGAAGTCAAACTAGGTCAAACAGAATCTGAAAATTGCCTCATGGAGAAAGCGTATTGAAATATGGAGAAAGCATAGTGAGTTGAGGAAAATTGACCTTTGGAGGCCTTCCAAGTGTCCAAATCCTAATTTGAAAGATGCTATGGAAAGATATGAATGTTTGCTACATGATAGGATAATAAAGCACTCAAAAATGTGGCTTCTATCCTTCCAAAACTTCATTCTACCAAGAGTACTCAGAAAGTGTAGCGTGGCCTCCAAAAACAGGGCATAAAGGTCATTTTTTGCATGTTTTTGGGCATTTTGACCCTCCAAAAGTGGCTGACATGGATCCATCGCTGACTAGGATTGATGTAATCATCAAGAGGAATCCAAAAATTATGATTTTTCATCTAATTGTCCCCCCCAAAAAAGCGTAGTGTGACCCACGCTACGCTTTTTCCAGTATGACTGGTTTTATGAATTTCCAAATTTGACCAAAATTTCTCAAAAACCAAAATTTTCTCCAAAAGTTTTCAAATTGGTCCAGAGATGCCTCATAAGGTATGTTATGCCACTAGGGAAGTATCAACAAGAATCTCCAAGTTTCCTTCTCCTTTTAACTTGCTAGGGTTTCCTTCAGTTTGGCTTGCAGTTGTTTGACTTTGACATTGAAAATTTGATTTCTTGCATAATAGTGGTCAACCATGTGTTTTTTCATCTTGTTGTCTCTGTTGGGCTTGTCAAGGAGCTTCTCAAAGTGAATGTTGACTTTCTCAAGCCAAAACTCCCTGTTTTCATTGATTTCCATGGCTATCCTTTCTTCAAAAGTCAACTCCTCATCTGGTGGATTTTGTTCTCTTTCCTTCTAAAGTGCTCTTTTGAGACCCATGGTCCTTGGCTTATTCCTTGTTACCTGATTTTCATGCTTCTTAGAACATTCAATTTCAACCACTTCTTTTCCTTTCACATCATGCATACTAGCTTCAAACTAACTTTTCTCTAAAGAAAACTGTTTTGCCTTCAACTCATTGTTTTCTTGCTCTAGGAAGGAAATGATGAAATTACCTCTTGTCAAATTTTCATTGGGTTATTTGATCTGAGCATATTTTTCCTTGATGATCCTCTCTAGGCTTTCCTGCTCTTCACTGGACTCCAAGTCTACTAAGTCAAAAACATGCTCCTGATCATGCATGGATGTCTCATGTTGTGATGGTAATCCCTGCTCTGCTGAGGTGGGCTTGGCCCCTTCCTCAATCTGAGGAGAAAAATAAAGCCTTTTGCCTCTCTTATATGTATGAGTGACCTCAATCTTCCTCCTCACTGAAACTGTGCTAGGTGAGCCAACCTCCACATGTCTAGATGGTACTGATGGTGCTGATGGTGCTGATGGTGAACTAGGGCTAGTAGGTTGGCTACTAGAAGACAAAAAGACATTGACTTGCATGAAAGTTTCCCAAGTGATGATATTCTGCTCAAGATGGTGTAACACAATGATTTTTATCAGAGCATGGTGGAAGAGGCTGCTTTCAAGACTAGTTTTCTTATGTCAGACCTTTTTTGCCATCTTTTCCAAACTTCTGTAGAGGTAATAGGGAAAATTGAGTGGTTTTACCACTCTGAAATGCATGATAAATCTGACATGATACGCATATAATCTAGAAAATATTCCCTCATAGGTGAAGTAATTCATGATGATCTTCATGAGTGGTGTATACTTCTCAAGGAGGTGCCTAATAGGAAAAATCTTCTTCATGTGTTGTTTATAATGTCTTCTAAGATAGGGCTGATAATTGTGAAGGTCTAGGTCTTGGTTTTTAAACCATTTTTCACCATGATTAGGTATCCCTGTGGCCTCAACTACTATATAAGTTGATATAGTGAAATTAACCCCTGCAATTGTTACTTTGTCCATTTTCGGCTGAGTGGAAAACAATTTGGTTAATGTGGCATTGTATTTGACTCTCTCAACTTTTTCACAAAAATGAAGACATCCTACTCCTTGAAAAAAATTCTTGGATAGCGGTGAAGACATAATTTCAAGAGTGTTTAAGGGCTCATGTCTTATCTTATGGCCTCCCTTATTATAAAACTTCTTCTCCTCCATTTGGTTGTTTGCAAGGGGCAAAACCTTAATAGGACAAAACACGGGAAGGGAGAAAAGGGATAGAATGAGTGGGTTAGGGAAGAGATATGGGAGTAGAAAAATTTAGGGAGATGGGTAGGGGTTTTAGGAATATTTAGGAAGTGAAATGGAGTGAAATTGGCATGGGGATTGTGCTAGGGATTTTTTACACGGTCCTAGCTAGGAAAACTGACCAAAATTGCAGAATTAGGCTAGGGTTTAGTGTTTGGGGATTAGGAATTGGGAATGAAGGGGTATGAAAGATATAGTAGATGGTTTTGGGTGTGAGGGAGGGTGAAAAGTCTGTGGGAGAGTGTGTTTGTCTTGAAAAACTTGAAAAATAGGGCTAGCCACTAAAATGCAATGTAGGGGCCAATGAAGGGTTTACACACTAAATCAACGAAATTGAGCTTCAAGGAGGGGTTTTTTGAGGTGTAAATTACTTTTTCACTGATTCTAGACACCTTCATAGCCTTCAGAAGCTTTTATAAATTGGTTTTATGCCTCCAGGAGAGAAAACACATCATTGGGAAGAAAGCGTAGCATGGAGGCTAGAAAGCGCAGCGTGGCTGCTTTGGCACCAAATTTTGGAGTGTTTTTGGCTTGAAATTGCTGAATTTACACTTGCTGATGAATGGGAGCTCTTCTTCAATGAGGTAAATGAGACTCATGAGCTTGATTTGGTATTTTATAGCTTGTAGTGGTCACTTTTCTTCAGGGTAGTGGGATGGCCCATTGCATGTCCTTTTCACTTTACTTTGAAAACTTGTAACTTTGACACTTTATTATGAAACTTTAGGAACATGATGAAATTATTACATATTTAAAACATGAATCACATTTTAAACCAAAATAATAGAACAAATTTACCTATTACCACTCGTCCATTGCTGGATTTTATGCATGGAATGACAAATTTTGTGATTGAAACCCTAATGACCTAATGGAGACACTGAGCTAAATGATACCATGATGGTGACGACTGAAGTGATAATAATGACCTTTCAATTATGGTACACTCAAATGAGTGATGGAAAGGACTGGCATATGAAAATTTTGAAAGGAGTGGAAATAACCCTAGACACACTACCCAGTGACCAAATTTTTACTTGAAGACCTAATGAAATGATGAAAATTTGACTTTGAGAACCTAACAAGACATGATAAGAGCATATTTGATCACTAATGACAGGCTGAATAGACTGACACTAAAATTGGTTCCAACCGGGGATGGAAACTCCTTGGAGGTGTCAAGAACACCATAGACCAAGTAGCCTTACCATTGGGCATGGATTCAAAATCAAAAGACGAGACTTAATAATGAAAACTGACTAAAAAATGAACTGACTTTGATTGAAAGAAAAATACAAAACTTATTTATGGAAACATATCATCGAGACTTGAGGGCTTCAAATCCTGATGACAACTATCTTCCTGCTGAAGACATATGTACAATCATGTGAAATGATCCTTCTAGTGTAACCAATCCAACATATGGCTACTTAATTGAATTCTACTCTCACTTTCCTCGAGCAGGAAGAAAAAAAAAAAAATAGGCAACTCCGAGTGTCCACTGAAAGTGTCCTCATGATCCATAAATTCAAGAAAATACATCATCCCCATTGACCGTAGCAAATCAGTATAAGGATCTTCAATATTTTGAAATGTTACATTGTCTTGAGATCCAGCAAAAACACCAGCACACCCTTCATTTTGATTTGAAATAATACTTGGTTGCTGATCCATATGAAGGCATAGGGAAGTATGACTTCCTGCTATCTGAGTGTTGGCTGTAAACTCCTTAAGTATGAGAAAATCTGATTCTATCTCTTGCACGATGTCTATCTTAGGCTCATACTCATCAAATTCATAGTCTAAATCAACCTTGAATAGAAAAAATTATTCAAGATTGTTAAACATGATAGCCTTATCCTTTTGATGAAAGACAAAAATATCTGTTAGCTGATCGCCTTGTAGGAAATCTCATCATAAATTAGCTTACTCACAACAACTTCTTGTATAGTTTCATTAGTCTCATGACTGTCATCATTTAAAATCATATTTTATTTTTCAATAATGGAAGAAATTTCACTAACACATTCTTGACTATGTGAACAATGAAAACCTTCATTAGCTTGGGCTGTAACATGACTTATCAGGAGCTGATATATTTCATCTTCAGACAGAGGAGAAACTTGAGTTCTATAGCAGTTTACATTGATTTGGTGATTTTAATTTTCATGATCAGGAATAGGCATTTCTCTTTTTTGGTCCCAGTCTGTTTCATCCAAGGAGGAAGATACTAATTCTTGTTGGTAGGAAAAATCATAAAGGGCTTCTATGATCTCATCATCTAGACACTCTTCATCCCCATACAAATTTTCAAGAAACTCAATGAAAATTTCAAAAATCTCACAACAACTATCAATAATCGACAAGGAAGAGTTAGAGCTTTGATAATGTTGAAAGAAAACTAAATGAAATTCCTTTAGAGAATATAAACTAGCATATGGTAGACTCTCATACCATGATCTAACTTTTTCCTCCAAGGTAGCCATGAACATTTTCATCAGATAATATTTAGGAAAATAAATCTTTAGTCTGTGAATATGAAAATGAAATTTTACCAAATGCAAACTATCATCTTCTCCATCCTGGCCTTTAAATTTTGAAAGTCCTTTTTTTACAATCTATACAAGGAATATGGTTTGGAAAACCAGGAATATGAGCTCGATTCATAGGATCATACCTTCGAGTAGTTGAATCCATTTTGACAACAATGAAGTCACCAAGAAGTTCTTTAGACTACTGGTTCTTGAAAAATGGAGTCGCCATGAAAATTTTGAACCTTTGGATTCTTCGACACTAGAGTCGCCTGGTGAAATATGCACAACCTTATTGTGCCTGATCACTGTTCACCATAAGCGATCAAATCTGATCCTTTTCATTCTTTTCCTGGGGAATATTTGTCACCTCGCTCCTCGACAACGACGCCAGGATGTTAGCACTCCACCAGTTCTCCGAAGTCTGAAAAGGAGACTGATAAAGGTAACCACAAACCACTTTGACCTAGTAGCTAGCCCTAATAGATTGAGAGGGCTCTCTCAATGTGACCATAGTCAAGGATTTCTATGATATGAAAGATATTATGCTATATATGATAGGGTCAGGTAGGTTTTGAGTGTTTTAGGGTTTGATGCTGGATCAGGGACGAAACCATGTAGCTAGGTCTAGGTATCAAAGGGTTTACAACTACAAAAATATAAGGGAGCAAGTTAGTAGTGGATATATGATGGATTTATAATTTTTTAGGTATGGTGGTGAGTCTGAAAGAGTAGAGGGATTTAATGAGCATGTTGATTCATGAATTCATTAAACTGGAAGCATAAAACACAAAATGAAATTTCCATATAAACATAGCTAAATTAATAGAATTCTGCCTATGAATTGTAAGGAAAGCCGCTGAAGAGATGAGATATGAAAGAGGAGCTATATATCATTCAATAAAGACTATAACAGAGAAGCTACATGATCATAAAATCACTGCACATGATTTCCTAGATAATAGATGCAACTGCATCCTTTGATTTCTGAATATGAAAGTGAAAGTACAAGCTACAAGATAACAATACACTAATGTCTAAATAGTCAAATGACTCTGAAAATGATAGATATAGACCAAAAAAACCTCTCCCCTCTCTCATGGGTCGAGTCCATCAGTTGTGGAGCTGATTACATGATAAGATCAACACACCCTAATGTCTAGTGGAGGTTAACCAATTCACCTCATCATAGGAAACTAGATACATTTGACCAAAATTACATTAGAAAGCATGTATCTACCCTATTTCACTATTTACCAACTCAATTACACCTCATGAAATCATCATCATCAATTACATAGGTAAAAATTCAAACTGGGTCAAACTGATTGTGAAAATTGCCTTCTGGAGAAAGTGTAGCGAAATCTGGAGAAAGCGTAGAGAGCCTAGAGAAAGTGTAGCGAGCTGAGGAAAATTGAATTTTGGAGGCCTTCTAGGTATCCAAATCTTGATGATCCCAAGTGATGCTATTATACTCAAGTTGGTGTACAACAATTATTTTGTTCAGAGCATGGTGGAAGAGGCTGCTTTCACGACTAGTTTTCTAATGTTGGACCTTTTATGCCATCTTTGCTAAAATTTTGTAGAGGTAATATGGAAAATTGAGTGGATTTACCCCTCTAAAATGCATGAGAAGTCTGACATGATACCCATATAATCTAGAAAATATTTCCTCACGGGTGAAGTAATTCATGATGATCTTCATGAGTGATGTATACTTCTCAAGGAGGTACCCAATAGGAAAAATCTTCTTCATGTGTTGTTTATAATGTCTTACGAGATAGGGCTGATAATTGTGAAAGTTTAGGTCTGGGTTTTTAAACCATTTTTCACCATGTTTAGGTATCCCTGTGGCCTCAGCTACTATATCAGTTGATATAGTGAAATTAACCCTTGCAATTGTTACTTTTTCCATTTTGAGTTGAGTGGCAAACAATGTGGTCAATGTGGCATTGTATTTGACTCTCTCAACTTTTTCACAAAAAGGAAGGCATCCTACTCCTTGAAAACAATTCTTGGATAGTGGCGAAGACATTATTTCAATAGTTTTTAAGGGCTCATGTCTTATAACTTGGCCTCCCTTATTACAAGACTTCTTCTCCTTCATTTGGTTGTTTGTAAGGGGCAAAACCATAATAGGAAAAAAGAGGGGAAGGGAGAAAATGGATAGAATGAGTGGGTTAGGGAAGGGAGATGGGAGTAGGAAAATTTAGGGATATGGGAATATTTTTTAGGAATCTTTAGGAAGTGAAATGGGCATTGGGATTGAGCTAGGAAATTTTTACACAGTCCTAGCTAGGAAAACTGCCCAAAATTGCAGAATTAGGTTAAGGTTTAGAGTTTGGGGCTTAGGAATTTGGAATGAAGGGGTATGAAAGATATGGTAGATGGTTTTAGGTGTGAGGGAGGGTGAAAAGTATGTGGGAGAGTGTGTTTGTCTTGAAAAACTTTAAAAATAGGGCTAGCCACTAAAACGTAGCGTAGGGCCCAATGGAGGGTTTACACACTAAATCAATGTAACTGAGCTGCAAGGAGGGATTTTCTAAGGTGTAACTTACTTTTTCAATGATTCTAGACACATTCAAAACCTTCATAAGCTTTCGTAAATTGTTTTGATGCCTCAAGGAGAGAAAACACAACGTTGGGAAGAAAGTGTAGCATGGCTGCTTTGGAACCAAATTTTGGAGTGTTTTTGGGTTGAAATTGCTGAATTTGCACTTGGTGATGAATGAGAGCTCTTATTCATTGAGGTGAATGAGAAAATGAACTTTATTTGGTCTTTTATAGCTTGCGGTGGTCACTTTTCTTCATGGTAGTGGGATGGCCCACTACATGTCCTTTTCACTTTACTTTGAAAACTTGTAAATTTGACACTTTCTTATGAAGCTTTAGGAACATGATGAATGTATTAAATATTTGAAACATGAATCACATTTGAAACGGAAATCATAGAACAAATTTACCTATTACCACTCCTCCATTGCTGGATTTTGTGCATGGAATGAAAATTTTTGTGACTGAAACCCTAGTGACCTAATGGAGAAATTGAGCTGAATGAAATCATGATGGTGATGACTGAAGTGATAATAATGAACTTTCAATGATGGTACACTCAACTGAGTGATGACAAGGACTGAAATATGAAAATTTTGAAAGGAGTGGAAATAACCCTAGACACACTACCCAATTTTTACTTGAAGACCTAATGAAATGACAAAAAATTGACTTTGAGAACCTAACAAGACATGATAAGAGCATATTTGATCACTAGTGATAGGCTGAACATACTGACACTAACACTATGTTTTGAGGTAGTGTTCTATGTCATATGTTCAATGTTATCAAAATTGTAGGACATAGAAAATGGGGTGGATAGTTAGTCTAATGTAGAAGGCATTACAAGTAACTTTCACTATCAATTTACAGAAATAAATTCCAAGGAGATCAAATAGCTTGTCAAATTGAAATCATTTTACATAATTTTGTGTGGTTATTTATTCATAAATAATTTTCTTCAGGGTTTTTGTCTAGTATCTGAGTAAGCCATTTATGTTTTGAAAAATCTCTCATTTAGTTGAGTGGCGGGAAAGAAAAGTAGTTGTGTAACGTTCAATATGTTTAGAATCATAATTGAACACATCATTGAGACTTGTTTTTTTCCCATGGAAAAATCATAATTTTCATTAATATTGAAAATTACATGCTGTAGATGCATTGAATATGCATTTTTGTGACTGTGGTCATGTTGGGCATGTGTTATATTCTTTCCACGACTAGCCCCACGCGCCGTACGTTGCGCCGGGCGCAGCAGGGGGGTCACAAGGGGGGAGGCATCACCCACTGTTGGGTTCCAGGGCAGCGCCTCGACGAAATTTTTTTTGGTGTGCGGACCCACCCATGTTTTGTGCATGAGTCTGCACATGGTTTTGGGGTACGATGGTTTTCGGCCCCTGGTATTTTGTAGATCCGGTCAAGGGAACTACGGTTATGTTCTAATCCAGGGTATTGGGGTTTATGTATGATTCGGCATGTATATATATGTGTTGTAACACTAAAAGGAATATAATGAAAAATCAAGTTGGTCGTCCCGATTTGGGATCTAGGGGAAAATCTTTGTGTTTATCTGTTTTATGTTTTATGCTCTCGCTATTGTTTATTTTCTATTATAAGATTCGTGTGTAGATAATTTCTGTTCAGGGTTAAAACCTACATTTGCATCGGGGAGAGTTGTTTCGTCGCAGGGACGCTTTACCGCGAGGGTTTTTTGCTCCTGCTCGAGGTAGAACCTATTCGGAAGGGGGAGATCCGAGGGATCGATTCGTGGTGAAAAAGAAGATGGCGAGCGGCGGAAAGATAGAGATCGAGAAATTTAATGGTCAGAGTTTTGAGTTGTGGAAGCTCAAGATGGAGGATCTGCTGGTGGATAAAAATTAATGGATCGTGGTAGATCCAGGTACTAAACCAACGAAAATGTCAGATGAAGACTGGAAGAAACTGGATCGGAAGGCTAAGAGCAAAATATGGTTGTGTGTCTCATATTCAGTATTGTTGAATGTATCTGGGGAAGCTACGATGAAGAATTTGTGGGAAAAACTTGGGACTTTGTACCAATCTAAGTCTTTGGTGAATAAGTTGTTCCTGAGGAAAAAAATATATAACCTGAGGATGAAGGATGGAGACTTGGTGACAGAGCATCTGAACGCCTTCAATACTGTGGTAAGTCAGCTTTCATCTGTTGATATTAAAATCTCAGATGAAGATAAGTGCATCAGTTTGTTGTGTTCTCTACTAGACTCGTGGGATAGTATGGTTATTGCAATAGGTAGCAATACAACTACCTTGAATTTTGATGACATTATCTCAGCCTTGCTGTCGGAGGAAATGAGACGGAGAAATATGGAGGGCCAGAATGGAGATGCCTTATCTGTACGAGGAAGGTCCCAAACAAAAACAAGAATAAGGTTTCGAGTGGGAGATCCAAATCTAGAGGGAGATCTAAATATCCTAGAAAGTTTGTAAAGGTATGCTGGAAATGCGGAAAGGAAGGGAACTACAAAAATATGCCTACAAGATGGTTCGGGGAGCACTGGTATTAATGCGAGGAGTTCAGACTGGAAGTCTGTATAAGCTACAAGGTAGCACTATTATTGATGGGTGTAATAGTTATGTGGTTCCTGAAAGTGGAGTGGAAAGCCTAGATGTCTCTGGAGAAAAGACCATGTTATGGCATCAAAGGCTTGGACATATTGGAGAGAAGGGCCTTCGGATACTGCATAGAAATGGCATGGTAGAAGATATGTCTAATTTCTCTCTGGATTTCGATTTCTGTGAACATTGTGTATATGGGAAGCAGAATCGGGTGAGTTTTCCTTCTGGTGCTAAGAGGGAGAACAAGATATTAGAACTTGTGCACAGTGATGTGTTTGGACTTGTGTCAGTTCCATCACTGGGAAAGTCTGTGTAATATGTTTCATTTATAGATGAATTCTCAAGGAATACATGGATATATTTCTTCAGGAAGAAATCTGAAGCTTTTGACAGATTTAAAGAATTTAAGGCTCTAGTGGAAAACCAGACAGAGAAGAAGATAAAGGCGCTAAGGACAGATAATGGTGGGGATTTCTGCAAGAAGGAATTTGAAGAGTTCTATAAGAAGTGTGGTATAGCACGACAGAAGAATACTCCATACACACCTCAGCAAAATGGAGTTGTAGAAATAATGAAAAGAGCACTGATGGAAAAGGCAAGAAGCATGCTCAGTGGTACCGGGTTAGGACAAGAATTCTAGGTAGAGGCAGTGGAGACTGCATGCTATCTGGTTAACAGATCACCTTCATCAGTGTTGGAGGATAAGACTCCACATGAGGTATGGACTGGTAAGAAACCCTCTCTTTCACATCTAATGGTATTTGGATGTGATGCATATGTACATGTTCCAAAGGAGAAAAGGACCAAGTTGGATAATAAATCTGAAAGGTGCATCTTTATTGGGTACAAGGATGGTTTAAAAGGTTACAAGCTTTGGAACCCGGAAACAAGGAAGGTTGTGTATAGCCGAGATGTGGTGTTTAGAGAGGTGAAATATGTTGTTAAACATGAAATCATACCAAAGGAACCAGAAGATAGAGTTTGAGCTAAAGGAGTATGAATCAGACTCTACAACAGAAGACGATTCAGAAGAGGAAGAGCCACAAACTCCAGCTTTGAGAAGATCAGTTCGAGAAAGAAGGCAACCAGAAAGGTATAGTCCATCTGCTTTCTGTTTAGGTTTTGCCTTAAATATAACTGATGATGATCCCAGAACTCTCAGGGAGGCAGTAGATTTAGAGGATGGAAAACTCTGGAAGGAGGCCATGGTTGATGAAATGGCATCCTTGCACAAAAATGAGGCATGGGATCTGGCAGAGTTGCCAGTTGGAAGGAAGCCCATCAGGAGCAAATGGGTGTTTAAGAAGAATATGAATGTAGAAGGCAAGGTGGAGAAATACAAAGCTCGGTTGGTAGCAAAAGGTTATTCCCAGGTGCCGGGAATTGATTTTGGTGATATTTTTTCTCCTGTTGCCAAAGTTACTTCTATTAGATTACTTTTATCTGTTGCTGCTGCATTTGATTTTGAGATAGAACAGATGGATGTGAAGACAACATTTCTTCACGGGGATCTAGAAGAGGAGATCTACATGAAGCAACCCGAAGGCTTTATGGTGAAGGGTAAGAAAGAACTAGTATGCAGGTTGAAGAAGTCTCTGTATGGGTTAAAACAGTCACCAAGGATGTGGTATCAGAAATTTGATACCTATATACGGGGACTTGGCTTCACCAGAAGCAAGGAGGATCACTGTGTTTATTTCAAATTAATTGGTGACCGTGTTATTTATTTGGTCTTTTATGTGAATGATATGTTGTTGATTGGAAATGACAAAGAAATTATCCAAGATTTGAAGACCCAACTGTTCTCCAAATTCGACATGAAGGATCTGGGTGCTGCAAATTATATTTTGGGCATGGAAATTAAGAGAGATCGGGCAAAGAGGAAGCTCTGGTTAAACCATAGGAAGTATGTCGAGACTATATTGCAGAGGTTCAATATGCAGGATAGTAAACCGGTGAGTGTTCCTATTCCTGTAGGTGCAAAGCTGTCTGCTGAACAGTGTCCCAAGACACAAGAAGAATAGGAGGATATGTCCCGTGTTCCATATGCAACTGCAGTGGGTAGCCTGATGTATGCAATGGTCTGTACTAGACTAGACATTGCACATGCAGTGGGAGTATTGAGCAGGTTTATGTCAAACCCAGGGAAGGAGCATTGGACAGTAGTGAAGCGGGTTTTCAGATATTTACGTGGTACTAGTGATTATGGCTTGTGCTACCAGGGAAGACCAGGATTGGAAAGAATGTTGGACATTCGTGGTTTTGTTGATGCAGACTGGGCTGGAGATCTGGACCAAAGAATATCTACAAGTGGGTATGTGTTTATCCTATTTGGAGGCGCAGTCAGTTGGATGAGTAAAAGACAGTCTGTAGTGGCTCTTTCAACTACAGAGGCAGAATACATAGCAGCCACTCATGCAAGCAAGGAAGCAATTTGGTTGCAGAGATTGTGTTCAAGTATGGGGTTGGTATAGCAAGATATAAGGATAGACTGTGATAGCCAAAGTGTAATTTTATTGGCTAAGAACCCTGCTTACCATTCAAAGACAAAGCACATTGATGTTCAATATCACTTTGTTAGAGATATGGTTGAGGCTAAAAGGGTGTTGCTGGTAAAGGTGGATACTTTGAAGAATGTTGTAGACGCATTGACGAAGTCTGTGAGCACTCAGAAGTTCTCTTGGTGTAGAGAAACAATGGTTGTTGAAGAATTGGCCCAATGACTAAGCTCTCCTGTGGCCCCCTGTGGAAAGAAAACAACAAGTGGGAGAATGTTGGGCATGTGTTATATTCTTTCCACGACTAGCCCCACGCGCTGTATGATGCGCCGGGCGCAGCAGGGGGGTCACAAGGGGGGAGGCAGCCCCCACTGTTGGGTTCCGGGGCAGCGCCCCGACGAAATTTTTTTTGGTGTGTGGACCCACTCATAGGCGGACCCACCCATGTTTTGTGCATGAGTCTGCACATGGTTTTGGGGTACGATGGTTTTCGGCCCCTGGTATTTTGTAGATCCGGTCAAGGGAACTACGTTTATGTTCTAATCTGGGGTTAATGGATTGGGGTTTATGTATGCTTCGGCATGTATATATATGTGTTGTAACACTAAAAGGAATATAATGAAAAATCAAGCTAGTCGTCCTGATTTGGGATCCAGGGGAAAATATCTGTGTTTATCAGTTTTATGTTTTATGCTCTCGCTATTGTTTATTTTCTGTTATAAGATTCGTGTGCAGATAATTTCTGTTCAGGGTTAAAACCTACAGGTCACACCATATAGTTTGACAAAAAACCCCAGTGGGTTGTACATCATAGAATGTTTATATAATAATTACAATAAATACAATAATTTAGTTCGGATATATATCAATATCATGGTCAAAATCTATCAAAATCAGAGCTGTCGATCCTCAAAATAACGCTGATCCATGAAGGGGCGATGATAGTAGTTGTACAGTTGTGTGTCATTCCGCTCTTCTATGTGCCAGAGCCGCCTATGCTGGATTGCTGCTGCCTTGGAAATATCGTCAGAAATGTAGTTGCATTCCCTTTAAATGTGAGAACATGAGATGGATGAGAATTGTGCTTCCAAATGCCAGATATCTTCCAAAATAGCTTGAAGTGTGTGTACGTGACATGATGCAGTTTTATTGATCCAGTTAATGATAATTTTAGAATCTCCAAAGACTTGTAGATGGTGGATATCATGCTCTAATGCAAACTGAAGAAGGTGGCGAAGTGTAATTAGTTCAACAAAATTGTTCGTGCCAGGTCCCAAACCCATCTTGAGTTTATAATAGTACTGATGGGTAATGTGAAGGAGAGCTCCACCCCCGCATCCAATGGGTTGGGCTGAGCCATCGAAGTAAGCCCAGGGCATGTCATAGTTTATAACTTCGTGGATTATGGTTCTGGGTGGTCAGGGTGGATCGTCTTCTGGAATTTTGGAGTTGATGGTAATTATATTTGAAGAGATCGAATGCCAGTTGGGGATACGGTCCTGAAATATTGAGCCATTTATGGCCAACCAGATTCCCCAACATATGAGAAGAGGAAGGTTCCTTGCTTTATGTGGGGAGACAAAGTTCCACCAGAGTTTCCAAGCCTCCCCTATGTTCATACCATGCCACTGCAGATTTATTCCTAGTTTAGATAGGATGGAAGTCTAGAGAGCATTAGTGGAGCGACAATGGATGAACATATGATCAATTGTTTCAGAGTCATTTTGGCAGAGAGTGCACCAAGATGGACCATGTACGGATCACTTATGCAGGTTGTCCATGGTGGGAGAAATTTAGTTGAGAGTGCAGCACATGAAAATTTTGGTGTGCCGGGGTGCCTTGAGCTTCCATATGAGTTGCCACCACCAAGATTGCCTTTGTGGGAGATGATCTGAATATATGAGCCGATACACTTCCTCTGGTGTATATATCCCAATTTTTTTAGGTGCCCAAATTGTTTTGTCGTCCACTGTGCTAATGCGGATGTGACTTTAAGATAGTGAAGCTGTATATGTCTGCCAAGCTTGATGCATTGGCCTCGGGAGTCAAAGATGATTAGAATATTTCCATCCTTGCAGATAGAGGGTCGAGCATTGAGGGTCCGCAATCTGTGCAATGAAATGAATGCCTTGCTCTGACAGGTGGTTGATAATATCACGTGGTAAGGAGTGTGAATTCCCACTCCTAGACCAGGGATCAATTCCAACGCGTGCTTGATTCCCAGATCTGATTCTCCAAATTAGACCATTTCGAATGTGTGGGAGAGAGGTGATGACAACCTTCCATATGGTTGAAATGTTTCTTTGGCTCCAAGAGGGTTGTCTGATCCAGTCAATGATGTTCATGGGCCGGATGTAATTCATATAGACCACTTACGTCCAGATATTCTTGGATGTCATAATCAACCATCCCATTTTTGTAGCAAGAGCTTTGGCGAATATATCAAAGTTTTTGATACCCCATCCCCCCCATTTTTTGGGGAGGGAAATTCTGTCCCATTTAATCCATGAAAATGTCTGTCCTTATCAGTTCCCATTCCATATAAATCCACTGCATAGTCATTGTATTCAGTCGATGATGGCTCGAGGTATCCAAGCAAGAGACATCCAGTAAACTGGAGTGGATTCCAGAATAGATTTGAGGAGGGTTAAACGACCAGCCCATGACAACCATCTATTGTGCCATATGCATATACTTTTTTCCAATTTGGCTATAAGCCAAGCGAGTCTAAAATGCGATAGTCCGAGGGTTTAAGTCTAAACCCGAGATATCTGAGTCCATCCTGAGGATCCAAGGGGGGGAATGGAAATCTATTCAGGACAATTCTTCTCTCCTGAGGAGTGCATCTGTTAATAGTAATGGTCGATTTTAATGCATTAAAAACCATACCAGTTGCAATACTGAAATATACAAGGACTTCTGAGAAAGATAAAATGTCACCAATGGAGCATTGAGCAGAATGAATACATCATCTACAAATAGAAGGTGTGTGAGAGTGAAATCTTCAGCTATTTTGATGCCTTGTAGACGGCCCTGATCCTTCTCGCTCATAATTAGCTTGATCATAGCTTCCATTATGAGGAGGAAGAGGAGAGGGGAGAGTGGGTAGCCTTGTCGTAGTCCTCTTTTAGAGTGGAAAAAAGGAGACGCAGAGCCATTGATGAGTATACTAAATGAGAGATTGGTGACGCAGCACATGATCCATTTGATGAAGTTGTAAGGGAAACCCAGGTGGGTGAGTATCATGCGCATGTAGAGCCAATTTGATTGGTCAAATGCCTTAGCGAGATCCAATTTAAGAATGATACTTTTGAGCTTTTTGAGTTGAATAGAGTGGAGAACCTCCTATGTTGTACCTATAGTTTCATGAATTTTGCAATGATGGAGGAAGGCAAATTGTTCAGGTGATATGTGAGCAGAGAGGATGGGTTTAATACGGTTGGAAATGATTTTAGCAATGATCTTGTATAAGAAATTGCAGAGGGAGATAGGTCGGAAATAAGAGAAATGATGGGGATCATCTGATTTGGGAATGAGTACAATAAAGGTGGAGTTATAGGGATCATATGATCTTCCAGTCGAACGAAACTCTTCGACTATATTGAGGATGTCCTGTCCTATGATATCAAAAAAATCCCAGTAGAATTCGATAGGCCATCCATCCGATCTAGGGCTCTTATCTTTCTGGAAGCATTTCAGGGTATCCTGGAGTTCCTAAATGGTGACTGGTCTCATCAGTTGTTCCTATTCTTCCTGATCCACATATCTAGGGAATAATATTTCCGCTCTTATAATTTCAGCTAGATTTGTGTTTTCAGGGGCTTTGTATAGGTTACAGAAATTTTCCACCCCCATGTGTGCCAACTGTCGGAAGTTCTGGGCCTGATTTCCATTTTTATCCTTCACAGACCAGATAGTATTGATAGCTTTGCACCCATTTGTGAACTGGTGGAAAAATTTGGAGTTCCCATCCCGTGATTTTAGCCAGATGGCTCTGCTTCGGAGACGCCAGCTTTCCTCTTAATCCTTGAGAATTCGGTTTTGTTTTGCAGTAAGTTGAGTGAGTTGTGATATGATACTTGCAGTGCTTGGCCCATTCAGCAAGGACGATTCAATCCCAGCTATATTAGATTCATTTTGAGAAGAGTGTCCTCATCCTTTTTTCTTTTGTCCCTAGCCCATGCCATTGGTCAATTTCTTGATGTCCTTCATCTTTGCAGCAAATGTAGCTAAGGGAGAGGATTCAGGATCAATGGGATGGGAAGTCCAATATTTGGAGACCAGTTCAATGTACTCAAGGTAGGAAAGCCACGTAGAATTTAATTTGAATGGACTGCAAGGCTTCCCACGACCGAGAGCAAGTTCCAAATATATGGGGAGATGATCAGATATACCTCCAGATCCCACCCATTGTTGATATGATATTCCAGAGTTGATGAGGGATTCGTGGATGAGAAAGTGATCCAGCCTACGGGCAACAGGGGCCTATCCAACCCTGTGATTGCTCCAAGTGGGGTGAATCTGGGGCATAGGGATTTCAACCAGATGGTGAGTCTCAATGAGATGTGCCATGTTGGTAGCCAGAGGGTCAGATTGTGCAAGGCCCCCCCAGGATTCAACACGACCCAAGGAGAAATTTAGGTTTCCACCAATGACAAGGTTGTGAGTAGAAAAAAGGGAAGAATTAAGGAGATGGTTCTAGAAGGGAAGGTAGGATCTACAGGGGGCGTAGATGTTAATGATTCGATATTTAGATCCGAGTTTGGAGGAGAAGACATATGCACCAAGGAATCCATCCCTGCCCCGTTGATTCAGAATCCTAATGGTTCTAGGGTTTGTGCCAAGTAAAATGCCTCTAGAGCGTCCACGAGCATCCAATCTCTAGAAGTTCCAACCTGGGAATATGGAGCACAGTGCAGAGATTTCTTGATCAGAAGAGTCAAGGGTTTCCTGGAGAAAAATAAGGTCAGAAGGAGTGGTGGTCAATAATCTTCACAGGGCCAATTTTTTTGCAAGGCTGGCCAACCCACGACAGTTGAAGGATAAAATCTTGATGAGGTAACCATGGGCTGGGTCATCCACGCTCTAAGGACCCCTTCAAGAGTGTTTTTATTTCCATCCACCACATCCAATCCAAATTGAATAATAACCTTGGATATATTCAAGTGTCGGCCCCTTCCAGGTTTAGATCGGTTTTGGTCCAAAAGTCTGAGGCCACCAGTCTCAGAGGAGAGTGCATAAGGTTGGGTGAGGGATTGAAGGAGGTAGGAGTGTGAGATCCGAGAGTCCAAAGAGGATTCCAAGAGGGGGGGGAGGTAGGGGTAGGTTCAGAAATAGTGGGGGGGAGATCATCGATGATGGGCTAGGGGGAGGAGTTAGGACAAGTCATAAAAGAGAAGGGGATGTGGTGCAAGGTGGATGTATTGCAATGTGCATTCGTAGTAACATATGCAGATGAGATAAAATGAGAAACATGGATTAAGGATGTAGGATTACCCGATGCAAGTTTGGATGCAGCAGCCTGAGCCCTTATCATCCGGGGGGAGGGAGGTCCAAGAGGAGCAGATGTGGGCTTGGGCTCCAGAGTAATCTTCATTCATTTGCGGTGATCCACAGAGGCATTCATAGGTGGAGGAGCAGTCAGAATCTCTAGTGCTTGAACATGTTCCTGATTGCCAACAACACATACACCTTTGAGAAGGGGGCAATCCTTGTATAGGTGTCCCACCTCATGACATATTCGACATCTATAGGGTACTCCTTCGTAATCCAGGATCTGAATGCGAACAAAGTGTTTCCATCACAGAGTGATGGCCTCTTCTAATCCATCCTGAGTGTCCAAATGTACTAAAATCCTAGCCATCGTCATGATGCCAGAGGTAAGGTAGGATTTTTCATGGTCCAGGTAGGTGCCAAGTGTGTTGTCGATGTGCCGCATGATGTCTTCAGACCAGAAGTGAAGCAGGAGCCCCGACAGCCTAAACCAAATCGGTCCTACTCCAAGCTGTTATCTATTTGGATTGAAAAGGGGGCTCCATATTTTGAACATGAACAATGCTTGTTCAATATGCCAGAGTTTCGAGAGCACCCAAGCAACCCGCTCAGATCGATGAAAGTGGAGGGGAAACCATCCATGCGGGAGAATAAAAACACATGACATCTCCTCCATGATAGCCTCCCAGATCTCATTCATCTAATTGCGGAGATAGTTGAGACTGTATCTTCGGCCCTGAACATGTCCAACCAAAACTCTGTCCGTCGTATCCATTACTTCTCCCATGTGAAGCCCTTCTCCAAGGTTCAAGTCAAAATTCCGATTACCCTTCTTAATGAAATTCGAGCGTTTCTTGCCTTTGTGGGATGGGCTAGAATCCCTCTAGGCAGAATGGGATTTAGGTATTATGTCAGTGGCGGCGGGGTTAGTGTCATCCAAAGGAAAGATTATTGGCAGAGCATCGAAACATCCTGAAGATGTGAGACTTAGTCTAGACGAGGCTACAAAAAATGGAACATGCGAAGGTGCAACCGTATCTTTAGGAGGCCGTGTGCCAGGAGGGCCGTGAGGGGGTGAGATAGATGTGCCTTGGAGGCATGTAATGAGGAAATGTAAATATTTCGTTGAAAAAACGACCGATCCTATTGCCAGCGAGGAGATCGGAGGGAAGGATGTGAGGTCTGCTAGTGAGAAAGGAAGGGAGTCGGTGAACAGAGGAGGGTCAATGAGGGGATGAGAGAGTGGGGAAGGAAAATAAGGGCTGACAAAGGCCGCCTTAGGTATATTTAAGGCCAGCAGGGCGCTAGGTGGCACGGGGTAGAGAGGGGATCCCCAGATGTTGACACCCTCGAGCGGGTCCAACGAATAATCAACCACTTGTCATCCATATCTGGCACTGATAACAGATAGTCCATGATCTATGCTGGCCTGTCACCGTTGAGATCGATCGGATGCAAGAGGTGGTTACAGGGACGCACTGTTCGTTAGCTGGAGGTTGCGCAACAGAGTTGCTGCAGTCATTTTCTTTGTCGCTCTAGTTTGAAACCCTAATCCTTCAGAAACCCTAGCCCTTTTAGATTAAGGAGAAGTGCGCATGTGGAGAGCCTCCTCATTGAGAATTGTTATTCATGACATGAGACAATTTCCATTTGAAAACACCACCCTAATATAATTTGATTTTAATTGCAGTTATCCATTCTTCACATTTGGAAAGAATGTGCAAAGGGATGGTTTTGGGACATGCGTTGGTTAGGTAAAATTGATCATCAATTATTTAATTGAGTATCTAAATTTCTACACTGTCCAAGTAACAAAGTTTTAATATGTATATTGAATACTTATGTATCATGAATACAAACTTTGGGTAGGTTAAGACCCACCGTAAGGGTTCATGCAAAGAATTTTGTTTTTTGTGTCGTTGGGAGCCATGTAGACAAAATTAAAATGGAATTTTATGTTTTGGAACTATGTTTCTCACTTCCCATAAGAGGTCTATAATTCAAATAATTCTAAATAAAAGGTTTTGGAAAATATTTTGCTTCATATATTATTTTAATGATGAAAAAAAACAACTGTAATTTAATAAAAAATAGAAAGGATAAAATGTCTAACCTAAGCAGATTGAAGAAAAAGAAGGTACAATCACCAATGTAGGAGTTCTATGGCTTGTGAGTTTTCTTGGTTCCTTATCATTTTATAGTTCAAGAACTTGTTGCACATTCTTGATTCCTAGGAAAAGCTTATGAGATTCCTAATTCCATAAGAGGTTCATTAGTCTACAACTACTTGATCATAGTCTTTGGAAATCCATTGAGATTTATATCTTGTTTTGTTAATGAAAAAATGAATCTGTAATTTCAGGACTCAAATGATGAATGTTTAGAAAATTTTTCCTAAAAGTATAATAGAGAAAAGTAGGTACAATTACCCTTGAGTGAGTTCCATGGCTTGCGATCTTTTGAACTATCTTTTGTTCCTTAGAAGTTTCTAATTCTGGAAATTGTTGATCAAAGTCTCAAGTCTTGAATCTTTGAAAAAGCCTCAAAGATTCATATAATTTTTTGTTGATTAGGAAGTTCATTAGTAATTTAAGGAACAAATAAAAGTAGGAATAGTTAAAAAATGTCGCCATAACAAAATAAAAGAAAAGTATAGTATATAATTCAATATCATCTCTATATTTTTTCATGTAAGTTCATTTGTCCAGGGTATTGTCCATTTTATACTTGGTATATGTGTTTTCTCCAGTTACATTTCTTTTGGAGTGACCAAACTATAGTTTGATGTACCTTGCAATTTCTTCCAGTCCCTTAATGGCTGCATATGCCGAGTATTTTTGAACACAAATTCAAGACCGATTTAAAGTTGAGGTATATATTACAATGTTTTTTTTTAAATATTTTTCTTTTCCAAATGTGAGGCAATCCATACTCTAACATTTGTATTGGAAACAATGAATAGAGTGGATCTTCTCTTCGAAATTTTGTGCATATATGTTTCTTTGATCTTAATGTCATGCATAGGTGTTGACGTTGCAATGAGCACCCTCCAAATTTTTTCCTACACTTGAATTTTGGAGCTTGATGAGGATCTCAAGGTCTGTAATATTATGGGTACTCCATGATTGTTTGATGTTTTGTAAAGCATTTAAGTCTTTTTCCTAGTTTTAAACTATCAAGTCACATGCACACACATGCTCAATCATTGATGAGTTCATGAGCACACTTCCATTATGAAAGATTGAACAGGCATAGCACCGTCCATCAAGTCAGTGCCTATGCGATTCTCAACTCATGTCGATAGTCAATGCACACTTTTGTTGACAATCCTCCTCACTTTGGTTGCGATTTTACTGTTATTTCAATGAGTTTTCTCAACTGTCGCTTTTGTACATCACCACTTTCACAAGTGTCTCTTTTACATTCATGAATGTTTATTTTTCTTGTTTTCACTTTAATAAGTGTTGTTTTCATTTTATCTTCACTATGGCACATGTCACTTTCAAGGTCATTCACATTTTATCATATGTTTTCCTCCCATCTCAAGTGTTGCTTTTGTTATTTTCACTCATGCATGTATCACATATTTGCAGATCACCAAAGTTAGTTTTGGAACACCATTTTTCATGATATGGTCTTACATTATATTATAATATGTGGTAGACACATTCCTACATCTTAGTGCACCTTTTGGTCACATACGTCACTTTTGTCGCAACTTGTGTTCCAAGTCTCGTTTCAACTATTGCACTTAGAAATAAGTGACGCTTTGCTGTCATCATTCAGGTGGGATTATTATTGATGAGTCCTATGTATCATTCTATCTTATATTGATGGTTTTATGTGCTTGATCCATGTTTGAGTTATTTTCGTATGCATTTCTCTCTTTTACTCTACTGGTCTGACACTTAGCTATTTTGGAGCCCTTCTTGGTCCCTCATATCAGTGAAAGTTGTGAAGGAATTATCCCTATTACCAAGTGAGGTTAACCTATCCATGAGTCTCATTAATGCAACCTTACTCACTGAGAATTGTGCACTAATTTCTCCTCAAGATCACTTCAAAATTGTTGCAGATTATGAGCCTCCCAAAGGTAGTCATCTAATCCTTCTTACTTATACTAAATCACTACACAAATTTTTGTCACATCTACCTTGCATGACACATAAATCACTTCTAGCTAAAAAAATGGACCAGTTACACCCTTTTCAGAGGAAAAACGTGCAATGCAAGACCGTCCTATCCCCCCAGTGCAGTGAAAACCCTCCTAGGAAAAGTGGCCTCCGCCTATGGCCTCACTAAATTAAAAGTGAATTCAAAATGGTCAAGCACCCATCGTTGGGTGAAAATGTGCTAGCCTAGTGTGAAAATTTCATTCCAAAGAAATAATGACCCCTTATTGAAGAAAATTTCACTATCTTTCAAGCCTCCTATCTCTTTGAGCACATGACACACCCTTGAAGGTTGAATCGTTCACCCTTCCCCCTTCCCTAGTGCGCTCTATGCCAAACCCTAGCTTATCCTCTTCCTCTAAAATGCATGGCACATTATGGAACACTGACACATGCCTCCTCTCTATATTTGACAAATCAAATTGTGTTTTCCTTAAGGCCTCCTCTTCCTCCCAGCGCATAGCGTAGTACTGAAGCCTGAAGCTTTCACCTTCCCTCTTCCCCAATGAACTCTACACTAAATATTGTTTAGACCTTCCTCCTCAGTGCATGGCATAGTAGGGAAGGCTTAAGGAGGTAATCTCCTAGCCTTGAACATTCAAATTGTGCTTTAAAGTCTCCCTCTCTTTCCCTTAGAGAGGATGGCGCAATCTTGAAGCATGAAGCCTTCCCAGCTTGTCCCTTTGACTTCTACTATGCTGCACCAAGGGAAGCTCCTCTTCATAGTATATGGTGTAGTAAAAATGAACAATGGATCCCTCCTAAGCCACTGATGAGTTTGAATTCTCCCTCCTAATCAAGCCTCCTTCTTTTAACCATCTCACAGGCCTATCATGAGAGGATCATTCCATTAGCTAGGTAGTGATAGAATAGATATTTTCAAGACTAATTTCGATTTATCATGAATTATTTTCATTGGCATGAGTAATTTATTAGCATGATAAGGTGACCCTCAAAGCAGATAGCAAGGAGAAATTAGGAAGGAACACCTGTGGAGAATACGAACAAGAGAGAGCTATCATGGAGACATGAAGTAGATCATGTACCAAGGCAGAAATAAGGCATCACATGATGATTCAAAGGATTCCAATATTTATAAAATAACCTTTGTTGCAGTGAATATGAAGAACAAAGAAAATATTTCATGAATATGGAGCATTGATCAGATCTACCATCAAGAATGAAGATGAAGCAGTAAGGAAGACACCTTAGCATGGCTACCTCATCATGAAGTCCATGTCATCATTATCAAGTTGTAACTTATACAAGTTTTATCATAATGGTTAATATGTGTCCATGTGTCATGCCGCATCATCATTTGGAATGCAGTGATGTATTTCTTAATGAAAAAATACAAGGTGTGGAAGTCCAAATGTCACATGTGGAATATGAAGAGTCACATAGTCATATATGGACAAAAGAGTTGTATAGAAGTCCAAAAGTATGTTAGAAGTTAAATAGATTCATAGAATTCCAAAGGTCATAATAGAAGTCCAAGAGTCATGAGGGAAACTTAAGAGTCATGGGGATATGAAAGGTCATTCCCCTTTATAAAAGTAACCTCATAACTCAAGCAAAGGGATTTTGAAGGCTTAAGATTTGGAGAGCTAGTCTTGGCTTTTATACTTGGCATAGGATAAAAAACTATTCTTTAGAGAAGAAAGAAGTGACTTAATGTTCCACTACTAGAACTAGTGCCTCATCATTGTAACTGTGTACTTGGATCTTTCACCTAATTGAAATTCAATGAGGCAACACATTTTCATGCATGTATACATTTTTTTAGGACTATTCTTGGGATTTTTATGGTATATGTTTTGTTCAAATGTACTGGAAAAATTGAACTATTTCAGTGGATTTGGTACTCATCTTGTTGAATGTGTGTTGTATTCACTTTATTAATCATTATGTGAAATATTTTGCTAAAAAATATTTTCATTCTCTTGTGCATCTCTTTAAGGTTAGTAGTATTACTTCCTTCTAGAGACTCACTCTCATCTCCAACTCATGAAGGTATCTTTTACACATTCCAATAGGTGTTTCACAATGTCAACTTACTTACTTATTCAAGGTATATGTATATAATCTCTTATGTTATCCGTTGAAACCAAGGTGAAACTTTGTGTTATTGTGACCGAGATGATCCTCTAGATGGGGATGCTACTCTAGATAGTGTGGGGTCTAGTTGGGACTACACAATGGTGATGCCCCCCGTATGTTCATGGTATCCATCATCATCAACATTCTAGAACTAGAAGGAGAGATAAATTACAAGCTATTCCCATTGAGTCTATTTTGAATCTCTTATATTTAATGGCTCATCCTAAAATCATATGTCTAGGGTGTTTTTCCAATATATCCAGTGGTCAAATTTTAATCCCCGATGAGCCTCTTTATGATTTGTCTCAATTGAAGTTTTATGGTGAGGATGGAACACCCATATCCAAGCACATTTCTGATTTTGTTAAATTTTGTGAATATTATGAAATAGGCGATGAAGATTTTTCTTATATGATTTTCGTCCTCACTCTTGAAGGTCATGTTAGTCGATGGTGTCATGCCTTAGCATCTTCCTATATTCATTCTCTTGATCAATTTCTCAAGGAGGTTCAAAAATATTTTGATAGCTATGATTAATGAGATGTTTTCAAAATAATTAATCAATTGAGGATTTTTCTAATAGATTCCTTCACTTATGCTGTGAGTTTCCTGCAGATGATATCGATTGGGATTTAATTAAAAGGAAGTTTGAAAGTTTGTTTTGAATATATTTACACAGTGATTCAAAACCACCTGATGTTTCTAATCTCCCAACTCTTGTAAATCACGAGATAACACTAATCTTAGAGGATGAACCTATTGTTCCTTTTGTTCTTTGTCCTCCTCCTTTTCCACTACAATTTGGGTGCCTCCTTATGATGCTGATCAAGTTGGGAAATATGAAAATAAAATTCCTAATCCATCTTCTCAACCTTCTCCCACTTTCCATGTCTCCAAGCCAATGGAGGAAACCTTGGAATGGTTCATGGAGCCTAAGATGAAGGCTAATCCCTTGATTTATCAAGATAATATTAATGTTCATAACTTCAATATTGAATATAATTTAGATTTCTGCCATCCTCTATAATATCTTTCTCATTATCCCTTTCCCCTATATTTTCTTGACCAATCTCTTCCACATCTAAACAATGATGAAGTGAAAGGTAGTTACTCTTCACAAGTAGAGGAGTAGGAAGGTAAGGGTTCTTTTGATATTTATTATCTTTTTCAAAATACTCTATGTCAAGATACATTCCTTCATTCTTGGATGGTTGTGAATCTACTAATCTCGGTAGTCAATCAAATGAAATGAATTTGTTAAATCATTATTGCGATGATGACTATGTTGATGAATTCTCATGTGTACCATTTTATCTTTCGGTTTCTTAAGAAGATATTGTTTTGAAAGATTTAGATCTTGAATCTAATTTAGTTAAAGAAAACGTTCTTATTGAAACTTCTTCTTCACCAAACTATCCCTTGTGTTCCACCTTTTGTAAGGAATTAACTTGTGATTGAGATACTCCATCTAATTAGTTGGATTTTGAATTTACATAGGGTAGTGAGATAATTCTTGATCAAGAAGAAGGTAATGAAATAATCAAGTAGCCTTTCCATCCCTTATCATTTTCAATTTTGCATGGAGAAAATTCTTCTATCTAGGTTACTCATGAGATTTTTTCGATCAATCCATGTTTAGAGGTGTGATTAGAAGAATCTTATGACCTAGGAAATATTTTTGTTGAAGATGTAAGTTGTGACCAAATCAGTAATGTATTTGTTTTCCATTTGGATAACAATAATTTAGTTGAAATTTTTGATGGTAGTTGTCCACACACCATGCATGATCTGATTTAATCTTCAAAATGAAATTCTACAATTCTTGAAAGTTCTGAGACTTACTAGGAAGTTGAGGAACATAAACTTCCATTGATGGTTATGTCAGGTTCTCGTGAATATTTTAATGTCCTGTTGAGGCCCCGAAAATCACTACAACAACACCGGGAAAAACCACTCGGTCGGGGACTTAAAAACCGTCCCTTTTCCATTTGGAATGGTGGCTCCGACTGGATTTGTGGGACCAATTTCCAAATTTAATATAGTTGGAGTGAATGAATTATTTTATCTCTATGTGGAAATTGATAGATGGGAAAATAAGCAAGCTTGCAATAAACAATAAATATATCTATTTATATCTATATATCTTGATCTATCTCTATCTATCCCGGGATGAAACCTTTTCTTTTGCGATCTAAAATATAATCTTTCAATGAGTGCAAATAAAGATCATACATTCATTTAGAGATATGAAAAAAAAATAAGATAATTGATTTAATTAAGAAGTTAATTAAATCAATTTAATGAAGCTTACATCACAACTTTTACAAAATGCATGTATTGCATATATACATAGATGATAACAACATAACACGTTCAAACGTGAATTGATGTCAAACTGTGTTCAAAAAAATATATAAGACACCACATCATAATATCAATGAAATACTTCTCATTTGAAACTCAAATTAAACATATAAGATAAAAGTACCATATATAAATTTACTCAGCTCATTTGATAAATAACTCTCGGTCCAACCTTTTCTATTCAAAAAACTTTAAGAGTATAGAAGCGAAACATCAGTAAAGTCTTATTTTAAAAATTTCAAGACCCCTTCTTAAAAGACATGAAGGGGTTTAAGTATAAAACTAATAAGTATTAAAATAGTCATTACAATAAAAAATGAGGAGGTTTAGAACAACTCTCCTTAAATTAAGTAAAATTTAAAACATAAACAGAAATTAAAGGGGTGATTTGTTGGAGGTTTGTCCTTTTGTCCCTTCTTCCATTTGCTTCTTGAGTTGAAGAATATTAAGCATATTCTTAACCTTAGGAGGTTGGCCTGGCCTAATGCATAGGTGTCCAGTAAAAACAACATCAGATAATGGAGGTAGCATGTATGAGGATGTATTTGTAATACAACGAAGCATGAGCCAATGGCTGTGAGGCTTCACTAGATCCTCTTTCACTTTTGACACTTCCTACCATTGTCTTATCAAATATTTTACCAAGGGTAATGCACAAGGAGGACATCTATCTATGAGATTTGTTGCGATCAGGTTCTGGCTGAAAGTTTCCACAATTTTTGTGGCAATGTCTTTGGCTCTAGTTATTTCGCTTTTGAGTTTCTTTAATTGTATATCCCAATCTGTGAAAAATATCTCTTTATTTGATTCTTCAATTCTAGACAGGTTGGATTTTTGACCATCATAAGAATCCTGCCAAGTAACAAATTGGGATACCTTCTCATCTATGTCATAAAAACTAATCTTCATATTAGAAATGCGATTCACAAGTGAATCACTTTGCTCACATAATTCAAGGATGCTTGTTAACTTATGACAAAAGATAACCCGTTGTTGTGCTAATAGGGTGTTTAATTCTAAAGATTCTGTCCTAAACTCATCAATATTTAGAATATATTTCATTTTCTCAATGGATAGTTGTAATTGATGAATTTGAGTATCTTTCGAATTAATTTCACTTTGATGCTGAATCTTCAGCTGGTGCAGCTCTCTTGAAGCTGTGTGATTTGTACATGTAGATGTTGAATAACACTCTGGTTTTCTTCTTGTAACTCTGTTTCAAGTTGAAGGATCTTTTCATCTTTTTGTTTCCTCAATTGATGAATCTATGATGCCTTGTCAATAGTTGCAGATGCATAAGCTCCTGCAAACTGTGATAACCAAGTTAGATCTTGTGAAGGATCTCACTCAGTATCTTTCCAAACAATGTCCATTGACATATCCTCTTGAGTGAGAGTCCGGGAATGTTCTATTTTTCTCCTTTTCTTCTGCCTTATAACAACTGACTTGTGCCTAGAACTATAAAAAATGTCAAAGGGAGGAATTTCTTGAATATTTAGAATAATTTCAGAGGTTGGGAAGGTCGAGATGTATTCCATTCTCTCTGTACTTACTACTTTGTCAGAGGGCCCAACAGTAAATGAGTTCTGAATTATAGAAGGACGAGTTTGTACATTCTGCTTTTGGTCAATAATCATGGTTGTTTTTTCTTCTTGGATTTTGAGGTCAAACTCTTTCCAAACATCTTTGAGATTGCTAGGGAAATCCAAATCTATTGTTTGAACTTCAACTGATTTTTCCTGATATGTTATATTAAGGACTTCAGTATCCTTAATATCTGATTCACATTTTTTCTGAGTCATGGTTATAGAGACATCCAAAATATTGAGTGGAATTGTTTCCAGTCTCTTATTTCTGTATTGCTGAAACTTTAGTAGTTGTGGTGGGTGAAGGCGTAAATTTTCCAACTTCTTAACTGCAACCTAGTTTTCGACAGACTCAAATAAGTCGTCAAAATCATCATCTTCGTGCACGAAGGGTCTAATTTCACTTGAGTAGTGAAGTTATTGGCCACTTTCAAGGGATCATATTTCCTGTTCGGAATTGTAAATAATTTCCAACACTCTATTTGGAAAAATTCCACTATATCATGTTTGTAGTTTTCCAGTCCATACACACTACATTTAATTGGAAACAAAGGCCATAATGCCTTCTTGGCTTCTTTCAAAAATCTGGTCTGACAATTTCCAACAGTTTGGTATGCGATTTCTCTTGCGAGAAGTTTATCAGGAACATACAGGGGTAATACATGTGGATGATATAGGATCCCAAATACTCGTACATAGGTAAATGACTCCTCACCAAACCACTTTCCTAAAGAAGAAAAGTCAGCTTGGGCCTCTTTCGAAAGTCTGGGGGATTTCTCATTGAAAACATCTTAAAAAAGGAGTAGTCTAACTCCATGAAAGATTTTGTAAAAATGAATTTCATATTTGGATTCCCAGAGAATACTATGAAATACATGAATGGGAACAAGATCTTGGGTTGTCCATTTCCAGCCCATGGCTGGAAAATATGATGTAAAACATACAACATCCATAATATAACCACTCATATAAAATGGAGGAAAGATTTTAGAAGAAATAGAATGGTTCTTTCTATATTATAAAATTTGGTTGGCAATATTATTTGACAGAATATTTCCCGAGTCCATAACACAAGCATCTGCTACTTCTTCTATTAAGGGTACCCATTCTACTGAAAATCTAATTGTGTTTGACTGACCAAAAAGTCTAGACATAATAGCTCAGATATAGGAATAGGGAGTTGCAAGATAATCAATGGAATACATACCCTTTTCATCATTCTTATGTTTGTTATGATTTCTCCTCCATTGCTTTATTGGCACTAATTTGAGTTCATTTTCCTTAGCGAACTTTGCAAGGAATTCATTATCATAAATCTTATCAAGGTCTGGAAGATGGTACTTTTGCTTCAAGTTTTCCGCTTTAAAGGAACCAATCATTGTACCTCTACTGCTAAGGAAATTTCTATCCCTGATGTTAAGATTGTTGATAATCCACCTTACCATATCAATATATGGTAGTATCTTGGGCCTTGTTGCAATTCGGTGAAGAAAATAATTGGCTACGTCTCCAATTGTAACTTCAGAAGAATTTGGGGCATCAACTATTGCTTTTCTATGGATTTTGCGAGGTTTCTCGTCTTCAAACAAATTATACATAGATTCCCATAGAGAGGATCCACTTTCAGGTCCGCAAATTGTATCTATAAACAAGGCCAACATCTCAGTTCTCTCTGAGATAGTAGGTGCAGGATTAACAAGAGCCATATGCTTCTTTTCTTTCTTCAAATCCTTAGACATTTCCAGAGAAATTTGTTTACTCAAACTTGCCTGTAAATAAGTAAGAAAGAATAAGTGGGAAGAAGGAACCTTTTAGTTTTACAATATGCACGAATACCAAAATAAATAGAAAAATTTCAAATGGATGAGACTTCACATGCTGATGGGATATGAATTGAATGCTCATTGTAGGAAAATGATTATGGTGGTATGGGCGAGAAAACCATTAATTTATGACTATGATAACTGATATGGGTTATCATGCCATTATAATCATTTCTCAATTAAAACCAGATCTATCACATTACATCGTGAATTGTGTGTAATATATTCATTAAATACTGATGAGCTTATCTTTTCTGCCGATCGTGACATTGCAATCCCAATATCAACGAAGTTAACAATATGCAACATGTGTTTGTTTGACAAGCGTGCGATTTGCGATGTGTGATGCGATATGATTTATCGCATCGACAATTATGAGTGGTAAGGATATAGAACAGTTAATCTTTTTCAATGGTGCGATGCGATATGATTTATCGCATCGGCGAGTATGAGTAGGAGAAAATAAGACCGTCAGGAGAAACTGCGATTGGGGAAATGCGATACGATGACATGGCAGAAGTTGGTCCCATTGTATTCTTTATCAGATTTACTTATAAATATGGCTTTTTACACATATAAAAGTGTTTCGGTTATATTCATTGGATCACAAATATGTTTCAAATCATTATTTTTGAAGTATATACGTTTTGTAAATGATTTTGTGATTTGCGAAATGTGATTTATCTTTGCTTAAGTATTTGGAAAGTCAAATTTTAAAGTTTTCATCCCCTTTTGACCCATATTCCTATCAAAAGGAATACTCTAAGGGTTTATTTTCTTAAACTCTAAAAAATAAAAGGGTCCTCATTATTTTCTAAAGTAACTAGGGCTTAAAATATTGAGGGTTGTTGATTTACACAACAATTGGCGATTCATTGGAAGAACTAGTTATCTCTGAAAAATAATTACTTTAGTATCTTCAAATAAGTAGAAATAAATGAAGGAAATAAGAATTATTTTCAAAATATTTAAATGAATAAAATTACTTTGAATATAAAAAACTCATCTATATTGTTAATATTTTATAAACTTTTAATAAATAAATATCTCCTTTTCTCTATATCAATCATTATATGGTTTAAAAGGTAAAGTAAGTGTTCTTTTTGTAACTTGGTTTTTTTTAAAATTTTTTTTACTCCTTTTATCATAGGTAGAGCCACTGCTACTAGTAAATATTAATAGCTTAAGCAAGGTTACCTTTTAACCATCAATTCCTCAGTGTTCCATCCATTTCTGTACAATTTCTTTGAGTTAACTCCTTAGTTACTCATTTTTTTCATAAAATGTCGCTGTCCTCGCTTGATGACCAGAAAGTGGCAATGCCATTGACTAGTTATGGTTTAGACTGAACAAGATGGCTCGTGATGAGAACCCTTGTCTTATGATTTTAATAATCATGATCCATTACCCTGATTTGGTATGCAGTTATGATAATGTCAGTTAATCATTAAATTATGATAATGGTAAGCGGGCTCATGATGAGACTTCTTATCCTTTTAAGTTTTTTATATTTTTGAATTTCACTCTAAAAAAGGTATTTTCAATGGATGGGGAGAATAATTGACTCTTTAAAAGATATGGATGACAGTTTAGGTTAAATTTTCTTAGTTACAAAATGTAAAGATAAACCTTTTTTCTGATTGATAATAGATTAAAAAGACTTTACAAATTTTGAGTTTACAAAATATACTATTTCGATGGAAAAATATTTCAGAGTTCTATAGAATTCATTCAATTTTATAGGTTGGTAATTATTACTTCAAAAATTTCTATTCTTAAAAAATAAAAACATAAAATAATTTAGAGGTGTTGTGAACAACTAGAAGTATGTCATCAAAGATTATTTTCTAGAATAAAGAAAATAAAAAAGATATAATACATTTAGAAGATAATCTTCTTCTAAGTTTTTTTTTTTTTTTTTTTTTTAATTTATTTATTTATTTATTTTATTTATTTATTTTTTATCAGGATTAGCCCATTAACATGGAGTAAGTCTTTTCTCCCTTGAAGGTCTTGTAACATAAAGGTTGATGGGACAATTTTTTCAATGATTTGGAATGGTCAAAGCCACATTATTTGGAATTTGGTATGCTTACCTTTTTCCTCATGTGATTTGTCCCATTTGAGCACGAAATCTCCAACTTGGAAGTTTTTTAGGGAAACAAAATTTGCATGAAAATATTTTTTCACTATTCGCTGATGACGAGCATGAGTTATTTTGGCTTTTTCCCTTTCTTCTTCCATTTTAAGGATCCGTGACATTATTAATTGTAGGGAAGAAGAAGGTACTTCATCAATAAATTGAACTAGGGCTAGTGAGGGAAGAACTAAGTTTGAAGGAATTACAACTTCTTTCCCATAAACTAGATGGAGTGGAGAGGTTCCTATAGAGGCTTTTTTAGTAATCCTATCTGTCCATAGTGCAAATGTTAAAGATTTATGCCAATTTTTCTGATTTTGATAAATAGTTCTTTGATGATTCTAATGAGATTTTTTTTTTGTTAATTCTTCTAAAACATTCACTTGGGGATATTAATTAGCAAAGTATTTAAGTTTAAAACCTATTTTAAGAGTGAAGTCTCTCATACTATTTCCCGAAAAATAAGATGCATTATCAAACATAAGTGCATCGGGTAAGCCAAATCTGGTAATAATGAATTGATCAATAAATTCAATTATGGCTTCAGAGTTAGCTACCTTTAGTGGAATTGCCTCCACCCACTTAGTAAAATAATATGTTGTAGTGAGAATGTATTTATGTTTCTTGGATGATTTAGGAACAATCTCACCTATGATATATAATCCACATTTCTCGAAAGGTTGATCAATGTTGACTGGTTGCAATGGAAAGGCTGGTTTTATTTGTCTTCCAGCAGCAGTTTGGCATGTTTTTCATTTCCTCACATATGTATAAGCATATTTGAATAGAGTGGGCTAGTAATATCCTGCATGAAGGATCTTATGTGCAGTAGTATCTACACCGACGTGTCCACTTGTAGGTCCATCATAGAGTTCCTACAAAACCCTGTGAGCTTTAGATTTCTCAAGGCATCTTAGTAGTACAATCATATTTTTTTCTAAACAAGACATTGCCTATGAGTTGGTATTGATTAGATTTCAATCTTAAAACTCTCTTTCTTTTATGATTGAGTTCTATCGGAGAATATCTGTTTTTTAAGTAAAATATTAAATCAATATACTGTGATTCTGAATCATTTAGGCTTACCTGAGCAATTTGTATAGTATTACCTGACTCATTTGATAAATTGGATGCTCCAGATAGTAGTTTGCAGAGACCTTGTCCTCTAATGATTTTGGCTAGTCTTATTTCAATGTCATATTCCTGCAAAGAAGTTACCCAATTTTCTCTCTTTTATCCTAGTTCTTTCTGTATAAGTAGTTGCCTTACAGTCGAGAATGGAACTATTACCTTAATGTGTGTTTTAAGGAGCAAAGGTCTAAAGTGCTTTAAATATTTATATACATAAAACGTTTGTTTTTATATTTCAGAATAATTTAGTTCAACACCTTGAAGGTTTGAAATAAAGAATGAAATAGGTGCTTTGATCTTTTGATCATCAATCTGTGTTAATACATCAATGGAAGGTTTTTCTGATGCAAAAGTATACAAAATAAAATGTTTGGAAAAATTTGGGGTAGTCAGAGAAGGTGCGCTAATAATAGCTTCCTTAATCAAATAAAAAGCTTCTCTTTCACCATGTCCCCATTTAAAAAGCGAATTCTTCTTAATCATCACTTGCAAAGGTAAAACAATTTGAGAAAAAATTTGAACAAATATTTTAATAAAATTTATCTGTCCTAAAAATGATTCCATGGATTTCTTGTTATGGGGATGTGAGAGTTCAGAAATTGCCTTAATTCTTTCAGGATCAATACGAATGCCCTGTTTTTAAACAATAAATCCTAAGAGTTTTCCTTCACTTAAAGAAATAATACTTTTTTAGATTTAAAGAAATTCCATATTTCAAACAAAATTTAAGGATTTGTTTAAGATCGTGATAGTGGTCACTCATTTTCTCGGAGTAAATAGTTATATCATCTAGATAAACAACCATTGTTTTGTTTATTAACCCTCTAAAAGCAATATCCATTGCTCTTTGGAAGGTTGCTCCCGCATTGATTAATCCAAATGGAATTTTTTGATAGGCATATGTGCCCCATTTTGTTATAAATCTAGTTTTTAATCTATCTCAAGGATGAACCAAAACTTGATTGTAACCTGAAAATCCATCAAGAAAAGAAATTAATTCAGAACCAACAACGGATTGCAAAATTTGTTCCATCGGTGGTAATGGGAAATTATCTTTCAAGCAAGCTTTGTTTAAGTTTCTAAAATCAATACAAATACGAGTATCACCGCTCTTTTTCCTAACAGGAGCTAAATTTGATACCCACTTAGAGTGCCTAACAGGGAAGCTAATCTTGGCTTTAAGGAGTTTGTTGAGCTGACTTTTGATTTGACTTTCAAGGTCAGGGTGACTTTTCCTTAAGTTTTGTTGTATAGGTTTTTTAGTGGATATCATTGGGATAATATGTTGAATGATTGAAGTATCATAAGTTTTTAGGTATTCATATTTCCATGCGAAGGCATTATTGTATTTTTTTAATAAATGAATAAATGCTAATATTTCATCAGAGGAAATATCAAGTCCTAGGTTGATGTTCTGAGGATTTAGATCTGTTCCAAGATTTACCAGTTCAAAACTAAAAGTTGAACTTTGGAGTTTAGAATTATTAATCTTTTTGAATCTATCTTTAAGATCATAAAGATCTTCGAGTTCGACAACAGACTTAGGTTTAGCATTTTCTTCATATTTTTGTTGTAATTGTCTTTCATGTTCATGTTCATCAATTAATTGATCGTCATATGATCCTTCTGATGTAAGAAAAGTAATAACATCAACATCATCATTAAATACCCTCCAATTAGTAACGTTATTAGGAATAGATTGGAAAAAAATCAACTCTATGGATAATCTATCTGGGCTATAATCTTCTGAAGGAATAAGCTTGGATGCTACATTTGCTAGAAGGTATGCACTTTCTTTCTGAATTCTTGGAATAGACGAGATATTGAATGCTAAAAAATGAAAGGTAAGAGACTGTACTAATGATTGATAATGTTTAATATTGCAGGAAATATAGTGTATGGTATTTCTTACCTACTTAACAATTATTTCAGAATCTCCGAATACCTTAAGTGACTTAACACCAAGATCAATTTGTTTGGTTAAGCCTTGAGCCCGTTCCTCATATTCTGCAGTATTATTTGTGCATTGAAATTGAAGTCTACATGTGAGCATAGTCTTTTCGCCTTCTGGATTGATTAATATACAACCAGCTCATGCTCCTTCACTGTATTTTGACCCATCAAAATATAAAGTCCAAAATAAAGTATCAATACAAGGTTTATCTATATTATTTACACACTTGGAAGAATCAATTTAAAAAAATATTTCAATCTAGGAATTAACTGAATTGGTAAGAAATGGAGACTTTAGAGCATTGAAATTCCCTAAAAAGTATTCAGCAGAGTAAATACCAAGGATATTATTAGTAAAGTCCATGGGTTCATTTTCTTCTTCGAATTCAATTACTGAATGTTTTAAATGATTTTCACGGCCACCCTGATTTGATTTGGCTTACCATTATGATGAAGCCACATATGAGACCAGTCAGTAGAAAAATAACCATGAAGCTTTTTTGACCAATCTCTAGTTAAGATCTGACCATAACAATCTGGTATATCAACAACTGAGATATCAATTAATTGATGGAATTTTGGATTGGATGCTAATCTGATAAGGACTGAATACATCTATCCTAATACTTTAACTTTTGTTCTGCCTAATTATACAATATGTATTGCTGAATTCTGAGGAGATATATTCAATTTCAGACATATGGAATATGACATAATGTTTGATGAGGCTCCAGAGTCAATTAAACAACTATGCACATTTTTGTTGAATAATTCAAAAGTTAACGAAAAATGAGGAGTATGTGAATTGGATCTGTCACCTATTAAAATAATATCACTTTTCCTCGTTAGGAGGCTTACTTGTTAGTTTAGCTGCTTTCGAAGATATAGGAGCAGGTAAGGGTGTAGCTGGAACTGCATTCAATTATTTAAGCAAAATTTTCTGTTACTGTTTTAATTTGCTCAGTTCATGGAGAGAAATATTTGCTTTAATTTTCTTCATATCTTCCACTATATTGTATTCAATGGTATCAGAAACCACTAATGTTTTTGAGGTAGATGGAAGAGTAGAAGAAGTTGGATTTGTTTGAGAAGAAGAAGTCTTTTTATTGACTACTTTATCCTTAATAAAAAAGGATGAGGCTTTTTTCTTTTGAGGTGACTAAGGGAGATCGACATTATTTTTAATCCTAGTATTTACTGGAAGTGCCTTATGTTCATTTTCATCATCAAAGGTTGGAAGGATAAAGTCCCATATTCCATGCACTTCAACTCTTTATTCTTCTTGATATTCTTCAATAGATGATATTGTTTCATCATGATCCTCATCTTGATCTGATTCAGCGTTTGAGATTACATTTAGGGGTTGAGAAGCCTAAATTTTCATAAAAGATCTAAAAGGTTTCTTTGAAGAAGATTAAACTAATTGTTTCTTTACCTCAACCATATTGTTTGACATGGTTTTGAGGACCTTTTTTAATCCTTCAATATCATACGGATATTTAAATGATTTCTTTTTAGGCTTATCTTTAAAGGAAACTTTCTTAGTTTTCCTATATTATTGAGCAGTTTCCTTCTCTAAAGAAAGTATTATTTTTTCAATAGAAAGAGCTTCTTTCATATTCTCTACCAATGTAGCCTTATTGGATCTATCTACAAAAATAGAAATATTATAAGGAAGAGAGGATATATACCATTCTATTTGCACATCTACTCCAGGGTTAGATGTGGTTGGGATTTTTTTGAGCAATTTATTAAATTTGGAATTAAATCCTTTGATATTTTCGCCTGTATTTTCTTTCAAATTGGAAAGATCATTGATAAGGGTTGCAATAGTGCGGTCATCTCTAGATTTAGTAAGGAATTGTTCTTCAAAAATATCCCAACTAGTAATTGTGTCTAATGGTTGTGAGAAATACCATGATCCAAATGATCGCTGAAAAGTATAAGGAAATAATCTAACTACACAATCTTCCTATGAAACTCCGTTAAGATTTATGGCAAGCATGAAATTATGGAGATGCTCTTCTGAAGGTAATCTATCATTCGAATTATACTTAGGAAACCATCTTTCAGGATGCTTAGGTAAAGGATGAAGGGGCCCTGGCAACCATATTTCTCATTGAAAACATCTTCAAAAAGGGGTAGTATAACTCCATGAAAGATTTTGTAAAAATGAATTTCATATTTGGATTCCCAGAGAATACTATGAAATACATGAATGGGAACGGGATCTTGGGTTGTCCATTTCCAGCCCATGGCTGGAAAATATGATGTAAAACATACAACATCCATAATATAACCACTCATATAAAATGGAGGAAATATTTTAGAAGAAATAGAACGGTTATTTCTATATTCTAAAATTTGGGTGGCAATTTTATTTGACAAAATATTTCCCCAGTCCATAACACAAGCACCTGCTGCTGCTTCTATTAAGGGAACCCATTCTACTAAAAATCTAGTTGTGTCCGACTGACCAAAAATTCTAGACATCATAGCTGAGATATAGGAATAGGGACTTGCAAGAGAATCAATAGAATACATACACTTTTCATCATTCTTATGTTTGTTAGGGTTTCTCCTCCATTGCTTTATTGGCGCTGATTTGAGTTTATTTTCCTTAGTGAAATTTGAAAGGAATTCCTTATCATAAATATTATCAGGGTCTCGAAGATGGTACTTTTTCTTCAAGGAACCAATCATTGTTCCTCTACTGGTAAGGAAATTTATATAACCGATGTTAAGATTGTCGATAATCCACCTTACCATATCAATATATGGTAGTATATTGGGCCTTGTTGCAATTCAATGAAGAAAATAATTGGCTACTTCTCCAATTTTAGCTTCATAATAATTTGGGGCATTAGCTGTTGCTTTTCTCTGGATTTTGCGAGATTTCTCATCTTCAAACAACTTAAATAAAGATTCCCATAGAGAGGATCCACTTTCAGGTCTACAAGTCGTAACTGTAAACAAGGGCAACATCTCTGTTCTCTCTGAGGTAGTAGGTGTAGGATTAATAAGAGCCATATGCTTATTTTCTTTCTTCAAAGCCTTAGAAATTTCCAGAGAACTTTGTTTACTCAAACTTTCTTGTAAATAAGTAAGAAAGAATAAGTGGGACGAAGGAACCTTTTAGTTTTACAATATGCACAAATACCGTAGTAAATAGAAACATTTCAAATGGATGAGACTTCGCATGCTGATGGGATATGAATTGAATGCTCATTGTAGGAAAATGATTATGGCAGTATGGGCGAGAAAATCATTAATTTATGACATAGATAACTGATATGGGTTATCGTGCCATTAAATTCATTTCTCAATTAAAACCAGATCTATAAAATTACATCATGACTCGTGTGTAATATCTTCATTAAATAATGATGAGCTTATCTCTTCTGTCGATCATGACATTGCAATCACGATATCAACAAAGTTAACAATACGCAACATGTGTTTGTTTGACAAGCGTGCGATATGTGATGTGTGATGCGATATTATTTATCGCATCGATGATTATGAGTGGTAAGAAAATAGAATGGTTAATCTTTTGCAATGGTGCGATGCGATATGCTTTATCGCATCGGCGAGTATGAGCAGGAGAAAATAAGACTGTCGGGAGAAATTGCGATTGGGGAAATGTGGTAGGATGACGTGGCAAAATTCGGTCCCATTGTATTCTTTATCGGATTTACTTATAAATATGGATTTTTACTCATATAAAAGCGTTTTGGTTATATTCATTGGATCGCAAAGATGTTTCAAATCATTATTTTTGAAGTATATACGTTTTGTAAATGATTTTGCGATTTGCGAAATGTGATTTATCTTCGCTTAAGTATTTGGAAAGTCAATTTTTAAAGTTTTTGTCCCCTTTTGACTATTATTCCTATCAAAAGAAATACTCTAAGGGTTTATTTGCTTAAACTCTAAAAATTAAAAGGGTCCCCATTATTTTCTAAAGTAACTATGGCTTAAAATAACGAGGGTTGTTGATTTACACAACAATTGGCGATTCACTAGAAGAACTAGTTATCTCTGAAAAACAATTTCATTAGTATCTTCAAATAAGTAGAAATAATTGAAGGAAATAAGAATTATTTTCAAAATATTTAAATGAATAAAATTACTCTGAATATAAAAAACTAATCTATATCGTTAATCTTTTATAAACTTTTCATAAATAAACATCTCCTTTTCTCTATATCAATCATTATATGGTTTAAAAGGTAAAGTAAGTGTTCTTTTTGTAACTTGGTTTTTTATTTTTATTTTCTCCTTTTATCATAGGTAGAGCCACCGCTGCTAGTAAATATTAATAGCGTAAGGAAGGTTACCTTTTAACCATCAATGCCTCAGTCTCCCATCCATTTATGTACAATTTCTTTGAGTTAACTCCTTAGTTACTCATTTTTCTTTTTTTTCATAAAAATTCATTGTCCTGGCTTGATGAACAGAAAGTGGAAATTCCATTCACTAGCTATGATTTAGACTGAACAAGCTGGCTCTTGATGAAACTCCTTGTCTTATGATTTTAATAATCATGATCCATTATCCTAATTTGGTGTGCAATTGTGGTAATGCCAGTTATTCATTAACTTATTATCATGGTAAGCAAGCTCGTGATGATACTTCTTATCCTTTTAATTTTTTTTATATTTTTGAATTATACTCTAAAAAATGTATTTTCAATGGATGGGGAGAATCATTGACTCCTTAAGAGCTTTGGATGACAATTTAGGTTAAATATGATTAGTTACAAAATGTAAAGATAAACCTTTTTTCTGATTGATAATAGATTAAAAAGACTTTACAAATTTTGAGTTTACAAAATTTACAATTTCGATGGAAAAATATTTTAGACTTCTATAGTATTCATTCAATTTTCTAGGTTGGTAATTATTTCTTCAAAAATTTCTATTCTTCAAAAATAAAAACATAAAATAATTTAGAGGTGTTGTGAAAAACCAAAAGTATGTAATCAAAGATTATTTTCTAAAATAAAGAAAAAAGATATAATACATTTAGAAGATAATCTTCTTCTAAGAAAATAATTTTTTTCAGGATTAGCCCATTAACATGGAGTAAGTCTTTTCTCCCTTGAAGGTCTTGTAACATAAAGGTTGATGGGATGATTTGTTAAATGATTTGGAATGGTCCAAGATACATTCCTTGGAATTTGGTATGTTTACCTTTTTTCTCATGTGATTTGTCTCGTTCGAGCACAAAATCTCCAACTTGGAAGTTTTTTGGGGAAATAAAATTTGCATGAAAATATTTTATCACTATTTACTGATGACGAGCATGAGTTATTTTGGATTTTTCCCTTTCTTCTTCCATTTTAAGGATTTGTGACATTATTAATTGTAGGGAAGAAGAAGGTACTTCATCAATAAATTCAACTAGGGCTAGTGAGGGAAGAACTAAGTTTGAAGGAATTACAACTTCTTTCCCATAAACTAGATGGAGTGGAGAAGTTCCTATGGAGGCTTTTTTAGTAATCCTATCTGCCCATAGTGCAAATGTTAAAGATTTATGCCAATTTTTCTGATTTTGATAAATATTTCTTTTGATGATTCTAATGAGATTTTTGTTTGTTGATTCTGCTAAAACATTCACTTGGGGATAGTAATTAGCAGAGTATTTAATTTTAAAACCTATTTTAAGAGTGAAGTCTGTCATACTATTTCCCGAAAAATAAGATGCACTATCAAACATAAGTGCATCAGATAAGCCAAATCTGGTGATAATGAATTGAACAATAAATTCAATTATGGCTTTAGAGTTAGCTACCTTTAGTGTAATTTCCTCCACCCACTTAGTAAAATAATATGTTACAGTGAGAATGTGTTTATGCTTCTTGGATGAGTTAGGAATAATCTCACCTATGATATATAATCCACATTTCTTGAAAGGTTGATCAATGTTGACTAGTTGCAATTGAAAGGCTGGTTTTATTTGTCTTCCAGCAGTAGTTTGGCATGCTTTTCCTTTTCTCACATATGTATGAGCATCTTTGAATAGAGTGGGTTAGTAATATCCTGCATGAAGGATATTATGTGCAGTATTATCTACACCGAAGTGTCCACCTGTAGGTCCATCATGGAGTTCCTGTAAAACCCTGTGAGCTTCAGATTTCTCAAGGCATCAGAGTAGTACAGAGTCATAGTTTTTTTTTAAACAAGATATTGTCTATGAGTTGGTATTGATTAGATTTCAATCCTAAAACTCTCTTTCTTTTATGATTTAGTTCTATCGGAGCATATCCATTTTTTAAGTAAAATATTAAATCAGTATACTGTGATTCTGAATCATTTAGGCTTACCTGAGCAATTTGTACAGTATTACCTGACTCATTTGATAAATTGGATGCTCCGGATAGTAGTTTGCAGAGACCTTGTCCTCTAATGATTTTGGCTAGTCTTATTTCAATGTCATATTCTTGCAAAGAAGTTACCCAATTTTCTCTCTTTTATCCTAGTTCTTTCTGTATAAGTAGTTGCCTTACAGTCGAGAATGGAACTATTACCTTAATGTGTGTTTTAAGGAGTAACGGTATAAAGTGCTTTAAATATTTATATACATAAAATGTTTGTTTTTATATTTCAGAATAATTTAGTTCAACACCTTGAAGGTTTGAAATAAAGAATGAAATAGGTGCTTTGATCTTTTGATCATCAATCTGTGTTAATACATCAATGGAAGGTTTTTCTAATGCAAAAGTATACAAAATAAAATGTTTGGAAAAATTTGGGGTAGTCAGAGAAGGTGTGCTAATGATAGCTTCCTTAATCAAATAAAAAGCTTCTCTTTCACCATGTCCACATTTAAAAAGCAAATTCTTCTTAATCGTCACTTGCAAAGGTAAAAAAATTTGAGAAAAATTTGGAACAAAATTTTTAATAAAATTTATCTGTCCTAAAAATGATTCCATGGATTTCTTGTTATGGGGATGTGAGAGTTCAGAAATTGCCTTAATTATTTCAGGATCAATACAAATGCCCTATTTTGAAACGATAAATCCTAAGAGTTTTCCTTCATTTAAAGTGAAATAATACTTTTTTGGATTTAAATAAATTCCACATTTCAAACAAACTTTAAGGATTTGTTTAAGATTATGATAGTGGTCACTCCTTTTCTCGGAGAAAATAGTTATATCATCTAGATAAACAACCACTGTTTTGTTGATTAACCCTCTAAAAGCAATATCCATTGCTCTTTGGAAGGTTGCTCCCGCATTGATTAATCCAAATGGAATTTTTTGATAGGCATATGTGCTCCATTTTGTTCTGAATCTAGTTTTTAATATATCTCAAGGATGAACCAAAACTTAATTGTAACCTGAAAATCCATCAAGAAAAGACATTATTTCAGAACTAGCAACTAATTACAAAATTTGTTCCATTGGTGGTAACGAGAAATTATCTTTCAAGAAATATTTTTTTGAGTTTCTGTTGAAGCCTAGAAAATCTCTGCTTCAAACATCGGGGAAAACCACCCGGTCAGGACCTTAAGACAACTCCTTTTCCGTTTGGTATGGTGGCTCCGACTGGATTTAAAGGACCAGTTTCCTTATAGCTAAATGGATTGGTTTGGATGGATGGAAATGGGACTAAATTAACTGAAATAAATCTATCTAATTTAAACTAAATACTGGTAAAGAAATTCTAACACTAACCCGGGTAATTATATGTGAATACAATTTAAGATTGTTCCAATTTAACAATAACCATGAAAATGTATTATTATTTAAATTGAAATGTGCAGAAACAAATAAAGATAACTCTGTTTAAGAAATTAAACAGAGTTGTATTAGCATATTGCATTCATCATTGTATACCATCTATATATATACTTATGAAAGATAACGTTTCAATTATACTCAGAAATGATATATAAAAGGAAGCGTTGTGAAAACAAATATATATAAATGATAGCAATTTTAAAACGAATATCATAAGACAAAAGAAATCAACAGTGAACAGATAGAAATACCTTGTTCATCTTGAAGACTTTCAAATGCAATCTGATACTCTATCCAGTAACTATATGGATTGGATTGGATGGGTGAAAATGGGACTAAACTAACTGAAATAAAACTATCTAATTTAAGCTAAATACTGATAAAGAAATTCTAACATTAACCCGGGTAGCTATATGTGAATACAACTTAAGATTGTTCCAATTCAATAATAACCATGAAAATGTATTATTAATTAAATTGAAATATGCAGAAACAAATAAAGATAACTCTGTTTAAGAAATTAAACAAAGTTATATAAACATATTGCATTCATCATTGTATACCATTTACATGTAACTATGAAAAATAACGTTTCAATTATACTCAGAAATGATATATAAAAGGAAACGTTGTGAAAACCAATATACATATAAATGATAGCAATTTTAAAATGAATATCATAAAACAAAAGAGATCAACAGTAAACAGATAGAAATACCTTGCTCATCTTGATGACTTCAAATGCAATCTGATACTCTATCTAGTAACTATAATGCAAAACCAAATTCCAAGGTACAGAAATGCAACACTTCAAAGATAATTTCGCATGAAAATCACCAGATGTGATCCTTTTCAAAAAATATATAAGACAATGGAGTACAGAAATGCAATCTCCAAGTCCAAAAATATTAAGATCAGGACCCCTCTCTAAATGCATGAGAGGGGTTTAAATACTACTTAACTAACTCTAAAAATAGTTTATTACAAAAATTAAGGATTCGGTTCAATGACCGTCCTTTTCCTAGGCTAAAATACAGTGAAATTAAAACTAAATCTATCTATCTATTAACTTGATCTTTAATCTTGCAGGCATCCAGCATAGTTTTGAGAAGATGCAGTTGACCGACTTCAGAATTCAACTGTCCTGAAAAGACAGAGTCGGCAAGCGTAGGAGAAATCTTCTCTGTAGCATTGATGATACAATTGAGCGCACTGTGCTGACTGTGTGGCTTTACCAAGTATATCCAGTATGATTCCCAATTCAATCTTGTCAGCCCTTGGATGGATTTATCTCTTTCTTCTGCCTTTTGCCTCCATTTTGTTTGTAGTTGATTTGCCTGTGGGAGATATCCTGGAATAGTTTCAGAAATCAAGTTAGCTTTGTGTAAATTGTCATTTCCACAATTAGTGAGAGTGTTTGCCGCTGTAGCTACCTCCTCTGCTGCCTTTTCTGCCCTTCTGATTTGTGCATCCCAATTATTAAACAGTATTTCTTTATGGTTCTCGTTAATGATGGGTGCACCAGCTTTTCTTCCTTCTTCTGTCTTTTTCCATGCTAGATAATCATTGATATTTTCATTAATCAAATCATAATCATTTTGTAAATCTACGACATGATTTGTGATTTTATCGCTTTCTTGGCACAAAGAATTCCATTGCAATATTTTTTGGCAGAAAACTTCCTCTTGTTGCAGTAGTTGATTGTTCAAAGAGATGGTTTCTGAAATGAATTCTGGAAGCTTAGGATCATCTTTATGCTGATCTTGGATAATCTGTATTTGTTTGTCTTTATCAGCCAAGATTTTTTGATGTCCTATTTGCATTTCTTGAAGTTGTTGTTGTAACTCTTCAAGTTTCAATTGTGCTTCCTTATTGGCATGTACCTGTTGCAATTGCTGTTGCAGAGCTTTTACCTGTTCTTCTTTTTCATTCAACAAAAGTTGTATCTCAAATGCTTTATCAATTGTTGCAGAAGCATAAGCTCCTATTATTTGAGATAACTTAGTGAGATTATGAGTAGGCTCTGTGGCAGGATCTTTCCACAAAACATCTACTTGTTCTGCTTCAGTAGCAATTGCACTTTCTATTTTTCTCTTTTTCCTTTGTCTCTTTACTATTGCTTTGTATTTTGGGCTATAAAATACATCCAGAGGAGGAATGTCCTCTACATTAAGTACAATTTCAGAGGAGGGTCTGATTGGTATGTGCTCTGTTACTGCGGCTGTGTTGCTTGTTCCTACGTTCAAAACTTTGGTTGTTTGGATAGGGGTCTGTACATTCTGTCCTTCTACATTAATCAATTGATTAAAGGTTTCCCATTCTTTATCTAACTCAATGGTGACTGGCTGTTGTTGTACATTGGGTGGAGGAGGATTTGTCTGTTGAGAAGTCAAAACTTGCTGTTGATTAAGCTCTTTAGATTGTGCAGAATCTTTAATGGATTCTTCCATTTTATCTTCCTTTTCTTTAGACTTATTGGAGTGTTCAGAATCTCTATCAGATTTTGATTTATATTTACCTGTACTTGAACTGCCGTTAAGACTAACACTAGGAGTTTGCTCCCTTGCGGGCTCTAAGCGTAGATTATCCAAAGGAATAGGAATTAGTCTCCTTTCTCTGTACAGCTTGAATTCCTGAAAATCCCCTGGAGATAGCTGCTCTTTAGCTGAATTCAAAACCTCTTTGAATGAATTTCTTTCCTGGAACATATCATCAAAAAGATCTTGCTCCCCGACAAATTCCCTTACTTTGATTGCATTGGTAAAATTCTTAACAATATCATTTTGGTCAAATAACCTTCTTGAGAATTTAAACAGCTGTAGGCATGTAACGTTGCCTATCTCTTGAAATGCATGACCAATATCCAACAGTGAAAATGTTCCACATTTTATGGGAAATTGTGGCCAAATGCCCTTTTTCTTCTCTTTTAAATCTTTTGTTATACCTCCTTGGCCACAGGTTTGATAAGCAATTTCACGGGCCACAAGTCTATCTGGAACATATAAGGGTAAGACATGGGGAGAATCATAACTTCCAAAAACCCTAATATAGGTGAACAATTCTTCTCCAAACCATCTTGTGACGGGGAGAATATCAACCTCTGTTTCTGAGGATAACCTCGGGGCATCCTTATTATACAATTTTCTGTACAATGGCAGCATTATTCCATGACAAATTTGGTAAAAATGGGGGAAAAACTTAGACTCCCAGAGTTCTTTATGGTACACATGAATGGGCAAAGGGTCGTGGATAGTCCATTTCCAGCCCATCACAGGGAATTTAGAGACATAGCAGATGGCGTCCATGACATAAGCAGATAAATAAAAAGGCGGATAAACCCGCTGGGAAACATTTCGTTTAGACCGGTAATGAAAAATAACAGTGGTGAGATTATCAGATAGGATTTTGGCCCAATATACAATTGTAGAATTAACAGCCGTATTCAACAAAGGAAGCCATTCGGGTAAGATCATATTTATGTCAGGCTTTCCAAAAAGCCTGCATAACATGGCAGCAGTAAAACAATAAGGAGAGGTAAGTGAACCCGTGCTGTACATACCTTGTTTGTTTTTCTTCAATGGTTCACTTCTCTTGGTCCACTCCTTTGTGCATTCTGCTAAATTTGAGTGTTCTTTGGCAAACTCCTCCATAAATTTCTTGTTGAAAGTCACCTTAGGTTCTGGCAGCTTATACATTAATCTCAGATCTTCTATGGTGAATGACCCGATTAGCTCTTTCGATGGAGTTCTGAATTTTCTGTCTGAAATATCTGTGCTATCCAGCACCCATCTCACCATGTCTGTATATGGGAGAATCCTTGGCCTTGCTGCTATTCTATGCAGAAATGAGCAAGCCAAGTCTCTAAGGGTTGCTTCAGACGTATCCTTTGAACCTGTTGTAGCTGCAACTTTTATCACCACAGGGTTTTCATCTTCTAACAGTTTATACATTCCCTCCCAAGTGGATATACCGGCATCCTTGTTACAGGCGGTGTCTGCGTATAGCGAAGCCATTTCTTTGTTCTCATAACTTGAGCTCTTCTCCTTCTTACCCATAGTGTTTAGCGGAAGCTTTGTATAGTGGTCTGCTCCTTCGTGCCTGCATTTCACGAATAAATGAAAGTAATGATATAAGAAAGGTGATGAGACTGTTTTGAATATGGAAGCGGATGAAATATAATATTTAAATTGTGAAATGACTTTCAATCTAAACACAATCTCGTTTCACATTAATAATCAATCCAGTCATTTAATATAATCATTAAAGCGCATAACGGATTTGACACATGGGAAGATTGCCTCGGGATAGCGCGCCTACATGAATCTGCGACATTGCGATCTGCGATTTGCTGCGCAATATCGCAATATCGCAATGTCGCAATGTCGCAATATCGCAAAATGAAGTTATTGCAATCATAACAATAGCACAAAAGTTGAAATTGCGCAATAGCGCAAAAGCGCATATCGCAAACGCGCAATAGCGCAAAATCTCAAAAGCGCAAAATCGCAAAAGCGCACAATAAATAAGAGATATTCGTTAATCATTTCTGTTTTCTGCGCTATGCGATCTGCGATCAATGCATTTTTATATATACTACTTTGTTATGGATGCGCTATCTTGTTTCAAGAACAATTTTATTATAATCTATCATAAACTTAAGTGTTTCTAAATATTCTTTCTAAGGGATTTCTATAAGTTTATGATAGAAAGTTTTATTTGAAAGGCAAACGAATCCTAATTGATTTTTTTTTTGGATTTTTAACTAAGGGTCCCCATTTATTTAGTATTATTACTAATAACAAATAAAAGGGGGGTTGTTGCTGGTCACAACAATTGGCGATTCACTGAAAGAAAAAGTTATCTCTGAAAAAAATAAAATGAACATTCTATCTTTAGTAAGTAAAGGTTTTTAAAGATAATGAAAACTATCTTAGGATAATTCAAATAAAATGCTGGAAAAAGAAAAATAAAAATCATTTCATAATTTCTGTCTAATTCCTTAAGAAATAAAAACATTTTGGGTTATATCAAGCTTTGATTGGTGTTAATAATGAAGTAAATGGATTTCTCCAAGTTTTGGTTTTATAATATACTCTATTGCCATAGGTATTGCCTCTGCTGCCAGCAAACGTTCATAGTCTCGACAGGGTTACCTTTAAACCATTAACTATTCATTGTCCCATCCAACTAAAATTATGACCTTTTAAAAGATAAATTCATAAGATCTATTATCTCATGTTTTTTGTCTTTTATTTATTTTTTTATTTTAAGAGCCATTGTTCTGGTTTGGCAGCCAGTTAATAACAATGCCATTCACTAGTTATAATTAAACTGAACAAGCTGGCTCGTGATGAGACCCCTTGTCTTATATTTATAAGTCATTACCCTGTTTTGGTATGCAGTATTGGTAATGTCAGTTTTATTACTCCTTATAAACATGGTAAGTCGGCTCGTAATGAGACCTCTTATCTCTTAAAATTTTCGTATAATTTCTTAGAATTACATTCTAAAAAATCACAACTTAAATGGATGGGGTGAAATAGTTTTATCCTTAAGAATCAATGGATGACAATTTTCAGAGTTTTTTGAGTTCCAAAACTTTGAAAAAAAAATCTTTACTTTGATAGATAACCTTTCTCTGCTTAATAAACTTATAATGATTTACATTTTTCTCAAGTTTTCAAAAGATCATGTAAATGATTGAAATAATCTTTCAAAGTTTAACATCTTATTTTAAACTATTCAAAAACTGTGATCATTACTTTAAAAATTCTTATTTACACAAAATAAATATTTATAATATTTTTCCGAAGAAATTTTCTCAAATAGTAAACAGTCAATCAGAGACTCATAAACAACCTTTATTTGTAAAAACAAAAACAATCAAAAACTTTGCAGAAAGAAATATATACAATTTAAGAAGGGGTTACCTCCTTATGAAAAGAATTTCTTCAAGATAAGCCCATTTACAGGAAGAGACTCTCTCTTACCTGTTAGATCTTGGAGTATAAATGTATTTGAGCTTATCTTGTCAACGATCTGAAATGGTCCCAGCCACATTTTCTGAAATTTGGTATGTTTACCTTTTTCTTCGTGTGCTTTGTCCCATTTCAAAACGAGATCACCAATTGACAAAATTTTTGAGCCGGTAGAACTTGCATCAAAAGAAGATTTTACAAGTTGTTGATGTTTTTCATGAGTAATTTTTGCTTTATCCCTATCTTCTTCTAGTTTAAGGATTTGATCATACCTCAATTGAATGGATGATGAAGGATTTTCTTCAATAAACTGCACTAGGGCTAATGATGGAAGAGTTAAATTTGATGGTATCACAGCTTCTTCTCCATAAACCAGATTGAAAGGTGAAGTCCCTATTGAAGCTTTTTCAGTGATACGATCAGCCCATAACGCAAAGATTAAAGATTTGTGCCAATTCTTTTGATTTTGATCAATAGTCCTTTTAATGATTTTGATAAGGTTTTTATTAGTGGATTCAGCAAAACCATTGCCTTGTGGATAATAATTTGTTGAATATTTTAATTTAAAACCTCTTTTGACTGCAAATTCAATTAAACTATTTCCAGAGAAGTAAGATGCATTATCAAAAACAAGAGCTTGAGGTACACCAAACCTGGTTATGATGAATTGATCTATGAAATCAATAATTGCATCAGAATTGGCTACCTTCAATGGAATTGCCTCTACCCATTTTGTAAAGTAATCAGTTGCAGTAAGGATGTACTTGTGCTATTTGGAAGAATGAGGTACTATCTCACCAATAATGTCAAGCCCCCATTGTTCGAATGGTTGCTCAATAGTTACTGGTTGCAAAGGAAAAGTTGGTTTCCTTTGTCTTCCACTTGCAGTTTGACAAATTTGGCACTTCCTAACGTAATCATGCGTATCTTTAAAAAGGGTAGGCCAGTAATAACCAGCACGAATTATTTTGTGAGCTGTGGTATCACCTCCAAAATGACCTCCTGCTGGTCCATCATGCAACTCCTGCAAAACCTTTTCAGCTTCAGTCTTTTCAAAACATCTTAATAAAATTGAATCATAATTTTTTCTAAATAACACATTATCAATGATCTCATATTTAATAGCCTTTAACCTTAAAGCGCGTTTACTCTTATAGTTGAGATTAGAAGGAGCATACCCATTTTTCAAGTAATAGATAAGATCAGCATACTGAGATTCAGAATCTGTAACACTTATCTGACTTACTTGAATATCTTGATTTGAATCTTGATTTTCTGGTATGTTATGAGCTCCTACCAATAATCTGCAAAAACCTTGTCCTCTAACAATCTTAGCTAGTTTAATATCAATATCATATTCTTGCAAGGCTGTTACCCAGTTAGCTCTCTTTTCTCCTACTTCTTTTTGAATTAATAATTGTCTCACTACAGAGAATGGGACAATGATTTTTGTATGTGTTTTCAAGAGAAAAGGTCTGAAATGTTTGATTGATTTAAACACAGCAAAGGCTTTTTTTTCAACATCGGAATAATTAAGCTCAGCTCCTTGCAGATTCGAGCTAAAGAAAGAAATAGGTGCTTCGATTTCTTGATCATTGAGTTGTGTTAAAACGGCTGCATAAGATGTTTCACTGGCCAGAGTATACAAAGTAAAATCTTTAGAAAAATCCGGGGTATTCAATGCTGGTGCATTAATGATTGCTTGTTTGATTGAATCAAAAGCTTCTTTTTCTTTATGCGTCCATTTGAATATTGAATTCTTCTTGATCATATTTTGCATAGGTAAAACAGTTAAAGAAAAATCAGGAATAAATCTTTTAACAAAATTTATCTGTCCAATAAATGATTGCATGGATTTTTTGTTATGTGGTAAAGAAATATCAGAAATTTCTTTCACTCTATCTGGATCAATATATATACCATCTTTTGACACAACAAATCCTAAGAGTTTTCCTTCATCTAAAGCAAAGAAAGATTTCTTGGGATTTAAGGAGATACCAAATTTTCTACATCTTTCAAATATTTGTTTTAAATCATGTAGATGATTGGCTCTCTTTTTTTAAAATACTGTTATGTCATCAAGATAAACAACAACTGATTTATTGATCAGACCTTTGAATGCTATGTCCATGGCTCTTTGAAAAGTTGCTCCTGCGTTTATTAGACCAAAAGGCATTTTCTGATAAGCATAAGTTCCCCATTTTGTTCTGAAAGTTGTTTTCAATCTGTCATCTGGGTGAACTAAAACTTGATTATAGCCCGAAAATCCATCGAGAAAAGACATAAGTTCAGAACCATCTACCTTTTGAAGTATCTATTCCATGGTTGGCAATGGGAAATTGTCTTTTAAACATGCCTTGTTTAAATTTCTGAAATCAATACAGATTCTTATATCACCATTCTTCTTCCTTACGGGTACCATATTGGAAACCCAATTAGAGTGCCTGACTGGAAAAATGATTTTGGCTTTCAAAAGTTTATTAAGTTCTGATTTGATTTGACTTTCGAGATTTGGATGGATCTTTCTCAACTTCTGTTGAACAGGTTTAATATCAGGAAGCATTGGAATTGTATGTTGAATAATCGAAGTATCATATGTTTTTAAATCATCATAATTCCAAGCAAAAACGTTTTTATACTTGTTCAGAAGTTTAATGAACGCATTCCTTTCCTCTGGTGTTAAATTGAGTCCTAAGTTAATGTTTTGAGGTTTAGAATCAGAACCAAGATTTACTAATTCAAACTTCAAAGTGGAACTTTGAAGTTTAGCATTAGTAACTTTCTTGAATCTGTCTTTAATGTCATATAAATCCTCTAATTTAACAACAGATTTTGGAATGGGGTTTTCATTACCTTTTGAAGCAATTTGTAAATCGTGATCATCTTCGTCAATAATTTTCTCATCATATGATTTCTATGAAGTCATGAAATTTAGAATATCTCGATCATGATAGAATACTCTCCAATTTGTAACATTATCTGGGACAGATGGACGAAAAATAAATTCTACAGAAAACCTATCAGGACTGCAATCTTCAGCAGGTAGGAGTTTAGATGCAACATTAGCTAACAAGTCAGCTGATGTATTCTGATTCCTAGGAATATGAGAAATATTGAATGCTAAAAAATGAGTGGTGAGGTCTTGAACTAGGGTTTGATAGTGTTTAAGATGTCCTGAAAGGCAATGAATAGTATTCCTAACTTGTTTAATGACAATTTCGGAATCACCAAAGACTTTCAAGTATTTAACATCCAACCCTATAGCTTTATAAAGTCCTTGAACCAAGGCTTCATATTCTGCGGTATTGATAGTACACTCAAATTCTAATCTACATGATAGCATGGTTTTCTCACCATTTGGATCAATTAAAACGCATCCAGCTCCAGCTCCATCACTAGACTTTGATCCATCAAAATACAATGACCAAAATAAAGACTTATCTATTGGCTTATCTATAATTACATCAGAAATATTTACAATTCTGGAAGAATCAGATTGTGAAAAATTTTCTATCTGAGAAACAAAAGTATTTACAGAAAAAGGTGATTGAGGAGCTTTGAAATTTCCAAGAAATGATTCAGCAAAATAACCTCCAAGAATATTGTTGTTGAATGCTACAGGTTCATTAGGTTGTTCAAATTCAGTGACAGTGTGCATCATATGTTTTTCTCGTTCAATTTTGATTTGATTTGGTTTCCCTTTGTAGGGAAGCCACATGTGTGAATAATCAGTCGAGATATAACCATTAAGTTTCACAGACCAGTCCCTACTCAAGATTAATCCATAAAATTCAGGGATATCAGCAATCAAAATATCAATTCTTTGGACAATTCTAGGATCTGAGGCTAATCTGATAGTAATTGAATTGATTTCTCCTACCACTTGAACTTTAGAGCGATCCAACTGAACGATATGAACTGCTGATTTCTGTGGTTCAATATTCAATTTAGCACAGACAGAAGTAGGCATAATATTGGAAGAAGCTCCAGAATCAATCAAACAATTGTGCAGATTTTTATTGTACATCTCATAAGTCAAAAGAAAAGGAGGAGTTTGAGAATTTGACTTTTCCCCAATGAGCATAGTATCGGTAGCATCTACCTTATCTGGTGGCTTACCAGTTCCTCTCGCTGCTTTTGCAACTACACCGCTTGGTAAAGGAGCAATTGGTGTAGCATTTAATTCTTTCAATAGCAACTTTTGCTGGTGTTTCAGTTTGCTGAGTTCATGTAAGGAAATGTTGGCTTTGATCTTTTTCATGTCTTCAACAATATTGTATTCCATAGGATCTGACACTACTAAAGTTTTCGTTGTTGATGTGAGAGGATTAGAAGAAGATGGCTGATTTTGAGTAGGTAGTGGAGAAGTTTTCTTTACAGTGGGTTTGTCTTTGGTACTTGGAGTTGTAATTTTCTTTTTCGGAACTGTTTGCACTGGTTTTGCAGTAGATTTACTCCTAGTACTTACAGGCATAGCTTCTTCACTATCAGAATTAGGGAGAATAAAATCCCACATTCCATTCAATTCAGCTATTTCTTCATTTTCGTCTTCTTGATCTGATATTATCGATGTATCTTCTTCTTCTTCCTCTTCTTCTGATTCTGCATTAGAGATTATATTATGAGGTTTAGATTCAACTTGGTTTCTTCTGAAATTTCGGAATGGTTTCTTGGTAGAATTTTCAGCCACTTGTTTTTTAATTTCAACAATTTCATTTGACATGGTTTTAAGAACTTTTTGTAAACCTTCCATGTCATATGGATCTTTGGTCTTTTTCTTTGAATCATCTCTGAAGCTAACCTTCTTTGATTTCCTTTCTTCAATAGAATTTTTCTTTTCCAGAGAAGTGATATGTTTTTCTACTGCAATAGCTTATTTCATATTCTCAGCCAATGTAGGCTTTGCAGCTCTGTCTACGAAAATTGCTATGTTTGAGGGTAAGGCAGTTATATACCATTCGATTCTGACTTGCTCACTAGGTTGTGAATCTGTATGAATTTTGTTCAAGAGCTTGTTGAATCTAGCATTGAATTCTTTTATAGGTTCTTTGGGTTCTATTTTCAAATTTGAGAGATCATTGAGTAAAGTTGCAATTGATCGATCATCTCCAAATTTGGTCAAAAAATGATCTGCAAAAATGTCCCAACTTGTTATAGATCCCGATGGTAATGAAAAATACCATGATCCTGCTACTCCCTGAAGAGTATATGGGAATAATCTAACTACAACATCTTCATGTATGACTCCATTCAAATTAATAGCCAACATAAAATTATTGATATGTTCTTCAGCTTGAATGTTAAGATCTGGGCTAAACTTTGGAAGCCATTTTCCAGGATTGTCTGGTAAATCGTGTAAAGGTGCAGCCATGTTGACTGCTCCTGGAGTATACCATGGTCTCTGTGCCATTATTGGGACGACTATTGGAGGAATAGTAGAAACTGGTGGTATTTGAATAGAAGTGGTTGGAATAGATGATGTTTGTGGAGATGATGATTGAAGAGATGATGATGAAACAACTGCACTTTGTTGAGTTGTGGTTTTGGAAACAGGTGATTGAATATGAGATGATGAACTTGTATCACTTTCTGTTTCTGATTGAATTCTTTTTGTTTTGCCCTTACTAGGTAAAGGAAATTCTTTCGGAGGAATACCAAGTTTTTCACTTTGCAACCTAGTAAGAGGTTTCGAAGGAATGAATTTTGAACTTACACTACCTTCAGATATTTCAGACTCTTCAAGAGATAATGAGAATCCTTTCAGTTTATGAATTAGATCTTGAACTTCAGGAGACTTAGGATGTTGTTTGTCTGAATGTTTTGAGATTTTGGTAGTGGGTGTCTGAATATTTTCTGCAATTTCTTCTCTAGGATTTTTAATTTCAGAAGAAATTGAAGAAGTTAATGAGGGTGTTTTGCTCTCAGAATGGCTTGTGGATAAATATTTACTTGCCATTCATAGCTCAGGCCCTCCTTCTAGCGCCAAAAATGTTGAAGCCTAGAAAATCTCTACTTCAAACATCGGGGAAAACCACCCGGTCGGGACCTTAAGGCAGCTCCTTTTCCGTTTGGTATGGTGGCTCCGACTGGATTTAAAGGACCATTTTCCTTGTAACTAAATGGATTGGATTGGATGGGTGGAAATGGGACTAAACTAACTGAAATAAAACTATCTAATTTAAGCTAAATACTGATAAAGAAACTCTAATACTAACCCGGGTAGCTATATGTGAATACAACTTAAGATTATTCCAATTCAACAATAACCATGAAAATGTATTATTAATTAAATTGAAATGTGCAGAAACAAATAAAGATAACTCTGTTTAAGAAATTAAACAGAGTTATATAAACATATTTCATTCATCATTGTATACCATTTACATGTAACTATGAAAAATAACGTTTCAATTATACTCAAAAATGATATATAAAAGGAAGCGTTGTGAAAACCAATATACATATAAATGATAGCAATTTTAAAACGAATATCATAAAACAAAAGAGATCAACAGTGAACAGATAGAAATACCTTGTTCATCTTGAAGAGTTTCAAATGCAATCTGATACTCTATCCAGTAACTATAATGCAAAACCAAATTCCAAGGTACAAAAATGCAACACTTCAAAGATAATTCCACATGAAAATCACCAGATGTGATCCTTTTCAAAAAATATATAAGACAATGGAGTACATAAATGCAATCTCCAAGTCCAAAAATATTAAGATCCAAGACCCCTCTCTAAATGCATGAGAGGGGTTTAAATACTACTTAACTAACTCTAAAAATAGTTTATTACAAAAATTAAGGATTCGGTTTAATGACCGTCATTTTCCTAGGCTAAAATACAGTGAAATTAAAACTAAATCTATCTATCTATTAACTTGATCTTTTAGCTTGCAGGCATCCAGCATAGTTTTGAGAAGATGCGGTTGACCGACTTCAGAATTCAACTGTCCTGAAAAGACAGAGTCGGCAAGCATAGGAGCAATCTTCTCTGTAGCATTGATGATACAATTGAGCGCACTGTGCTGACTGTGTGGCTTTACCAAGTACATCCAGTATGAGTCCCAATTCAATCTTGTCAGCCCTTGGATGGATTTTTCTCTTTCTTATGCCTTTTGCCTCCATTATATTTGCAGTTGATTTGCCTGTGGGAGATATCCTGGAACAGTTTCAGAAATCAAGTTAGCTTTGTGTAAATTGTCATTTACACAATCAGTGAGAGTGTTTGTCACTGTAGATGCCTCCTCTGCTGCCTTTTCTTCCCTTCTGATTTGTGCATCCCAATTATTAAACAATATTTCTTTATGGTTCTCGTTAATGATGGGTGCACCAGCTTTTCTGCCTTCTTTTGTCTTTTGCCATGCTAGATAATCATTGATCTTTTCATTAATCAAATCATAATCATTTCGTAAATCTATGACATGATTTGTGATTTTATCGCTCTCTTGGCATAAATAATTCCATTGCAAGATTTTTTGGCAGAAAACTTCCTCTTGTTGCAGTAGTTGATTGTTCAAAGAGATAGTTTCTGAAATGAATTCTGGAAGCTTAGGATCATCTTTATGTTGATCTTGGATAATCTGTATTTGTTTGTCTTTATCAGCCAGGCTTTTTTGATGTCCTATTTGCATTTCTTGAAGTTGTTGTTGTAACTCTTCAAGTTTCAATTGTGCTTCCTTATTGGCCTGTACCTGTTGCAATTGCTGTTGCAGAGCTTTTACATGTTCTTCTTTTTCATTCAACAAAAGTTGTATCTCAACTACTTTATCAATTGTTGCGAAAGCATAAGCTCCTGTTATTTGAGATAACTTAGTGAGATTATGAGTAGGCTCTGTGGCAGGATATTTCCACAAAACATCTACTTGTTCTGCTTCAGTAGCAATTGCACTTTCTATTTTTCTCTTTTTCCTCTGTCTCTTCACTACTGCTTTGTATTTTGGGCTGTAGAATACATCCAGAGGAGGAATGTCCTCTACATTAAGTACAATTTCAGAGGAGGGTGTGATTGGTATGTGCTCTGTTACTGCGGCTGTGCTGCTTGTTCCTGCGTTCAAAACTTTGGTTGTCTGGACAGGGGTCTGTACATTCTGTCCTTCTACATTAATCAATTGATTAAAGGTTTCCCATTCTTTATCTAACTCAATGGTGACTGGCTGTTGCTGTACATTGGTTGGAGGAGGATTTGTCTGTTGAGAAGTCAAAATTTGTTGTTGAGTAAGCTCTTTAGATTGTGCAGAATCTTTAATGGATTCTTCCATTTTATCTTTCTTTTCTTTAGACTTATTGGAGTGTTCAGAATCTCTGTCAGATTTTGATTTGGATTTACCTGTACTTGAACTGCCGTTAAGACTAACACTAGGAGTTTGCTCCCTTGCGGGCTCTAAGCGTAGATTATCCAAAGGAATAGGAATTAGTATCCTTTCTCTGTACAATTTGAATTCCTGAAAATCCTCTGGAGATAGCTGCGCTTTAGCTGAATTCAAAACCTCTTTGAATGAATTTCTTTCTTGGAACATATCATCAAAAAGATCCTGCTCCCCGACAAATTCCCTTACTTTGATTGCATTGGTAAAATTCTTAACAATATCATTTTGGTCAAATAACCTTCTTGAGAATTTAAACAGCTGTAGGCATGTAACGTTGCCTATCTCTTGAAATGCATGACCAATATCAAACAGTGAAAATGTTCCACATTTTATGGGAAATTGTGGCCAAATGCCCTTTTTCTTCTCTTTTAAATCTTTTGTTATACCTCCTTGGCCACAGGTCTGATAAGCAATTTCACGGGCCACAAGTCTATCTGGAACATATAAGGGTAAGACATGGGGAGAAGCATAACTTCCAAAAACCCTAATATAGGTGAACAATTCTTCTCCAAACCATCTTGCGACGGGGAGAATATCAACCTCTGTTTCTGAGGATAACCTCGGGGGATCCTTATTATACAATGTTCTGTACAATGGCAGCATTATTCCATGACAAATTTGGTAAAAATGGGGGACAAACTTAGACTCCCAGAGTTCTTTATGGTACACATGAATGGGAAAAGGATCGTGGATAGTCCATTTCCAGCCCATCACAGGGAATTTAGAGACATAGCAGATGGCGTCCATGACATAAGCAGATAAATAAAAAGGCGGATAAACCCGCTGGGAAACATTTCGTTTAGACCGGTAATGAAAAATAGCAGTGGTGAGATTATCGGATAGGATTTTGGCCCAATCTACAATTGTAGAATTAACAACCGCATTCAACAAAGGAAGCCATTCGGGTAATATCATATTTATGTCAGGCTTTCCAAAAAGCCTGCATAACATGGCAGCAGTAAAACAATAAGGAGAGGTAAGTGAACCCGTGCTGTACATACCTTGTTTGTTTTTCTTCAATGATTCACTTCTCTTGGTCCACTCCTTTGTGCATTCTGCCAAATTTGAGTGTTCTTTGGCAAATTCTTCCATAAATTGCTTGTTGAAAGTCGCCTGAGGTTCTGGCAGCTTATACATTAATCTTATATCTTCTATGGTGAATGACCCAATTAGCTCTTCAGATGGAGTTCTAAACTGTCTATCCGAAATATTTGTGCTATCCAGCACCCATCTCACCATGTCTGTATATGGGAGAATCCTTGGCCTTGCTGCTATTCTATGTAGAAATGAGCAAGCCAAGTCTCTAAGGGTTGCTTCAGACGTATCCTTCGAACCTGCTGTAGCTGCAACTTTTATCACCACAGGGTTTTCATCTTCTAACAGTTGATACATTCCCTCCCAAGTGGATATACCGGCGTCCTTGTTACAGGCGGTGTCTGCGTATAGCGAAGCCATTTCTTTGTTCTCAGAACTTGAGCTCTTCTCCTTCTTACCCATAGTGTTTAGCGGAAGCTTTGTATAGTGGTCTTCTCCTTCGCGCCTGCGTTTTACGAATAAATGAGAGTAATGATATAAGAAAGGTGATGAGACTGTTTTGAATGTGAAATCGGATGAAATATAATATTTAAATTGTGAAACGACTTTCAATCTAAACACAATCTCTTTTCACATTAATAATCAATCCAATCATTTAATATAATCATTAAAGTGCATAACGGATTTGACATATGGGAAGATTGCCTTGGGATAGCGCGCCTACATGACGCTGCAACATTGCGATCTGCAATTTGCTACGCAATATCGCAATATCGCAATGTCGCAATATCACAAAATGAAGTCATCGCAGTCATAAAAATAGCGCAAAAGTGGAAATTGCGCAATAGCACAAAAGCGCATATCGCAAACGCGCAATAGCGCAAAATCGCAAAAGCGCAGAATCGCAAAATCTCAAAAAGCGCAAAATCGCAAGCGCCTGATAAATAAGAGATATTAGATTAATCATTTTAAATTTTACGCGCTATGCGATCAATGCGTTTTTTATATACTACTTTGTTATGGATGCGCTATCTTGTTTCAAGAACATTTATTATAATCTATCATAAGCTTAAGTGTTCTAAATATTCTTTCTAAGGGATTTCTATAAGTTTATGATAGAAAGTTTTATTTGAAAGGCAAACAAATCTGATGATTTTTTGGATTTTTTTGCTAAGGGTCCTCATTTATTTACTATTATTACTAATAGTAAATAAAAGAGAGTAGTTCTTCGGTCACAACA